>JAPMOQ010031023.1:576806-601822 GCA_026543055.1 Argiope trifasciata
TCAGTTTAGGAAACTACTGAGAGTATGCGGAGTATGTTATCAATATCTTCAATACATGCTTTTTACAGTTGAAATATTTTTAGCATGTGTTCCCTAGAAATTGAAAAGTGAAGACTAGGAACAATTGAAAATCTAGCAATTACCCTAAACTTTATGTAGAATTGTACAATTAAAAAAAACAACGCATAATTCCTTAAAAATGGTGTTCCGTGTCAGGTGATAGTAATAGCCGAATCTTTCTGAATAGAAAACTTGCTAACAGGACTGCATTCTCTTAGAACGAAGGTGACAAGCAAGCATCCTGATGTTCTCTTTGGGCAGAGAGAGTGATTTAACGTTCCTTTAGAACAAAGGGCGACACGCCTCTTCCGCTTCGAACTTCAGCGAAACACTTAACGGCTCGTCTGCGGAATTAGTGATGAACCGAATTGAATGGAAAGGTTTATGTCGAACTAGCTCTCCCGAACTAAAGCTGATACTTTCCGGAACTGGAATGAAAATGGGACTCATTGAAACTGGATCCCGCCTTCCATTAGATTTTAGCTGAGCGAGGAAAATGGAACCAACCTTTCTCGGGCCATAAAATGGAACACTTTCCTGCTCTGATTTATTGAATTCGAAGAAGAATTTACAATGAAAAATGGTTTTTAACTTCAGTCACGGGCTGTTGAAAATGTAACTATATATTAATTTGATTTGATAACGGTAATGTTTGTTAGAAATTTTCTACTGACAGCGAGCATTTATGTTTTACGAATGGTTGGTTTTTCATCTATATAAATAAACATGAATGTTTGTCTGTATGTCTCTTATGCGCTGCCGTATCGCTCATCCGATTGCGATGAAAATTCGAATACTCATTGCTGGCACTTAACTTGTTTCTGTCGATGATGGAAAAACAAAACAAAAACATTTCCAACGCTAAAGTTTTGAATAATGAATTTAATTAAATAGAATGAATATTATTTACGCTTCTCCTTTATATATCTTTCTATATCAATGAGAGTTCTCATTTCCGAATAAAATCAATATTCTTATTTTATTCGGAAATAAATATTATTCTTTCTATAATTCCTGATTAAACAAGACAGTTATTTTAAATTTCAAACATTATTTCCAGAATTATTTCTTCTGCGGCGGCAACGCACCGGGTACCAGCTAGTTTCTTGTAAAGGATGTATCAAAATTAATGCATGATTTGAGTTTTTCACCATTTGGGGGCACCATTTAAAAGTATCCATCCAGATTTCAACTTTGAAAACTCCTTTCTGTCGCTGTTTAAGATATTAAAATCTTTTTTGTGAAAGGATTGACCTGAATTAATTTTATTTTGATAAAACAGTTGCATCAATGGCCAATGTATCCCAAATCGAGATTTTCAACCATTTTCGCTTCTTGAATTTCATAAATTTCATAATTTTATTTTCTGATAAGCTTAAAATAAGTATTAAAATTCTTTAGTTCAAAATTCTCATTTCTATTCTTACAAGGTTCATTTCTGCTTTTTTTTTTTCTTTAAGCGGATGAATTTTTGGTAATTTCTTTTAGTCCTTCTTTAAAAGTATTAATGTTGTTAAAATTGCACAAACACTAGGATCATCGTGTTTAATGAAATAAGAAAATTTCTGTTTAAAATATATTCTCAATCACTTATACAAAAGACAATCACATTATAAATTTGAATAAAATGAACTGAAAAATTAATAATTTTGTAACTATAAATACTCCATCATTCGTGTTAATTAATGAGATGTACGTGGTGAATAAAATGTTTTATGATTCAAATCCAGAGTATCTCAAGAAACCTATTTTCAATACTTTTCGCGTTAGAAAATTTATCTCAGTATCATATAAATAACATTTAAAATTATTATAAAGTTTTGAACATTATTATTTAATAATTTATCAATAGTTTGTTTTCAACAGCTGAAATACTCATAAAATCCATTAAAAATTCTTGCACCAAGATGTTTCTTGGTTAATTTCGTCTTTTTATTCCTTACTTGAAAAAAATGTTAAAAGCTGCCAAAGAATTAATGGATGCGCAATCTTTTCACTTTTAGTTATATAAACATAATCGGGACAGTTAAAAAGATTAATTCAAGTATAAGAGCAATACAACAACTGAACGTAAACAAGTAAACATGCAAGTATTTTCATAGAGTTGGACTTTAAAAAAATTTGAACTCAAAAGAATACGATTCTTTCAAAATGTTAAACAAGAATGAATAAAATGAGAGAAAGCTGCGAAGTAGGAAATCGTTAAAGAGAATAATCACAAAATAAAAAATAAAAAATGTTGTAAGATATGATCATTATAAACATTTCGAAACATTAATCGATAAGTTACTTGGCTCCTCTGTATTTTCTATGCTTTCTTTAACTAATAACCTTTTATTTTGCGCATTTAAAACTAGTCTGAGATATCAGTTTTAATCAAAACTTCAACTTGCATCTTTCATCCGAAGAGTTCATTTGGCAGTTCACTAGTATATTGCCTCCATCAATCATCTCGAGTTGAAGAGAGATAACTAATTATAAGAACTTTAATAGGGAGACTAAATTTTAATTCGAAAAAGCTGCACGCCAAGTCTTTAACGGTTACCATTTGTTACGATTTAAGAGAATTGAAGAGGGAAAAAAAAACTACATAGAACACGAAACAATAAGTTAAGACAATGAAAAGTTCTTAATCGAAAAGTAGAGTCTATTTTTTTGTTTGAAAGAAAGAATCTAACGAAATTAAATAAGTTTTTCTCAGATTTTTTTTTAATTTTGGAGATTTGTCTCAAGGTCTGAAGGATTAAAACTCACAATTAACATGAGGGTTCTTTTCAGTTAATTTCCCATTTTAAATTAAAGATTACCGTGTATGAAAAAAAGTCTGACATATTGTTTTCACAATCAATGAGGTTTTTTTTAAATAAATGAATAAATTAAAAGAGATTTTCAAAACATAGATTTATTAGTGTCTTCGAAAGTAAGATTTTTGACACTTTTTTTTCTAATCTGACTGTAAATCAATATTAAAATTCTATGCAGATTTCTAATTACTTATTGTTAAACACTTATTGCTTATTGTTATTTGGCGTGATTAATAGGGACTCGAAATTTAATTTAATTAATGTATTAATAATTAACAAGCTCAAAAACCATCAAAATTGTTCGAATATTTCATGTCGATTCGAAATATTTCATCATTCTCCATATCTGTGAGGGAAAAATCGGCGAAGTCTTCTCTGAAGTAATAAAAATCAAGTTAAATAAAATATAATTTTGAAAAAGTTCTATCACTTTTATCATTCCATATAATTTACAAATTATTAGTTTTACTTATTAAGAATTATTGATAAATTCATTCATTTGATATATTAAAGAATAAATTAATTCATTTTCTGACTGATATATTAAATTAAATAAGTAAGTTAAAATTCATCTGTCAAAACTTCGAAATATTTATCATCAGTATAAAATATCATAGGTCTGTTTTTCATAATTTAACCCTTTACACTCAGGGAACTTTTTTAAGACACCATTTTAGACTGCGCATTTCTTTGATGTGAACTAAAAATTTGATACTGAAGAAAGTTTTCCTTGATGATACTAAAAAAATTTCTGTTTTTTGAAGTATGTTCAGATAGTTTTTAAATATTTTTCCCATCAATAATTATTTAAATAATGACCGGCAGATGGTCCTCCTCTTCAGACTGATATAAATTATACAAATGAGTAAGACAAAGCAAATGAACTTAACACAACGCATCTTTGAAGCTAAAGATGTTTTATATGACTGTAATCACAAAGCATTAAGCAATTAACGCACATAACTTCGCCTATAACAGATGAATGTAGAATTTCGACATCAAAACCATTCGGCGACCCTTTGAATGGCATCTTTCAATTCCACCAAAGTGATTGCTAAGCACCGTAGATACGAGATTTTAATATCGTACAACCAAAAGTCCTATACTGTAAGGTCTGGCGATCATGAGTGCCACTTAATCTACATCCCCGATTGTCAGTCATCAGTTCAATGAATGTTCATAGGAAAAGTGTTGTAATGAAACTAGCAACGTGAGAACGGGCATCATCTTACTCCCGGTTGGTTAGTTCAGGTTTTTTGGCGCAAGAGTTATATTTGGCCTAGCTGCGCCAAGCAGATGGTAAAAATATGTAGCATATATAAGAACATACATATTAACATATAAAGGGGAAAGTAATAAAAAGAATGCAAAGAATGACAGCGCCAAAATACCTAATTATAAAACATTTAAATAAAACAAAGGTGGGTAAAAATCTACCTTACATTGAAGCAATATAAAAGTTCAAATATAAAAAAAAATTGTAAATGTACTAGATATAATTATAAAAGCCAATAGTTTTTAAAAATTTTTGAATGTTTTGGTGGAATTCCTCTCCAACCATGCCTTGCAAAGTTAATAACGATGATTTAAAAAAATATAAATGGAAGAAATTAAAAGATGGACACTCAATTAAAATGTAAAGTATAGTAAAATCCACACGACATGTGGGGCACTTTGATTCTTACTCCCGATAGCGTAGCCTGTAGCTCAATACTTTACAATATTATGCGATATTATATGATATTAATCAATATTGCGAGCATTTCAATTTCATACAATATTGTGCAATATTTGTGTGCTACTAGGGGAAGTAGGTAATCAAACCCTGGAGTTCGAAATTTGTTAACGTTACTTTTCCTTTGTTTCGTATACAAGGAAAATTTTTTAAAAAAATTCTTCTTTACTATCTTATGAACAACATTTGACCCAAGAATACTCTTGTTCTATTTTTTTACATTTATATTAACTCGTCCTTTAGTATTGATTTTATTAATTAAATTTGGCCTCTGAAAATAAATGTGAGCTTAAAAAGATATTTTGTAAAGGCAGATTTTCGAAAAAGAAAAAAGCAATGTTCTTTATTAACATATTATCTACTTGCATTTCAATATTAGGTTGCTCATACTCCTGGCTAAAATGAAAATTATTTATAGATGAGTTTGATGAATGCAAGGTAGCTAAAGCAAACAATTTCATCAAAATGTATCTCATTAAACTCTGCGTGACACAAGCCCTTCCATTATATCAAAAAATATATGAATGGTGTACTGAATGTAAAAGTTTGATTTTAACCCCTTCCTTCTGGCTCCTGTGAAAATGACGGGGTGAAATTTCTACCTCTATTTCTCGCGCCCGTGATATTTCCTGGCTAGCGTATTCAAAAGTAATGCGCCAAAAATATTAAAACAATCTATTTCTTATGCCCAGAATCATGTTTATTTCTCAATATATACACCACATGGCTGCCCTATACTATTTGCAATGTTTTTAGAGATAGTTAATTTATTTTAAACTAGATGTCAGCAGAAAGGAAACTTGGTACTATTGTCCTGATTGTGATTGGCCTACGCATCTCATGCTTTAAAATTTATCACAAAAGAAAAAATGACTAGTATTTATTTACATCATGTGTAAATGCAATAAAACTATGCTTAAATGCTTAAAACACATATTTTTTTTATTTTCTCTCTTTGTTGGAAAGCTAACATTCAGTCATAATAACCCTAAATGTTGGCTTTTCCATTTTTTTTAAAATTTCAAGCTAAAAATTAACTAAAAAATTAAAACTGAATGCAAATATTGTACATACACTCAGTTTTGTATAATTTTCTTTTTAAGGAAAATAGGCACTTTTATGATCATTTTCTTCAAAACTATACGACCGTTAAGGGGTTAAATTAATTCGTAACAGGTATAGTTATGTTCCAAATATAAAAAAATCATAACTATCCCGAGGCTGAATTTTCAAACGATTACTATATATTCTCAAATTCTCTTTTATGAGATTAAAATCTTCAAAATTATATTTCAACATTCTTTGCCTAGAGACCTTTATTAATCCCAAATATATACCCCCTTAATGGAATGACCCTGGAAAAGTTATTTCCATCGAACGTCTTCGCGTTTTCCGAGAGAACCGATTTATCGTCTAACACCCATTTATCGTTTGTAGTAAAAAGACAAAAAAAGTAGGAAATCGCTATCGCAGGGTGGACCTTCTTTTTCTTCCTTCTTCAAAACTGAGACCTTCCATTCTGTTTTTAACGACACCATTTATCAGTCCGGCTTTCAACTCAACAGTCCAGGGGTCCGGCTTAAGAGCATCCTGAAGATAGGTTCCTGCTGTCAGCCGATAAAATGATCTCGGGATACGACACCGCAATCTGGCAACAGCCATTCATTTATCGGGAACCTTGTTCTCGAGTAATTACGGCTTGCTCGTATCGATGGCCTTGGTATCGATACGATGCACTCGGCAGATCATCGAATCGATGGGCTCCTGTTGTTTGCTTACTTGTCTTCTTTTCTGCTTTCTTCTACATGTAGGATAGCAAAAGTACTATTCCCGCCAAAAAAACATTTGGCGACATTTTGGTAAATCTCCACATTCTAGACCTCTCTGAATTTGGAAAATACATTATTAGACAATATGTGTCTGTATGTACTGTATGTCTCAAAAACGCTTTGAGTGAAAGGATTAAAATTTAGTATACAGTCTTTACACCAAATTTGCAAATTTCTATCAAATTTTGAGTAAAATTTATTCAGAGGAAGTCCATTTATCCGGATACAAGTTTACAATATAATTACGAAACTAAGAGAGTTAGATGTATTTGGGTACACAGGTATTTTGTAGACAAATTTTGAGCCAAATTTGGCCACGGGTTGATTGTTGGTCTACACTTTTAGAAGCAAGTAAGTACGATAGCTCAAAAACTCAATGACTTAAATATATCGAATTTTGTGACTATAACTCTAATTTGGGTCAAATATTAGTTTCAGTTGGTTGAGAAAAACTTGCCTAAAAGACAATTCGATTTTTGGCTACTATTAACGAGTTCCAGTGATTAAACGTTAAATAATTTACTCTGGCTGGCTCGATAGATTCAATATAAAGGCTAAATATATGTCGTATTTTGTAAATATTGCAGGCAATGCAATGTAAGACTTTCTCTGTCATGAAAATTTACAAGAGAGTATGTTTGAATGTTTTGAGAAAACCACTCCTGCTAATTTTGCTTATAATTTAGATCCCCCCATTTTAAAAAAAAGGTTTTTGTCACAGTTACATATTAACTGGAACTTAAACTTATGGTGGGTTTTAACGCAAGTCTAAAATATCTTGAAATTAATGTTCTCATTATGTGTACAGAAATAGCATTCTGATTGATGCAAATCACACACAAAAAAACGCTCGCCATTTACACTTAGAATTAAATAAATTATCCATTTCTAAAACTATATATAACGAATTTTATTGTTGGTCTTTTCACTTTTAGAAAAGTCAAGCGTTTCCTTTGAATAGGTTGGTGTAGTGACGCTTCATCCAATCAGGAAATAATAGTGCTAAAAAAAATTAAAACCACAAAAACATTAAAATTAAAGTACCATCTTCTAGAAAAATAATTTGTTCTCTGTGAATTGCATTTAAGAAACTATTGATGAATCACCTTTTTTTTTCATGAATGCCTTATGAAGAAAGCAAGCATCGTACCAAACCCCATTCTATTGAGAAGATACGAAAACCTTAAAATGGCTCTGACTGTATGTTAAAAAGAAAATTCAGTAGTAGAAGTTTACCCATAGCTTTTTAGCATACACCCTAATGTTATCCATTATAATTGGTAAAAATTGTGTCTCTTATCAAATGTGCAGAACTTTACACGACATTGGTGTACAATAATTACTCAATATGAACCTTTCGCTTGAATTTCCTTGGTTCGTAGTTAATAATATCCTAAAATCGAATTAGTATTTTAGGCGCATATTTTCCGGCTGATTGAAACAAAAATTCGTCGCAAAGCCATACTTGTAGTCGCAAGAACAAGTACCAGACTATATATTCTCTGAAGTTTTGAGTAAGTATGTTTACATGCAACTGAAAGTACAAATCGACAGACTTTCAATCCTCGCTTGAATCTTATTCAAAATTTGGTAGGTTTATAAACTATAGGTGTTAAATTTATGTACAGAATTCGAAGAATTTAACTCTTTTGGTATGTAGATATCATGTTAACGCTTATTCGGACAGTCGGAATATCAGACTGCCAATGAATGCATTTTCCTCAAAGTTGGATAGAAATCTAGTGATTTCATTAAAAGACAGTATACCAAATTTTATGCTTTAACGGAGTGAAAATTTTAGTTGCCTTTTTCATAGATTTAAGAACAATGAGGGACAAAACGTCGTTTTCCAAAAATATGTTTTTCGAATTCTAAACAGACCAATGTTTAAGTAGAAGAAAGTCTTGTTCTTCCTATCAGTCCGTCCTAATTTAGTCCTAATTATTACTTGTTCACTCAATCCTAGTTAATTAGTCAGAATTATAATTATTCATTCAGTCCTAATTATTCAGTCATTTAATTATATGTTCTCATTTGTATCCATTGGACTTTGTACATTGGATTATCCATATATAATCGGAATTACGAATATCTAAATAATAATATTCTTCTCTATAAAATTTCAGGAAACTTTGCCTTACTTTTATTTCAGTAAGTTTTGTTCATGTTAAAATCAATTATAACAATTGATTTTAATATAAACAAATTTATCAATAAAAATATTCGGAATGGGGAAAATAATTACTATTGAAGGATGAATAGAAATCCCACCTTCTAGACAAAAGTGCCAATTTAAATAAAAGAATAATTTTCTAACTAAGATTCAAAGTCATTTCCCAATTATCATTCATATCTTTAATATTTTCTCCGGTCCTTTAAATCTGACTGTTTCAAATGGCTCCCATGAAAGCAATGCTATCGGCAAACATTTCTGAAGTTAATCAGGAGGCAGGAAATGCCGACTTAAGTTTCCTCCTAACTCCACGACAAATTTCTTAGATCACTTTGATGAGAATTAACTTTTCGTGGATGATACTTATTCTCCATCAAAAGTCTCCAGAGAAAAATGATTTTACAGAAAATTATACACTGCTCGCAATTAAAAGGATTTTTCAAAAATCATGCTGTAAAATCTTCAACGGAGATGTATAAAGAGTAATATTTATATGGCTTGCACATTAATCGTAATGCCATTAATGGATTCAAACTATTTAAAAAAGTAAATTTCATTTACAGATAGAATCATACTCTTATTGAGCAGCAAATTCGACTTGCTAGCAAATCAGCTCATGTTAAACCAGAATATCTGGATAGTAGTCTGTATAAATAAAAAATGAATGTTTGTCTGTATGTCTCTTATGCGTTGCCGCACCATTTATCGGATTGTGATAAAACTTTGAATACTTATTACTTGCACTTGCGGAATTGTTATAGGCGTAGTAAACTTATCTAATATATAAAAATTATTTTTGGGTCTATTTACTGCATCTATTAACCAAGGATTATTGTTAAATTACTGTCTGTCCATCACAAGAACTCTGCTAGACTATCGTCTGTGTTTATAGCGTGTGTTATAGAAACCGGCTTTGTTTGGGAAGATCCATTTTGAAGGGATTGGAATCGGTCGGAAGTCTTGGAGGGTATTCTTTTTCTTGGCGTCAATTGTAGCGATAAGAAAAACTTGTTGCTCATTCATCTTCTCGGTTTAGTCGCAGTTGCACTATCTTTATATTCGCTTAGTTTACTTCTTTTATATTTTATTAATTTTTCTTTAGTTAATATTTAACTGCATATAATTATTTTTTTGTCTCTTAATAACATATAAATTTAAATCAAATGAAATAATTACGATTAATTATATTATTGCTCTTATGTTAAATTAGACGTGTTTGCAGCGGATAATTTTATATTAATAACATATAAATTTAAATCAAATGAAATGATGACGATTAATTTTTTATCTTGCATGATTTTACTTCTTAATCTTTTCTTTCAGCGCAGTCGTTAGACATGCAAATAATTATTCAGTTTTTCTATTTGACTTGCTTTTCTCTCTGTAAATTTATAACAGAAATATCAGATATTTTCAAGTCTCCGAGTACGCAAATAAATTTCATCTTTGGGATTTTTTTTGAATTTGTTTTCAACAATTAAATGTAATTATGCATAATATCGTCAGTTTGGCGCTAAACGTGCCAGCTTGAGAAACTTGAATGCATTTCTACCTCCTCGAAATGAACTCCTCCTACAGTAACCTGTTTCTATAACGCCCGCCGTAAACATAGAGGATCGTCTAGCAGAGTTCTTGGGATGGACATACAGTAACTCCCCAAGAAGACACAGTAGTTTTTTCACATAGCTGTATGCTGGAGGCTACGAGTTGGACAGTTAAGAAATTCATTTATTTCTTCTGAAGATGGAAAAACAAATATATATATATATATATATATAATATAATATAATATAATATATAAAGCTGTTGAATAATAAAATGAAAAGGAATAGAATAAAAAGTACTTAGACTTCTCTTTTAAATATCATTCAACATCAATGAATGTAGTCCTTCTTCCTATCATTCTTAATTAAACAAGATAACTATATCCAATTCAAACGATATTTCCAAAATTATTTCTTCTGCGGCAGCAACGAGCTAGGTGCCACCAATAGGTGATAAAAATAAATTCTCCAATTCCAATGTAGAGTAGATTGAATACAAAAATATGGGTATAAAAGAGTTCTCTTGACAATCACTCAGAACTTTTGTCAGTATGCCATAGGTATGTCTCTAGAGTAAGCTGCACGTACTGCATTCAGTCAGGAAATGTTTTGTGCGCTTGATACTTATAAAATATTTTTAAATTAATTTTTAATATATTAAACTACCAATAGGTTGTTTTAGAAACCATATTGGATCTTCTCTATCTCTCTGCTCGGTTGTGTCACTACATTCCCGATAATGTCCCTAGCAAGTGAATCAATCATATGTGTAAACATGCAGCTTTTTGAAATTACCTCTTTCGAAGCCGTAGTGGCAGAAGGTCAATATATCCATCTCGAGCGATCGTAACTAAAAAGCGACTTCTTTGAAGAAGGCATGACATTCCTTTTGCAGAGCCCATACTTCCAGTGCGTTGGAAAATGCGACTTTAATATCGGTGTTTATAAGTATCAAATGGATGTCACTAGCCATCTAAAGATTTGATGCTATCTAAAGATTATAATGTGTTTTACAATCACTGTCTAGCCAGTGGAAATGTTCTCATCAAAATCATCGTTAAAAAATCATCTTTCTTTAAATATCTCCCCCTAATCTAATAATCATGTGAATGTTTAAAACAGGTTTAAATTGGGTTTTCACAAAAAAAATTTCTGA
Organism: Argiope trifasciata; assembly: GCA_026543055.1. NCBI lineage: Eukaryota > Metazoa > Arthropoda > Arachnida > Araneae > Araneidae > Argiope > Argiope trifasciata. The sequence continues at coordinate 588,108 of JAPMOQ010031023.1, forward strand.
TCTTTAATAAAAATAATTATAAATTTAGAACTTGATAGATTTTGAGATGGTCAATATAGGTAATTGTGAAATATGAGTCATGAGCGAATACTATGTTTTTCTGTCGAATTAATACCCCGTGGCCTTATTTTTTAAGGTTCTTACGTGATAACTCAGATAAAACAGATTTCATCTTTTCCCCCTGCATTTCCTGCTGAAATAAGTACCATGTAGAAACACGGAAGTTGTTGCATAGTTATGAGTCTTATTAATATTAAGAGAGTGTTACATGTGATAAATAATAAATAGCGCATGTAGATTTAATATAATGCATAATATTCATCGATGTAAATTATACGTACACATTCGTTCTAAGTTATTAAATTAAGAAAACCTAAAATAAATTATTAGCAATTTAATTAAAAATATGCTAAAAGGGAAATTAAATTGGCCAGTTTATTGAAAGAAGAACCACTTAATCTGCGTAGAGCTACCAAATACTGAATCCGTACATTATTGTGCAGCTGAAACATCATGTTGTGTAAAATGTTACAATGGACTTTGAAAAAATTACTACATATGTTACTACATATATTAACAACGGGCTCTCAATGTATCATAATCAATTAAAGTAGTATTGGAATACTATTTGGTTTTATATTGGTTTCTATCAGATATTATTTTCGATTGACGCATTTTAAATAGGTCGTGCTCATTCTATGAGGATGCACTAATTTAAAAAAAAAAATAACATTTTTAGATGCGTGACCAATTGTTTTAAATCTTCAAGAGAGCATGAAACTTTTTAACATTTCTTAAATGGGCGTTTTTTAAAAAGAAATATCTTTTGGTGCTTAAGTAAATCCCCAAATTTAGCCTGTTGTTTGTGAATTCATGTCAACTAAAATCTTTTCGTACTTTTTCAAGAAAGTTCTGAGCTATTGAGGTTAATTCCTTCATCTGAAATTTCCGTCGTCTCATAAATTCTATACTATTGTAAAGAGAGCAATGTGCTGATCCTTTTGCATAATTTTTTTATTCTCGAAACTTCCTCTGCTATTCTTAGAGTGCCTTCCTCTTCCTGCCTCAAATCCTGGTTTATGTCTTTATCCTATGCCTGTCTTAATAAAAATCTTAATGAAATTATACACTCTTATATTCTTGATCATTATGATTTGTAAAAAAAAAATTACTTGGACCGGAAGTCATTAAGTTTTCAGTATTAACATAAATTTAACATTATATCCTTAAAATGGAAATCAGGTCAATATAACTGCCTTTTTCTTATTTCAAAACTTTTAATTGCAAATTTACATGACACAGAAGCGTAAATTTTCTCATATGTATTAAGCTTTTAATTCAAATGTCAAGATTTAAGAGTATATATATATATGAGTTAAATTATTTTTCAACTATATTGACACTTAACTGATAGTTAAGTAATCTTCTGAAGTAGATTATACTTCTAGAAAAAGTATATCGTAAAAAAGAAAAATCGAATTAGCGCTTCTTTTTTTAAATCCTGAAAGTTTTAAGATTCCTTTTACTGGCCAAATAAGTCGCCAATCTTATTTAAGCGGATTACGAATAATTATTACCCGCATATTAATAAATAACCCCCAAAAAAGTAATTCTTACAGCTGAAGATTTTATCATTTATTTATATTTTTGATTTATAGAGAGTCGGTATAATTAAAAACGAAAACTATTAGTAACCTAGGAAGAAACTTTTTTTATGCTGTCTATGAAGATCAGTTTAATAAAATTGCAAAAAAATAATGCTGTGTGAGAGAATAAATTCTTTACATTTGCAAAAAAAAGTTTTGAATTTATTAACTCTGTCTCCTCGTCTTAAAACAAACAAATGAGTGGATTAAATTATCCCATTATAGACCTGACAGCGCAATAATCAGTGTAAGAGCCTTGTTGTTCTCTTTTTCTCTCAGCTTTCGGAGTGATTTATTATCATTAATCTGATAGGATAGACATTTACACTCTTTTGAAGTCTAATTAATTTTTATGTCGCATACTAAATTATCTTCGTTACCTCATGCAAAATAATAAAAAAGGTAGGATTTTTTAATGCGTTCGTTAGCACTTCGTTGAACTTTCCTTTCTCACTCGGAAAAGAAAGAGAAAAAAATATTTCTTCTAAATCGATATATTGCGAGTTATCTCTCGATTTCTGATTACTTAACTTTGACTGAATTGATGATGTGATTCCATGCAAGTTGATGCAAGTTGTGTTGTAATTTGAAATTTTTCTGTACAGCAACATTTAGCAATGTAAAAATGTAGATTATCATAACCGATAGTGAATCGGTCGGATAAATTAGTAATGAATGACATTTCTCAAAAAAAAGTGAGAGAGAGGGTTGGAAAAAGAGAGAAGAGATTTGAAATTGGTTTTTTTTCTCACAAAAATTGGGAAAACTCGTTGATTATTTTAAAAAGTGCCCAAACCAATCATTCTCTAGAAAAAGGATATAGTTCTTTACCATGAAATGGGAAATTTCCCTCATATTTCCAAAGATTTGGAATAATGCAGGAAAATAAATGCATCTGTTTAAGAATCGATGCTGTTTACCGTTATTTAAAGGAACGCATAGAAGTCTTGGTATTAAGAAAAAATATACGGACTAAAGTATCGTTGATAGTTACGTGATGTCATCTTAATAAGCCAGTAACAGCCACTAAACATCTCTGAAAACACTAGTGTCTAGCGGATATGTTACGCGGCTGCAAATTGGCTCGATCCTGTGTGGAATTCAACCACCACATGGGCACAATTTCAGCCAACACAATCAGTTATATTGGTGACCTCGGACAATAAACACGCTCTTCACTCGCCATAACGCTTGGCGACATCAAAACACTCTCTTTGCTCACCATAACGCTTGGCGCAATCGAAACACTCCTCTGCCATAACGCTTGGCGTTACCGAAACATTCTCTTTGCTCGCCATATCTTTTGTCGCTATAAAATCGTTCGTCTCTGCCCAGACTCACTGGTAGGGGAGTATTGTGGTGATATATTAATAAGCCAGTAACTGCCTCTAAACATCGGTGATCCCTTTTGTGAAAGGGATATGTTACGTGGCTGCAAATCGGTGGGTCGCGAGTTTGATCCTTGCCTGGAATTCACACTCCACATTGGCACCATTCCAGCCAACAGTATCCGTTACACTCAGAGTACTAGATAATCTTAAAACTCTGAAGAACATGATTCTAAAAGATTGTCCATTTTTTTACCTTTGTTTGAAAGATTAAAAGTGTTCTGTTGTTGTGAAAAGGGAATTTGGAGAAATATTGAGAATTTTGAGGAGCTATTCTTTAAGGTTCCTTGTTTAATAGGAAGGTAAGAAAACGGGAAGGTGAAGAAGAAGGTCAGTGGTTGAGCATTTTGCGGCTTAGGGACAACTGCCTCGAACAGGATGTCAGTTTAGTGGTTCGATCAGTGTTACGGACGGACAGTGTTAAAGATAGCAGTTAGGTCACAAACAAATCCTGTATATTTTGCTGCGTTCAGTGGTGGTGGGGTGGTCGGCTGTACACAAGATCCTCTACAAATCCTTTTATACTGCTGTAATTATTGTAACAAATCCTATAAATTATTCCTGCATATATTGCTGTATATAGAGGATTCTTGTATATATTGCTGCATATACAGGATTCCTATATATATTGCTGTATATACCTGTATATATTACTGTATAGATTGCTGCATATACAGGATTTGTAAATTATTCCTGTATATATTTCTGTAATTATTGTAACAAATCCTGTAATTATTGTAACAAATCCTGTAATTATTGTAACAATTGCTGTATTTATTGTAAAAAATCCTGTAATTATTGTAACAATTGCTGTATTTATTGTAACAAATCCTGAAATTGTAACAATTGCTGTATTTATAGTAGCAAATCCTGTAATTATTGTAACAATTTCTGTAATTAAATGAAACAAAACCTGTATATATTGCTGCATTCAATGGACGGAGAGTGGTCGGCTGTACACAAGACTAAGCTGGATGAAGAAGGGCCAAGATGTTTCCCTCATATAATACGAATTTACGTTATTCAAATTTTCACTGCATTTTATTATTTCAAAAATCGACGTCATTGAATCTTTAAGGTATTCTATCAACACAAACGATAGTCAAACAAATGACATATTTCATTGCCACTTCATCATTTTTCTTCATCGAGTATAAGGAACCGGAACTGTCAAGAAAACATATTCCGTTTTAATCATTCATTTTTAACTTTCAGTTTTTCTTCATTCATCTCTAAATTTTTGAACTAAGAAAACTTTGATGCGATTGATACAGAGTTTGAAAAAAAATCGCATTTAAATTATTTACTCAAATTAAATGAGCACTTTCTTTCCGCGGCTCGAATTGTGAATTTTCAAGCTGCGACATCAATCTTTCAGTTGTCAAAGATTTTAGTGCAGTCGACGATCGTAATAGGCGGAGAGAAACTCGCAGGGCAGAATGAATAGGTAAATTATAGACTGCGCTCTTCGTGGAATCAATAACACATTTTAGTATTCCGTTGGCGGAAAAAAATTTGAAACGAAATAAGTATCCACGCATTTCATATTGATCCCTCCTTCTCGAATTTGTATTGATTTTTCCAGGAATTGGATTCATGAAGTTTGCGAGAGGTTTGCATTTTCGAATTCGATTTTTTGGAAGTGAAACCCGATTACACTCGAAAATCATTATATGGTTCCGGCAGTCAATATAAGATTTAAAAAAGAACGTTTTTTCAACAGTTATCGAATAATTTGACGCATCGTACTTTAAAGCCACAGAAGAAGTGGTATTTATATTTAACTTGCTGGTTGATCGATTGTCTTTCTTTTAATTCCCATCGCCAAATTTTTAATATTCCTTATCTGTTACTTAGCGTGACTTGATGGATGAAACATACCATACCATAACTTTTTAATTACTTGAAAGCTATTTGTTTTTTACAGTATATTTGATAACCTATGCTCTTTTCTTACATTTCATGTGGTTTCAATAACTTACGTCTGCTTTTAAAATCGTGTTGTTTTAAATGTCTGTTCTAATTTTACCATATGCTTGGCGCAGTTTGGCTATGTGTGGCTCTTGCGCCAATAAACCACACACAAGAAACCAACCAACCATTAACTAGCAGGTACCCGGCACGTTGCTGACACCAGAAGAAATAATCTTGGAATTATCGTTTGGAATTTGAAATTGTTATCGTGTTTGATTAAGGATATTTGTTTTCTTATCGGCAATGAATGCATTCATTGAAATGGAAGAATATTTAAAGGAGAAGTACAAACAGTATTTAGTCTATTTTTATTATTCTATTCTACAAACAATTCTTTTAGAATTGTAAAGCCTATTGTTCTTTAAGAATGGTAATGAAAACAACTATTTATTGCATTTCATGATTCGTTTCATATTTCTTCAGAATTCTCACCGTAAGGCAAAAAATGTGATTAAAATATTTTCTTTTAAATTTTATCAAACATAGAAAATATATTTATACCAACAAATCTTTAATATAATTGAAAAGATAATTTTTTGAAAATTCAATTGGTGCAAAATGATTTGTACTATCATATTTTCGGAAGTGACTGCAAAAAACGCTAACATTTTATTAAATATTTTGTTAAAATTTCAAACCTATAGGACTAGTTCCTCTAAAACTTTCCCGAGCACTCTCTAATAAAACTATTGCCTAAGAGAAAGACTTACATTCTATTTGAACGTTAAACTAACAAAATATCAACGTCCAGCTTGAATTTAGCATCTTTACTGAATCTATCGTGTTTCCTTGGCGAGTTATTTGGTGGTTGATCCATGGTTAATAGATGCAGTAAATAGATGTGAAAATATTTTTACACTTTATGCCTATAACCATTGTATTATGCCTATAACCTTCGTGTAAGTAATTAGTAGTCTAAGTTTTATCGGAATCGGATGAGCTGTACGGCAGCGCATAAGATGCAAACAAACATTCATTTTTATTTATATAGATTACAGTACACTTCCGAGTACCCAGTTTGCGACTACCCTGTATCGGTCCTATCTGATCTAGTTTTCTTTTATCAAATTAAGTGAATAAGGTTAGGCACTATTGGCTGGAATCTGCGATGAGCCAAAACGTAGAAACAGTTATTTTTTAAGAACTTCTTCAAAGCTAAAAATTATGAGTCTAATTTTAGGGTTGCCTTTTCATGTCCATGCAATGATATATTAGTAAAATAGAAAATCAATTTTCTTAAGAATTAGACCAACTGTTTACGTGACTGTTTTGTTTACATATATGTTATGTTAGAATTTGTGTAAGGTTATGTTGCGTTATAAGTGTTCATCTTGATTTTAGATTCGCTGCTAATCTAAGGATGTTACCAGGGTAGAATTTATGGGGAATAGCGGTTAATGAATGTCTGGGCGCTTTATAACTTATAAATGATGAATGCTTATAATTAGGAATAACAATGTAAAATTGAAATGGCGATTTGATTGGGATTAGGATCTGATTAAGAATGATTATGAGTAGGAATGAGGATTTAAAGAGACTCATTCGGACAATACAGAGGAGAAAATGAAAGTTTGGTTGTGAAAGACGCTGTAAGAAAGGATTACTTATACATAATCTGTGAAATATAACTTCGTAGATAAAATTGACCTTTTTTATGAGAAACAGAAAGTGCCACTCCAACGCAGTTGGAAGACAATATGCGTCAGTTTGACAACTCTGGGGCCAGAAGCATTATTCTCCGGCATCTTTTCATTTTCCAATTTTGTGATATCCCTGAAAATAGCGAAATGAAACACGCGGGTAGGTTTGTCGGAAGCTGTCATCACGTGACGCGAGAAACTAACTTTATTTCTGTGAGAAATGTGACGTTTTTGTGCGAGCGTTTCGAAATATTTAATGGCTTTCTCTCCGGTTGACTGGAGATGCCAAGACCAAAATGAGATTCATGGGGAGTTTAAAGACGAAGACCCCCCCCACCCTCCCATCTCCCTCATACCTTGCAATTTCTTCTTTCCTTAAGAAAGTAGCCAGGGGTTGTTTTTCCGTAACAGCTTCCTTCTTGGAAAATTACTTTTATTTCAAAAAGTGTTGCTTGTTTCTATTTTAAAATTCCCGGGAAATAAATGGTAAATTTCTCTACAATTAAGGTATTGTTGCATGATGGGTCCATTGATTTATCACAGATCAACTGGTTCATTTAAAGCTAGAATGCAAAATCAAGTGAGTTAATTGATGAATTTAAATTAAAAAAAAGAAGTGCTGCAACAATTGAAGGAAAATATATATTTGCAGTGGTTTTCCAGCTGTACTGTATACATGTAAGATGAGCATTGGCTTGAAATGATTGGATATTCTTAGTAAGTTTAGTTTAGTTTAGTTATATTAACGTCCCGCTTTAAAGCAACACTTGGGCTATTTTGGGACAGACCTCGTAATTTTGAACCATGGTCAGGTGACTAGGACGACACCTGAACTGGCTCCTTCTCCACACCAGCGGGAGGACGTTTGGCCTGACTGATTTAACGTGCAAGAAACCCCCTCACACGATGGTTCTGTGAGTCGAGTCTCGAACCTGAAACCCTCCGGTTCCAAAGCCGAGACCTTACCACCGGGCCACCGCGGCCCCCATATTCTTAGTAAGAGAGAACTCAAAAGAAATTTAGAAGTAGAAATTCTAATCAAATTCATAATTTCAAGTTCATGTATTTGATTTACCTTGAAATTTTTTTATAAAACAATCTACGTTATTTGTTATCAAATCCAATAAGCATCAAATCCATCGTAAAGCAAGTTAAAAATATCAGATTGATTAGAAACTATTAAATAACTTTTTCATTATCCTGTCGAATAACAAAAGATGAAACCACAATAATTCGGAATTTTTCGCAAAAACTCATGATAATGTGTCGTTGTTGCAGAGGCACGAATAGTATATTATGTAAGACTTTGGCATAGAATTCCGAAGATCGAGATTGATTTGGGGCTTGTGTATTTATTTTTTGTTTACTTTCTAAATAATTTGCAAACAGTTTCAGTTCATATATTCTTCCGTTTTTATTCAAAAATAAACATTTATTCTTCTAATTCTTGGATTATAATTTAATTATTAATAGAAAAATAAATATAATATTTATGTGTTTTTCAAATAAACGCAATCATCTAAATTAAGGATTTAAAGACGATTTCAATTAATATTAAATTATATCGTTTCGTCTAAAAATTAAATTATAATCTAAGAATTAGTAGAATAATTTTTTGTATGAAAAATGAAAGCATGATAATTAAGATCATTTATAAATTGTTAGATTAATTTGAAATAATGTAGAAAGGAAACAAATAAAAACAAAGCAAAAATACTGTCCCAGGACCATTTTAGTGTCTTGTGGATGCTATGACAGCGCCTTACCCACTACACTATTCGGGTGTTAGACAACGGTAACATTATTTTATATAAATAAAAATAAATGTTTGTTTGTATGTCTCTTATGCGCTGCCGTGCCGTTCATCATATTGCTGTGAAAATATGAATACTTATTACTTGCATTTGCGAGACGTTTATGGGCATAGTAAAATTATGTAATATATAAAAAATATTTTTTGATCTGTTTACCGCATCTATTAGCCATAGATTATTGTCGAATTAACTCACCAAGGAGACATAACAGTGTTTTCACTGGATCCTAGGAGTCGGACAGTCAAGATATTAATTTGTGTCTTCTGAAGACGGAAAAAATATTACCTACCCTAAAGCTCTTGAATAATAAAACAAAAAAGAATAGTATGAAAACTAGTTACTTTTCAATGAAATCAAATGTAATCTAGGATATAATAAATCTCCAAAATACACTCATGTCCATAAATTAAGGATAGTTCAGAATCACACGAAAATCGAAAGTAAAAATTCCCCTCACATATTCAAGTATAGTTTACAAATTACAAAAAGTCGTCGACAGTGCGTCAAAATAAGGAGAGTGGTGTGTAAGGAACAGTGGCAGAAAGTAAAATTGTATAGGAACGTTCTGAAAGCCTTTCAGTAACTGTCAGCCATACCGCAACAGAATAGTTATGACGAGTTGAATTATCGGCCTGTCTGGAATGTGGGCATATTCGGATGGAATCAATGGAAGAGAAATTTCAGGAAACACCTAAAATGTCAACTGAAGTTACAGTACAGATCACATCCGTGATGAGTTACACTTCTCTTTTAAATATCATTCAACTTCAATGAATGTAATCATTTATGATATCATTCCTAATTAAAGAAGACAGTTATTTCAAATTTCAAACGATATTTCCAAAATTATTTTTTTTGGCGGCAGCAACGTCCCAGGTACGAACTTGTTAGTAAATAAACCATGCTGAAATTTGAGGGTAGTTTGCTTTCCTTTATATTTAAATGAATGAGCCTTCTAAAGGCATACAACCGTTCTACTAAATCTCATCCTGTACTCAATTTCCCACCCCGCCCACTTGTTCGTTTTTATCTCCTTTAGAAAATCTCCTACATCTCTCACTCCAGTTTTCATCGAGAGCTAGCTGGTACCCGTTGCGTTGCTGCCGCCGAAAAAATAATACTAAGAGCAATCCGTCAATCATTTGGCAATTTTTCAACGAAGTAGGATGAACGGTCTGACAGTACATATAAGACGAACAAACAAATATTCATTTCTACATATTAGATTTGTGTTTTCTTTTAGAATTGTAAAACTTGATGTTCTTTCAGAATATTAATAAAAAATTATTCTTAAAATATCGTTATTCGTTTCTTAAACTTTGCCCAGTAAAACAGTAGTAACAATCTTGGAAATATCATTTGGAATTTGAAATAGTTATCAAGTTTAATGAAGAATGATAGGAAGAATATTTATTTTCTTGCAGAGAATGAATACATGAATTAAAATTGAAGGATATATAAAGGAGAAGCATAAATAGTATTTGTTACATTTTTTTAATTCTACTCTACAAACAAATATTCATTTCTACATATTAGATGTGTGTATCCTTTTAGATTTGTAAAACTTGGTGTTCTTTCAGAATATTAATAAAAGAAATTCATAAAATCCCGTTATTCGTTTCATATTCGTTCAGAATTCTCAAGTTTCATTTTAGAAAATAGGATTAAAATATTTTCTTTTGATATTGATTCAACAGAGAAAATGTATTTATACCATAAAATCGTTAATATAGTTGAAAAGATACTTTTTTGAAAATTAATGTGGTGCAAAATGATTTGTACTTCAATATTTTTGGCAGTTACTGCGAAAAACGCCAATATTTAATTAAAATATAAAACCCCCAGGGTTGGTCTCCCCAACACTTTCTCGCACAATCTGTAATACAGTTGTTACCGCTGAGAATGACTTTACATGACATTTACGTATTGTAGCTGCAAATATTAACCTGTAGCTTGGTTTTAGCATTTCTACAGAATCTATCGTGTCACCTCGGCGAGTTATTTGGAGATCAATCCTTGGTCAATAGGTGTGGTTGAGATCTGAATTTTTATTTTTTATTTTAGATAACTGTACTGTGGGGGTATCGTGATGGCCAAGCAATAATAAGTCCAAATGATACTAAAGAGTTTAATGGATGGCAATGAAACTAGGTTAATGATAAACAAATGATGATGACTCATTTACAGGATGGAATGGATGACAAAGTTCTTCTATTGACATACAAGCTCGTCTTTTAACAATAAGTCCTAATTTCGTCTTCCGTCTTTACTCATACGTCTAGGGTTGTTTTTCGAACGTCGTAATCAGCCATGAACTGCCCCTTTGCTCACGTTTTTTCCACCAGAGCTTAGTGGCGGGAAAAGAGATCACAGGTGACGCTCAATGGCGAGAAATGATATACCTGGCACCACAGTACTGTCCGTATAACCATTCCGTAGATGTAAGCAATTTACAGAACAAATTTCATCGCAATCGCATGAGCCGTTTAGGAAGGCATAAGAGATATATTCATTTTTATTTATATACATAACAGCAATCGATTTTAATCTCCGACTTTTCATTCCTTCCTGTCGTCTCCTGTGAATCACTACCTCAGAAAAAAAGCACTTTCATTTTATTTTCATATAAATAAAAGGAGTCCCTTTTTTCGACATCGCGCGAATTAAATAATGAGAGCCATTAGTGTAATGAGTGTCATTCAAGAGCGTGAACTTGTGTGTGTCCTGATAGAGAGGCATTATTCCTCCTATTATGATTCATCTACTGCGAGGGCAGGGAAAGTGGATAATGCACTGCTTGGAGGACATTTTTTTTTTCATCTAATGGGAAAAAAACCCATGTGTTGGAGATCTGGGTTTGGCTGTAAAATGTTTATTTTTCCCAGATTATTCCCATGTGTGGTTTCGATGACGTGAATACTAATGATGTCTGGATATTTTTTTATTGGCTGATAACATTATTTACGCAAGGGTTTTCATGATACAACCTTCCTTTTTGCTTTTGAAACTAAAATGTGAATAATTATTATATTTTATAATATGTTATTATTAATAAAATTTAAAAAATTTATACTCAGTATTAAATTTTTTTTTGACATTCTGAAAAATCAATTACTTTTGGATCGTATATTTTACATCATTTATCTTTATTTATACAGGATATGCATTCAAATTCTGGTCCAATGGCCAATTCGTAAAATATTATTAATAGGCATATATTTGTTTAATACTATTAATTTGATCTAAATGAAGTAAATAATTACATTTTGTATAGCTTGAATCAAACAATGCATTTATGAATAATGAGTTTTAGATTTCTTCATATTTTGCTCTGTGAGCCATATTTTACTAAATATTTTTATTAACATTTTAAATAAAAGTTGCTATATCAATCAGTCTTCTAAATCTGTTATTAAAACTGACTGATTTATAAAATTAAAGAATATTATTAGGAAAACATGCTCTTTTAGAACTTTCAGTCCATCATCGTAAAGAAAATATTAATTTCAGGCCAATCAATGCCCAGAAGGCTAATGAGTATGTGATTTAACTGAAAATTTTAGAACGCATTACTCATGGCGAACCAGCTGGTCGCCAAAGACGGCTAGTTTATTAATAAGGCCTAAAACATTCTGAAATTATTATTTTGAAAACATAACTTTGACTTGCGCAGTTTCCCAATGAAACCTCTCCCCTTCTAGGCAGCTCTCTCTCCTTCGCAGTATTAAATCTGTCTCCCCTCCATTAAGCGCAACCGCCGAATGCCTCTGGAGGACATTTCATCGAATTGAGGTAGCTGTGTATAAATAATTGTCTGAACACGATCAGACCGCATCGAATCAAATTTGGAGAACTTACTGAGTGGAACCGCAATTCCAGTTAAGCTCTTTACGGGAATGAAGAATGTCTCCGGGGGGTAAGGAGGGGGGTGGAGAAGGAGAGTTCTAATGGAAAAATGAATTGTTGCCAGTGCGGACACAGATTTGTCTTCTAAAAGTAAAAATGTGGAATAAATTATGGCATTCGAAGCTTTCTTTTGAGTTTATGGGATTATATATTAACTCATATTAATCAAATTGACAAATATTAATTATATAATTTTTTTTGCTGAGTTTTCTGCCTTTTCTTTTCTTTCTTTTTCAATTGACATTTTTTTTTTCATTTGTAGCAATTAAATTATTTTGTCTTGACTTAACAATCATATTTATTTAAATTTTATTTCTTTTTGTATTTTTCTATTTCCCTTGTTCTAAGGCCGCGGTGGCCTAGTGGTAAGGTCTCGGCTTCGGAACCGGAGGGTTTCAGGTTCGAGATTCGATTCTACCGAAGAACCGTCGTGTGAGGGGGTCTCTTGCAGGTTAAATTTGTCAGGCCAAACGACCTCCCTTTGGTGTGGTGTGGAGAGGGTTGTGCCAGTTCAAGTGTCGTCCTCGTCATCTGACCGTGGTTCAAAATGACGAGGTCCGTACCAAAATAGCTTTAAATGGGGGACGTTAATATAACTAAATTAAACTACACTTGTTCTAAAGCAATTTCTATTCTCTGGATTTTATACTTATTTGTCATGCTTATTGTTTATATTCCAAAAATGTTTAATTTAATCATTTTTATAAAAGATTTGCTGTCAAATCATAGAAACATTTGATAAAGATTGCATACCGAATCAAATTTATAAATCTTTTTCTTCTACTTTCCAGTTTTGTTTAATCAGAAGTTAAATTACTGAAGAATTTCACGAATCTGTTTTATATGTTTACAAATCCAAATGCTGATAGAAATTTTACGCCTAAAATGGCTTCATGATTGCCACAAAAGAATACTAAAACTACTTACCCAAACTACTTTGAACTATTATTATTTTTTAATTGAATTATTACTAATATTTTTTTATTAAAAATTGACTCACATTTAAAATTTATTTGCGCAGCAGTGTTCCAATACATAGAATATCTAACTTCGCCCGCTTCTCAAATTGTTAAATTCAAATCTAAATGTACAAAAAAATGTTAAAGAATTACTCTTAACAATCTTCTTTCAAATCCTATAATAAATTCACACTTTCCGTATATATACCTTGTTCAAATTTCCAATCTTTAATGAAATACTTTTTATTCATCCACTCAAGTAGTGGGTAGTGTAGTGGGTCACACTTCTTTCTACACACTTCCCTTGTAGTGGGTCACACTTGATATGTTATACACTTGATAATAATAATAATAATTATATATATATATATATATATATATATATATA
>JAPMOQ010031023.1:601922-622926 GCA_026543055.1 Argiope trifasciata
ATATATATATATATAATATAGGTCAATACGTTTGAACATTGTCCACCGATGCCTCACAGAAAAAAATCCCTTATTTTGAATCCTTACTTGAAAGTGGCCCTTGACGAAGTTCAGGCCGGATTCTTTTTCTATTGGTTATAGGTCTGATTCGGTTGTGTTCCTTTTTGCTTGGCTTATTTTGTTAATTAATATAGATTCATTTGTATTTTAGTTGTAGCTGCATTTGCGCTCTCCAAATACAATGATTGATTTAAAACAAAAACTTTTTTAATTCTTAAACTTGTTTGAATCCGTAATGATTTTTAGTTTCGATTCCGGTTTTGATTTCGTTTTTGTGGTTCAAGTCGTTTCTGTTTACATAATTCTATTAATTATAGGAATTTGGATTTGTTTTATTAATTTGTTCTATTTCCTTTACCTTTCATTTTGAGAACATTTAGCTTTTAATTCCGAATTGAGTTTTAATTTCGATTTCGATCTAGTTGGTTTCGTTTTAATTTTTGTTGTTGTTGAAAGGTTATCATTTTTTTTTCTATAGTTCGCAAATGTTATGCAAGTCATTTTCAGAGGTAACAACTTTATTACATATTAGGCGAGAAACTTTTGGGAGGACCAACTCTGGAGGCTATGAAAATTAATTACGGTTCCGTGTTTTTCGCAGTAACTACCAATTATAGTACAAATAATTTTGCGCCATCTTAATTTTCGAACATTGTTTTCTATATTGACGATTTTATGGTATAAATGTTCTATGTTTAAAAAATTTAAAAGAAAACATTTTAATCACATTTTCTAACATTAAGCTTGAGAATTCTGAATGAATATTAAACGAATAACGAGATACTATAAGTAGTTTTTTTCATTACCATTCTGAAAGAACAAGTTTTACAATTCTAAAAGAATACACAAATCTAATACTCAAAAATGCATATTTGTTTGTTCGCGTTTATGAACTGTCGTACGGTTCATCCTATTTCGATAAAACATTGCCAAATGATTGATTGTATTTAATAATATTTTTTTTTCTGCCGGAGGAATGTGACGGGTCCTAGCTAGTATATATATATATATATATATATATATATATATATATATATATATATATAATATAAATTTTTAAACTTTTATTTACAATTTTTCTATTTGGCAAACATAGATTTAGAGCTCCACCGATTTTGAGATGGGGGCCAAAAAAATCTTTTATATCAACGCGTGTGTAATTTGATAATTTCATGCATGTTTTAAACTGGCTAATAACCGAAATTAATTAAGATAATTCGGAGAACGCATAGTTTAGAAATGAAGTTGTAACTTCCGCTGTCGATGAAGGGCCAAATGTGACAACCTTATGCGCTATTTTTCAAATTATATAAAAATGAGCATGATTTATACTACCACCATTTATGCATTCAGGCATTCTTGCCTCAGTGAGAGAGCTTGCAAATCGTAAGGAGTGGAACCTAGCGACGGGCACGAGTTGTTGACGCAAGAATAAAGATATTCTGTTATGAACTTGGAGTTATAACTTCAACCTGCTAAATGAGTCAAATATAGTTAGATAGTTAATCCTTTTAACTAGATAATCCAACTTTTCAGGATAAACAGCACATTTCTTTCTCTCGTAATTTGAGGCTTCAATAATGTTTTGCCTTCACATTTTAAGACTCAAAAAACACCAAGGGGAAACAATACCATGTTCTTACATGATTAGAAAAAAAAACTGCTTTATACTCATATTGTGTGCATTTTGAGATTTTTTTTTATCAGCTGGGATCCTCATATTCTGGTTTAATATAAGCTGCTCCATTATCAAGTCTCAATGGCTGCTCACTGAGAAGCAGATATTATTTGTAATTTGAGATTTTTAAATAGTAAGAATCCATCCATCTCAATTCGAAATTAAATGAATCGAGCTATGTAAATTTTAATCGATAGGCATCACCATAGAAGATTTTGAGGCACGCTTTTTCGAAAAATTCTTTTAATTGCGAGCAGTGCATATCCTCCGGCAAAATCCTTTGACTCTGAAGGCTTTCGATGGAGAATAAGTATCATCCACGAAAGGTTAATTCACATCAAAGTGATCCAAGAAATTCGTCGTGGAGTTAGGAAACTTAAGTCGCCATTTCCTGCTTCCTGATTGACTTCAGCAATATTTGCTGATAGCATTGCTTTCATGGGAGCCATTTAAAGCAGTTGGATTGAAACCACCGCAGAAAATATTAAAGACGCGAATTGACTCCTTGAAATTCAGTTAGAAAATGATGTATTTTGTTTAAATGGGCACTTTAATCGAAAAGGAAGGATTTCTATTCATCCTTCGTTTGTAATTATTTTCCCACTTCCGTATATTTTAATTGATTAATTTCTTCATGTTGAAATCAATTCTTATGATGGGATTTACTGAATGAAAAATGAAACATGATTTACCCAATGGTTTCCAATAATTTTTGTAATAAGAATGCTATTTAGTAATGCAGCAGGTGATTCCGTTTGATTTCTATAATTCACAAGAAGCGAATCAATGCAAAAATACTTTTGAAATTGTGTTTCTTTGCAGGTAAACTTTCTTTGTATTCACGAGAATTATAACTGCATAAACAAAATGCTTATCTACTTAAGGCATTCGACTACGTTGAAAACTCTAGCCATCGACCACACTGGCGAATTTTTAAAAAATTGTTATTTCTGATCGCTTATACTTTCTTTTTTCCAAAACAGTTTATCTTTTGTAGGAAATGGAAGGCCTGGCCTATCATCCAGGGTCGCACATTTTTCACCTAACGTTTGTTTTTCACCTTCTGTTTTCTCAAAACTTTCGTTTTCATAAAATTTCACTACCATTAACACGTTATCTCAAAAATTAATAGAGATATTTGGATTAAAATTTCAGCGTGTGTTTTAAATGATATGGGCAGTGAAATGAACCAAAAGTTTTGCTGTTGGTGAAATGTTTTATCATTTATGCTTGTTTTCAGAAAAAAATTGTCGTAAATTTAAGAAAAAAATACATATATTAGTATATTTTTACCCGTCACTTCTTTGCATCTCAAACTTTTTCTAAGCTTTTGGTTCATTTCATTCATCATTATATTCATAACTTGTGTACAAAGAAAAACGGGATGGCTGCATTACCATTTTGTGTAGAGTGTGAACCGTTTTGGTTAAAATTTCAATAAAATTTACTATCAATTTTCTCATTTCTCAAAATATGTTATATTTTCTAATATTTTTTTTGTATTTATAATGTTTATAATTGACAATACATCTAAAAACATAAAAGGTTTCTAAAAAATCCGATTTTTTAAAAATATTCCTTTGAACGTAGTAGGATACCTTAAAAGTTATCGATTAGCTTTTATGCAAAAAACAATTTGTAGCAGTTTTTAATGACACTTAGCTTGGATACACCCGTTGACGATGACAGCAATTTAAGCTGATAGACAGCACTCATTCGCTTGCACAAACCTTTTCACCGGAGGACACATTCCCAGAGGAAGAACAACCATGCTCGCCCCAAACTCGAACCCAAGACGCCCGGAACACGGGAATGACGTTCTTCTCCTATACCTCTCAGTATAATTCTAATACTCACCCAGTTGCTGTAGAAATCTTGGAATTTTTGGAAATTCTTCAAAGTATAGGTTTTAATATTTTATTCTGTTGGATTCTCAGTCATACTGGAATTGCTGGCAATGAAGAGGCGGATCATGCTGCAAAAACTGCATCCTCTCTCTTGCATCACAGAATTCCACACAGTGATGTAAAGAAAGCTATTGTTAATGGGATTTTTTCTCTATGGCAAGAGACATGGGTCATGCAGATACATAATAAACTGCATTTTATTAAACCTGTTCTTGACACATGGCCAGTTTGACCAATGCGTGGTGCTGATGTTAAATTATCTCGCCTACGTATGGGACATACTCGGATTTCCCACAAGTACCTACTTTTCGGAGAAAGAGCACCAATGTGTTTTATCTGCCACACCGAATCGACAGTTAGTCACATTTTGATCGAATGACCATCTTTTGACTCCCATCGTCACCATTTTTTTCACTTGTCAAGTGTAACTCTCCCAGAACTGCTGGGAAAGAATTATCATCCAAACATCTTTGAATTTTTACTTGCTATACACCTTTTACCATATATTTAACTTAAACAATTTAAAACTTGTTTATTTCATAATTCAAAGATGTAATTTTTGTCTTCGTTTGTTTTAGCTTTTTTACATTACATTTTTCATGAAAACATAGTTTTATACGAAGCTCCAAACATTAAAAATGTTTTACCTTTTACCGTAAGAATGGCCCTTGTGCAAAAAAAAAACCAAAAAAACCAACCTAACTTCCCTAATACCAGGAAGCCAGAAAATAATTTGTACTTGAAGGAGCTGTCTGGGTTTGCAATTATATCTAAATTAATACGACATTTCTTTTAGGACAAATTATTGTTTTACTTTTAAACGAAAAAAATGACTATTTAATTTGTGTGTGTGTGTGTTTGTGCATTTATATTAGTTATTAGCTATGATCATTACTGTAAACAGTAGTATCGCTTAATTATTTTTAAAGACAGATACTCAATATAAGCATCTTGATAACTAGCTAAAATGGACATTTGGTATTTCTTTTATCAATTAAGTTAAAAGTAAATCAATGCAAAATAATATATATATATATATATATATATATATATATATATATAATATAATCATAAAATTATTAAAACAATTAAAACCCATTTCCTGGTCAACAAAAATTAAAACGAAACCGACTAGGTCGAAATTGAAATTAAAACTCAATTAGGAATTAAACCCTAAAAGTTCACAAAATGAAATCGAACCAATTAATGAACCAAATCCAAATCACTACAATTAATAGAATTATGTAAACGAAACAGAAACGGCACTAACCACGGAAACGAAACCAAAACCGAAATCGAAACTAAAAATCATTATGGATTCAAACAAGTTTAAGAATTTAAAAAATTTTTAGTTTTTAAATCAGTCATTGTATTTGGTGAGCGCAAATGCAGCTACAACTAAAATACAAATGAATCTAAATTAATTAACAAAATAAGCCAAGCAAAAAGGAACACAACCGGATCAAAACTATAACCAATAAAAAAGATATATATATATATACAGAGAGAGAGATAGAGTATAGGGGTAAAAAAGAACATTCGAAACTTTTGTGTTTTTCAATTTTTTAACAACTAATAAAAATTCATTCGAAATAAATGTAGCGTTGCATCGTACATTTTACATTAAAGTATGAGTTTAAATGGGAAATTTTTTTAATTATATTTATTAAATTCTTACTAATAAAGATGCGGACTTCTTTTTCTTTCAAATAACTGAGTTACTTAAATAAAATGAGGGTAATCTTGACATTTTTATCTGTGCTTTCTAAAATACTTTTCATGCCCTCTTATAAGCCAAATATATCTTTTCAAGTATAGAAATGTACTTTTGGTCAATTTTCTTTCACTGAGCACTTTTGTGCTATCTTTTTTTAAATATATTTTGCCATGTAATAGTCAATTATCTAAAGAAATCTTTCTAAATATTGATATTTCATAATATTTTATAAATGCTGAAAGGCTATGCTGAATAATTAATAATGGTTTATCAGACTGTTTCAGTACAGAAAATAAGCATTTTCACGCGCTTATGCGATGTATATGAAATGTGCCGCATTATTTCAAATTTGGAATCAACTGAGAATTTTAGATCGTTAACCCCTTCCTTCTCACACCCGTGAAAATGACGGGATGAAATTTCTACCTGTATTTCTCACGCCCGTGATGTTTCCGGGCTGGCGTATTCAAAAGCAAGGCGCCAAAAATATTAAAACAATTTATTTCTTATGCCCAGAATCATGTTTATTTCTCAAAATATAGGCCAGATGGCTGCCCTAGACTATTTGTTATGTTTTTAGAGATAGTTCATTTATTTTAAACTAGAGGTCAGCAGAAAGGAAACTCGGTACTATTGTCCTGATTGTGATGTTGGCCTATGCATTTCATGCTTTAAAATTTATCAAAAAAGAAAAAATGACTAGTATTTATTTGTATTATGTGTAAATGCAATAAAATTATGTTTGAATGCTTAAAACACATTTTTTTTCCTTCTCTTTGTTGGAAAGCTAACATTCAGTCGTAATAATCCTGAATGTTCGCTTTTCCGTTTTTTTTAAATTTCAAGCTAAAAATTAATTAAAAAATTAAAACTGAATGCAAATATTGTACATACACTCAGTTTTAGACAATTTTCTTGAATAAAAAAATAGGCACTTTTGTGACCATTTTCTTCAAAATCATGCGACTGTTAAGGGGTTAATCAGCCTGTTTGAATACAGAAAAAATCTGGTTTAATTGGCTTACACGGTTCTAGTAAAATGCATCCCAGTATTTCTGGGGTTGGAAACAATAGTGAATTTTACACCAGCAGCTAGAAAGAAAAGGGACAGCATGACTTAGAAAATTGTTAGTATTAAAAAATGCAGAGCTATTTACATATTCCTGTGAAGCCATTTGATTTCAGATTTGAGAGATTCGTGATTACGTAATATAGATGCGCTATTAATTTTTACTTAATAAAATAGTACTATTATAGCAAGAGAGCTCTTAAAAGTTTCTTTGAGTGCAATGCGCATAAAATATTTTGTTGTTGTGATGGTGAATATAGCGTGCTGGTATCTTGGGTGATATTTGAGGAGTATGAATAAGAATCGAATTCGTGACCTTTCAATTTGCAGCTGCGTAACATATCCGCTAGACAAAAAGTGATCAACAATGTTCAGCGGCTGTTACTGCCTTATTAAGATGCCACTACATCAGGTTGGTGTCCCTTCAGCGGGATTGGATCGGATTGTGTGGTTTAGTGGCGCAAGAGCCATAGCTGGCCATACTGCGCCAAACATATGGTTAAAATATAAAATACTCGTCTTGGATCAAAGTATGTAAAAGTAGAAACTATTTGATAAAATTACATTGTAATGTCTCTCAACATTATAAACAAGATGTAAGAAACGACAATAAAAGGAAATATTAAATAAGATGGTAAAAACCAATTGCTTTAAAAAATTTTAAATGATTTTTGTGGCTACGTTCCCCTACAAGCATTTGCGTATCTATAACTGAAACATAAAAATATTTTAAACGATGAATTTTAAAATCGGGACATTCAACGAAAAGGTGATGGACCGTTAAAATTACTTGACAATTCAAGCAGAATGGTTTTTGATAGCCGAATAAAAGATGTTTATGCGTAAAACGTGTGTGACCAATGCGGAGTCTAGAGTCTAGTTCCGTCAGCGGGTCAAGTACCATAAAAAGAACAACAACATGGATATCGAACCAGTAAGCGCGTTTGGAATTTAAACGTAAAGGATATTTTCGGTGAATTAATTGGTCGATAAATGGTATTAAGAAGCATTTATTCAAGTTTTCATTAAGCATGACCAAGGGTGAGGAGCGTTTATGGATCCATTATTAGTGCCATTTTTTCAAAAGTAATGTCTAATGAGTTATGGAAGTGTAGTCCAATAATTTTGGCCCGTAATTATTGTGGCGATATTAAAACTAAATACTAAAAACTCAAAGCACTGTTTTCTTTTTACAAAAAAATACGTTTTGCACTGTATAGCCGTAGATGTTTTAGTTGTACGTGTCATTAAAATTAAATTAGCATTAGTGTGACTTCTGTTGCTGTAGATTAGGCGATAAATAACTAAGAAGTTTAGAATGCATGCTGAATTGGATACATACGCAGAACGGTTTTTAACTCATTGACTGCCAATTACCAGATAAGTGGTAGATTTCGTTCTTTCCTAGGACCAAACCATCTATGATATTAGATGACACCTTCTCTACTGCAGTTAAAAGATAGCAAAGATAGATGGTAATGATATCAGGCGAATGAACCTGTTAATCTAGTCTTTAATGTTATTTATCTATGAAAATGACTCGCAGACATCAATGAAAATATGCTTAAAATAGCACGAGCCAGTTTCTTCAAACAGCTAAAGGCTCGAATCAGTGTTTTCAAAATTTCGTTACTGGCATTTTTAGTTATGTTGCTTGTTAACCTTTCGATTTCAATTCATTCCAACTTCTTCCTTGTTTTAACAATGTTTGATTATATATTGAAATTGATTGGAAATTTCAATATAGATTGGAGATCTCCAACCAATCATATTGAAAGTTCCGTTTTGCAAACAATAAAATATAAGCCGTTTTGATCGGTTGCATACATAAAATACTATGTCGCGTGCCATTGTGCCAGACCCTATCTTCCGTTTCTTTCCTTACCACAAAATCAGTACAGGCCGCCAGCGATGGTACAAGGAATTACAATTATTCTGACAAAAGCGCTTCCAGAAATATACTGTGGCCACAAACAGTCAGAGATAAAATCTGCACGCTCGGAACACAAGTTTAATTGCCTTTCGCTTATTTCGAGCTGCCGCAAATTGAATTCTTCCGCCTGCGCGTGGTAACGGCCAATTCTTCCGATGGAACTTTTCGATAATTCTTTGAATCCTTAAAGAAAACAAACAAGGTTCGGTGCAGTTAGCCGCAGAAATTAATTAATAAAGGGGACGGGGTGAAGAGAAGCGAATGTCAAGAACAGTGGAAAGAAACAATTTGCATTCCGCGCAAATCGGCTCACTTTCCAATTAGGGCGTCGGAAAAGAACGGACACAGGGAATGCATTCGGTAATTAGATGCATTTTGGTTGCATTTCAATAGCTGTGAGCTAATTGAGCTGTGACTGTCTAATAACTGAGATGAACACACTAGTTGCTATAGCAATTCCGAAATTGGGAATGTGAGAGATTATATAGGAGAGAAAGTTTCAACTATATTATGTATGAGGAAGTTGCTTAAATCAGAACCTACCATTTCTTGCATGACGTATCATTGGTTGTAGAGCAATTTAAGGTATCCGAATACTATAACCCCTTAATTGGCGCATAATTTTGAAGAAAATGGTCATAAAATTGCCTATTTTTTGTTCAAGAAAATTATATAAAACTGAGTGTATAGTTTAAAATAAATTAGATATCTCTAAAAACATTGCAAATAGTCGAGGGCATCATCTGGCGTATATATTGAGTAATAAACATGATTCTGGACATAAGAAATAGATTGTTCTAATATTTTTGGCACATTACTTTTGTATAGGTCAGCCCGGAAATATCACCGGTGCTAGAAATAGAGGCAGAAATTTCACCCCATCATCTTCACGGGAGCAAGAAGGAAGGTGTTAAAAACATTTATTATCAACCACAATGACGAATTATTATTATTATATCTTGTGGTTCAGACTTTCTTCGTTCCAAAACAGTTTATCTTTTCTAGAAAAAGGAAGGTCTGACCTATAATCAAGGGTTACATATTTTTTGAGCTAAAATTTGTCTTTCGCTTCTATTTTCTCATAACTTTAACGTTCATAAAAATTCTCCATTGTTAACATGATGTCTCAAAAGTTAATCGAGATATTTACATAAAATTTCAGCGTGTGTTTTAAACAATATAGGCATTGAAAGGAACCAAAAGTTTTTATTGTTGGTGAAGTTCTTTTTCATTTATAGATGTTTTTAGAAAAATTAAGATTTTAATTTATGGAAAAAATGCCTATATGCATATATTTTTACCCATCACTTCTTTGCATCCCAAGATTTTTCTTAAATTTCATTTCATTCATTATTATATTCCATCACTTCTATACAAAGTAAATTAGGAGTGTTGCAATACACTTTTGTGTAGAATGTCAACCGTTTTGGTTAAATTTCATCAAAATTTACAGCACATTTTCTTGTTTCTCAAAATATATTTAAAAATATTTTTATTGTATTTATGGTATTTTGCATTATAATTGACAATACATCGAAAAACCATGATTTTTAATAGTTTTAAAATTATCCAATTTTTCAACAATTTCTCTTGGAACGTAGTCGGATGCCTTCATTCATTTTTTTTAACTTATTATATTATTTTTTGCCGTCAATAAGTCTAAAATATCTTATTTATTCAAAATAAAGAAACACTTCCCTCTGGGGTGAATAGCAATGCGCAAGTTTTGAAATATTTTTAAATGTAAACATTTTTCTAGAAATTCAATAATATTTCGATGAAAATCCAAATTGCATTCAGCTTTGGAGAAAATTCATCCTTTGAGAAATTCAGCCTAAGTTTTTGGTAAGATTTTAAGTATAATTATTAATGATATTTATTTGCCAATAAAGTCAAAGGGAGATTGCAAAGGGTTGCAACTTTAATACCTGTGATAATTATTCAGAATCAGTAACTTTGTAGCGGCTCTCCACTGCGGAACGATTTTTGTTCCTTTTGTTGTTCTCGTGTCCGTGTTTTTCACGGAAAGGGGGTGCAGTAGCTTCTGAGGGTAAAGACCCCTGAGCACCCAGAGGGCAGAAGTCTGACTTCTAGCTCACACACACGACACTACCCTTTTTAGGGGGTGATGGAATTGATTCATACACTCATTCATCCATCCGCAAGTCGGAATTTAGATCCAAATCAGAGACCGACTCATCCCTGATTCAGTACCCCCAGAGGTATCGTTTGTTATGGGAACTTGGAGGACTTTGCAGTGACGACCTATTTAACATGCTCCAACTGCCATGAGCCAACACGACGGTCTTCGGCGGAGACGAGGACAGAACCCATTACCTTTCGGTTACGAGACTGACCCTCTACCAACCAGGCTACCGTGGCCCCTTTTGTTCCTTTATTTATTATTATTACATATTATTTAAAAAAAATGTGGCAACAAAAACTTTTGTTATTTTAAAGTTTTGATTGCTTCATCTGTACTTAATTTGTTCAACAATACTGTATGTTATTGTAAATAATGTTTGTTAAATTAATACTTTAAAAAGTGATGGTAACAGCGACTTTTGTTATTGTTTATTTTAAAGTGTTGGCATCATCATCTGTTGTATTTGAAATTCCGAATTCTAAAAAATAAGAAGGAAGAAGTTGCTTTATGGCTAAGGTGGTCTTTGTGTATTTTTTTCAATTTTTTTCCATGCAAGCTCGTTATTTTCCCGTCATGCAATGGGCTAGTTCCGATGCGAGATGGCGTCTAGATTAATTATGTTCATGTTTAGGGCAAATTAGCTCGCACGACAACTGTAAAAAAGGAAATAAAAAATCGTTTCTCTTTTTTACGAATATATTAATTGTTCTTAGGCCTAAATGAAAGTATTTAGACGCTACATTTCCCAATTCCAGATCTTTCAAATACGACATGTGTTAAAAAAACTATCATACATTTGAAGACCTTTTACAATAACGTCTCGTTAAGGGAGCAACACGAGGCTATTATTTTCATCACATCTTGACGTTTTCTGACGCTGTGTCGTAGCAATATTTTTTTCAGTATTTCTTCATAATTTGATTATCTGTCTTACATATTTATTTATAAATTACTAGCTGGTACCCGTCGCGTTGCTGCAGCAGAAGAAATAATTTTGGAAATATCGTTTGGAAATTGAAATGGTTATCGTGATTAGTCTATACTTATATCAGTGTTTTAATGTATAACTTAATCTTCTATTTTTAACGAATTTTTAAAGATATTTCTAACCATGTTTTTTTCAGCACGTGACTGGATAAAATAAAAGAAAACAATGAGGGAAGTTCAAATTAAAAAAAAACTATTATCGCAAAATAAATCTAAAGAAACGCAACTTTGAGCACGTGACTAAGAAAAAAAATAAAAGAAATACAAATGTAATATTTTCTAAAAAAATAAATGCAAAGAAAAGATTTCTATAATCGTTTGCAATATTTAAATAATTAAATCAACAAATCTTCTTTATTTATGGTAAACCTGATGGAATTTAGACAGGATATGTATTGAAATCCCGACTTAATGGCATATTTCTTATAATCGTTTGCAATATCTGTATCAATAATTCAATATTTTTTTCCATTATTAAATGAGATAGTTTCTAAAGAAATAAATGCAAAGGCAATGTTTCTGTAATTGTTTGCAACATCTAAATCATTTATTCAATAATTTTTCCCTTTTTCGTTTTCTTTAAAAAACATATTGAATATTTTGACAACATCAACGAAAAAAACATTTTTAATATTTTGGAAGCATAACCGATAAATTATTAGCCATATTAAACATAACCGATTAATTTTATTCGGAAAAACTCAAAGTTTTTCCGAATAAAATTACCGACTCTTTAACTACTAATAACTGAATCTTTTAACTTTAACTATTTCTTAAATTTTGTACTGATTTTAAAGAAAAAATAGCATATATTTTTTATCCATACTTCTAATAAAGCTCAACGTGTTTGTGTTGGTGCTCTACAGGCCAGAACGTGGGATCTACAGCTACCAAATTTGTTACATATATACTTTGGGGGTGGGGCGTGTGCACCTCGGAACCCTTTTTTCGAATTTTTAAATTAGAATTTGAATTAAATTTAATCTTTTAAAACTTTCTGTCCATCATCTTAAAGGAAATATTAATTTCAGGCCAATCAATGCAAGGAATTACTTTAAGGCTAATGAATATGTGATTTAAATGAAAATTTTAGAACGCATTACTCATGGCGAACCAGCAGGTGGCCAAAGGCGGCTAGTTAGGAATAAGAGAAAATATGATATTTATTTTCATATCCAAAACGAATGCATTCATTAAAATTGAGTGATGTATAAAGAAGAAGCGTAAATAATATGAATTCTATTTTTTTAAATTTATTATTTCAGACTTTAGGATTGGAAATATTTTTTTCCATCGTCAACAGGAACAAATAAGTGCTAGTAATTAGTAATCGAAGTTTCATCACAATCTGATGAGTTGTGCGACACTAAATAAGAAACATACAGACAAAATTTCTTTTTTATTTATGTAGACAAAGAGCGTATTTTGTTTCATCTAAACATTTACGTAGAGCAATTTCATTGCATTTTTAAAGATGCTTCTCTAAACAATGCATCCAGAATTACTCTTACAAATGTACGAGCGGAAACAAGAAAGGAGATGAAGTATGTTTCTGTTATAATGCCAGATTATTGATTTGAACACAAATTGGGTTCTTCCAAATGAGCTTCTTGCGAGTTCTTTCGGGTCCGGAAAGAAAACAATTGGAGCCCAAGAAACCTCAACAGCTCACCTATAAATTAATTGATAGGGGAAGGAGTTGCGATAAGAGGGACATTCGAAAAGAAACCAAAACTAGAGCTTTTTTTTACGAAAACCAGCTCATTCTCTGATTAAGATGTTCGAAAGAATTCATTCTAAACCAAGACAAATTTTGGAAGCATGTCAGCTGTCGAATAATTGGGTTCTGTCTGATTGATACTTGAGATGTATCGGAAAGCAAATACTGATTACAATAGTAATTTAAAATTTCGTGGTGCTTCTTAAGAGAAATATTTCACATTATTTTTGATACAATAGGTAAAATATCTTATCTTTCTAATTGAAAATCGAGTTGTGTCTGCTAAATCAGAGCCATATTGTTCTAGTATCTTTGTTATTTTTGCGAATTCTACTACAATTTTTTTATGTCAACGAAGTTAACCTGATGATGTTATTGATATAATTTAATTGCAGTAGAATGAATGCTATGAAAGTTAATTTAATCCGCATCTAACGAATTAAATTAATATTCATAAAATGAGATGTTGTTCTAAATATTATTCCATTTTTACGTTCTTCTACATGAAATGCTTACAAATCATAATAATTTGCAAAAATGTAGATCTCACTATCCTGATGAATCACCACGTTTCAGATTTTTTTCCGAGTACGAACACACACATGACTTGGAATGACGTCTTTGTCAGTATACCTGTGGGCACAAAATCTAATAAGCATAAAATAACTAAATAATTGGTACACGGTTTTATGGTCAATATAGCAGATTGTATCAAATCAGCATAATCTGCCTGCATATTGATGATAACTGATAAACAAAAAATCTTGAGTAAATGAAATTTCTTTAATAGACCCAAAACTCAAGTGACATATTTGTATTGAATTTGAGTTTCAACTGATCAAAAATAAAGCATTTTAAGTCCATTTCCATCATCCTCTTTGTCGCCAAATCAGGGAGCCAATCAGCATTTAACAGAACTGATCATAAAATGATCTTTTTTACTTTTGAATTAATCGTGCTGGGAAGAAACATGACAATTTTCTAACAGTATATTTTAAAATAGAAACTGCCAGCATTTTATAATTCTTATATTTTTAATCGAGAACATGTGAAAATAACGAGACATTAGTTTTTTTTCTTTCCCTTATGTTTTCGAAAATGCTTTCGAATGTGTGCAAAAGAGATCATCTAAGAACATCAACGTAATGCAGATTGCAATTATCCAAAATAGAGAACGGTTGCAGGGAAAGAAAAAATATTGCGATATAAAAAATCTGTAGTATTCTAAGTAATTTAAAGTGAAAAATTGAAATTTAAATAATTTAGGTACGTTAAATAGTTTTTTTTTAACTTTTACCTAGAGGAATTTAATTTAGTCTCTTAGTAAAAAAATTAAAAAAAAAAAACTGCTTCAACCAAATTCCAACACTGACTGCTTCGCTCTTTTGAAGTAAAATATTGGAGGAGTAATTTAACGCTCCAAAAAGACATTCTCGCTTCTGCTGGAAGGCCTTATTGTCTGCCCAAGGTTTTCGCAAATGTTTTTCGAATCAGCCAAAAAGTGTTGTTGCTACTAAATTATTTCTGCTTTATCCCAAAGTGTACATACAGCAATTGCTGTAGTTGTAAAAATATTGTAAATGAAAATTTTTATGAATATTTACATTTTAGGAAAAGAAATATTTTTATACTCTTTTTTTAATAAAATTCGTTTTATGTCTGAAAGACTGAACTCTGATCTGATGAGTTAGAACAGGAATAGGCTATTTCTTTATTTTGAATCATTTTTGGTGTTAATTTATCTAAATGTTATTTATAAAGCCCCAAGTCAGTAATCTTAATTATGGAATATATTTGGAAAAATTTATATCTTTTTTATTAATAGCTATTATGATAAAATAAACTGGTATTCAAGTATTTATTATAGTTGTTGGAATAATCGTAATCTATATACAGTAAAATATGTTTTTGTGCGCTGGATAAGGACCGCATAAAAGAAATCGTACAAAAATATTCGGAAATATTATAAATTCTTACATATAATAAACAACTCTGTACGATATACTAGCTAAATTCTTTTGTGGTGGATAGGGACCGCATAAAATAAGTCGGACAGAAAATATATAAGGGATTTATGAAATAGTTGAGAGTATGCTTTCAATTAAATTAAATAATTAAATTAAACCTAAAGAAACTGTAAAAATATTTATTTCTTCACTGTACATATACATGGAGAAGTTTTCAAATTATACATTAAATATTTTGCTGCTACTTGAGGTAATCCAAAACGCGCATCTTCTTGTGATGAATTGGTTGAAAATCGCTTTCGTCGCTTGCAGATAGAATTTCATTTGTTTTGATTTTTGCTACCATAAAGTCAGTGATCAGTTTTTGTGATGACGGTCAACTGGTCAATTGCTTGTAAATGTCACGATGGTGAGACATGAATGATCTCAGTTCTTTTTGGAATTTTAAGCGTCTTTCCGCATTTATTATCAATTTTAGGAAAAGACGTTTCCAATTTTTTAGAAATCTGGATACCTGCATATATTTTATATGCTGTAATAGATTCCGATTCTTCTTGTCCGTTTTCATAATCTATCAAACTAATGATAAGGTCTCTAATCTCGTGCAGGTCATTTTCCCCGAAAGTATCAATGCCTTCTCCGCCGATATTATGTGCGAGAGCACTAATTTCAGGTAATAGCGTTGACGCGTTTTCGGTACATGTATATGTACATTGAGAAGAAACATTAAACTGGTGCAAACGCCGCTAAGATTCATATACCGCATAAAAATAAATCGCACAAAAACAAAATCGCATAAAAAAGGACCGCACCAAAACAGGTTTCACTGTAAATAAAAATGAATGTTTGCCTGCATGTCTCTTATGCACTGCCCAACCGCTCATCCGATTGCAGTGAAACTTCGGAAACATATTGCTTGCACTTGCGGGACGGTTATAGGCATAATACAATCATCTAAAGTATAAAAAATATTTTTGGATCTATTTACACATCTATTAACCCCGGATTAACAGCCAAATAACTCGCCAAGGAGACACAACAGATTCAGTAAGGATGCTAAATTCAAGCTAGAAGTTAATATTTCATTACTATTGTACCAAAATGCAATGTAAATCTTTCTCTGAGGTAATAGTTATTAGAGGTAATAGAGGGAACAGTGCGAGTTTTATGAATAATGATACATCTTAATTATTAAAAACCAAATAATAATAAAAGAATTTAAGAAAAACATTTTTTTCCTAGCTCATTAGAAACTTTAAAGAAAAGTTGAAATCAAAATGTGGGTATCAAACTAAAGATTTAAAGCATAAAATCGAAGTAATACAGTAAGAAAATGATGTATTACCTTTATTATAAGAAAGAAACTTTTAACTATCTATATGTTATAAATTTATTACGTATAAAGTTCCAATTTACTTTGACTTTTCCTGTTAGCTCTTTTTTATTTGATCTTGGATTTTGGTTAGTTGGTTGGTTGTGTGTGGTTTATTGGCGCAAGAGCCACGCCTTGCCAAACTGCGCCAAGCATATGGTGAAATTAGAACAGACATTTAAAACAACATGATTTTAAAAGCCTAGGATTTTGGAAAAGATGTTTTGAAAAAATATATTTAATTAATTATATAATGTGGAAATATACGTGACTTAAGATGGATTTGGTTTAAAAAAATTCCTTTGTACCAACATTTTATGCAAGGAAAACAGTTGCCAGATCCTTGCTTAAATGATTTGAATTATCAGTAAAAAATTTATTATTTCCTGTGTATTTATAAACACAAATGACAAATTTACGTTCTCTGCTCTTGTTCTCGAACACATTGTATAAAGAAAACGGAAAAAGTGTTGACACTGTAACAAGTTCTCAGAATCCCGCTTTCGATAACGTCGACACTTTCGTTTAAAAGACACAGTCACCCAAAATAAACAAAATTTAATTAATAGTCTTATGTTTAATATCGAACACAGCTGTTGCGAAAGCTTTCATTCAGAGCAGAGAATATGTTTTCTCCAAACATCCAAATAATATGTGGCAACAGTTTCGAGTGCAGACGATTAATAAACTCACTGAAACAGGCGACGATAACAATGAAGCCATCAGAAAAACGCAATTTAGCGTAACTGAGATGAAGATTTGATATTTGAATTTGTTTCCCGGAGGGTACGGTTACCGTTTCATTAATAATGATTTCCTCGCACTGCGAAAAATATTCAAACTATAAAGAACTATGTCGTTTGATTATTACTCCTGGAAGAATTGTGTTCCATTCCTGCATAATTTATGGTAATCATAACGCTTTATTTGCATTATTATTAAAGATGGAATTTGTTTATTTTTTTGCTTGCCTTTCAGATTCTCTAATGCTATTTGAGTGCTCCGAAAAAAATTAATTAAACTGAAAGTATCGTACAGGATAATTTATTTCATCAAGAAGATGTAGTTATTGCTTTATTTCCCCGATGACAAAGCAAATACATAATTTTAAAAGTACATATTAATTTTACGAGCATTGCATTTTATACTACGGCAAGGATTTCTTAAAAATGTAACATTTATAATGTTTAATAATCTGCATTTGCAATTTTATAAACTTAAAGCATTTGACGATCTTGGAAAAATTAGATAATTATTTTTAATGGATTGCTGTGTTTTTACTCATTTTTTCTAAACTAGCAGCGTAATGAACTTTTCAAGCTGGTGGATTAAAAAATTGTGAGGTTGGAATTGATTTTGTTTAATTTAACTGGAGTGAATGACCTATAGTTCTACATAACTATTTTACATGAAAGAATTTGATGATTGATTTTTCTTATCTAGAATGTTTTCCATAACGCATTATTGATATTAAATTACAAAAAAATTAATTAAAGGATTGGAATTGGAAAGAGTGGAAAATATGCAATGAAAAATCATATAAATATATTAAATCAGATCTTCAATCATCATTGCATACAAATTTCCAGAGTTATGAAATTAATTCTCAGAATTATTGAATAATTTATATAAAAATCCTTAACATAATATAATTTGTAAATAATGTGATAAATTTTGGAATTTCAAACATACAATTAATACAGGAGTAGTTAAGCTTGCATTTCATCACGACATAATTTGAGTACGGACTTACAGTATTTTTATTCTGTGTTATTATTCTTATTTTATTCTGTTCTTTATTTGCGCATTATTGCATTCCTTTTTGTTGTTTTTTTCCTAATTAATAGTGTATTGATATTCTTTTAGTATCAATTTTTTGATTTATAGGAGTGTCTAAGAAGAATAAGACGTGTGTAAATTTTTATGTAATTGGAAATGGACGCAGGAAATAATTGACTTGTCTTTTCTTTTGAAATGTGATAGAAATGTGGTCGATTAATGAATGTTTGAACTTATGACAGTTGGATGTTGAGAGGCATGGGGAATTAAATGATTTTTATTTTTGAATTTAAGTGGTAAGGAAAAGTAACTCAATTTAATTTATCTCACACTCATTTTCATATATGATTTAAGACATTGAAGAAGAGATGCGACTTTTCATTTCAAAGTTCGCTTTATTTATTACAGGCAGAAGTGACAGAAAAAGGACGAAATTAATTTATCCTCATGTTATATTGAATATTTTGATACGGAAAATATTGTTTACTGTGCTAATATATTGAGTGTTTTGAGGGGATATCTGAACATGTGACTTTCAGAGCTGGGGAAACACAAGGGATCTTTTTATAAAACTATTTATTTTCTAGCCGCCTTTGGCGACCATCTGGTTCGCCATGAGTAATCCGTTCTAAAATTTTCAATTAAGTCACATATTCATAAGCATTGAAGTAATTCCGGGCATTGATTGGCCTGAAATTAAAATTGTTTTTTTTTTTCTGTGATGTTGCCAAAATATTAAATATGTTTTTTTAAATAAACGAAAAAGAAAAAAAAATTATTGAATGAATGATTTAGATGTTGCAAACGATTATAGAAACCTTGGCTTTGCATTTATTTTTTTAGAAACTATCACATTTTATAATGGAAAAAAATATTGAATTAATGATACAGATATTGCAAACGATTATAGAAATATGCCATTAAGTCGGAATTTCAATGTATATCCTATCTAAATTTAATCAGGTTTACCGTAAATAAAGAAGATTTGTTGAATAAATGATTTAGATATTGCAAACCGTTATGGAAACCTTTGCTTTGCATTTATTTTTTTAGAAAATATCACATTTTATATTTCTTTTATTTTATCCGGTCACGTGCTAAAAAAACATGGTTAAAATATTTCTTTAAAAATTCGTTAAAAATAGAGGCTTAAGTTATACATTAAAACACTGATACCATTTGAAAGCTCCTAACTTTTTTACCTTTAAATTGATGTAAAAATCATGTTTGTGTGATAATATTTTTGGAAGTTATTGCTGAAAAACGTAGAAATTTTGCTTAAATTTTAATTAATTCAAATTCTAACTAAAAATTCGAAAAACGGGCTCAGAGGTGCACATTTCAAACCTCCAAGGTATACATGTACCAAATTTGGTAGCTGTAGGTCCAATGGTCTGGCCTGTAGTGTGCCAACACACACACACACATACGCACACACATTGAGATTTATTATAAGTATAGAAGTCAACAACTTTTATCAATAAGTCTCATCGTGAGAATCACTGGCTAAAGAACTTTACAAAGCATTTCTTGAATTCATTAAGTCGATAATGTGGAATCGGATTAGGAAATATGAGAATATTTTTAGGATGACTTTGATATGTTTTAAATTAAGATAAAACTTTTAATAATTTAGATTTAAGTTAAATGTTATGATATAATCTTTTGAAATGTCTGTCTGCAATGAAATGATATATATATTTTTAATGTAAATAAAAATGCACTGTTGAAGAAATTTTTGAAGCCTTAGACTCTTTTCGAAAAGTAAATACCTTCGCCGAAATACGGCACTACATATATCAATAAAACTGACAATGCAACAAAAGAGAAGAATAAGGTAGGAGGTACGTGAGAAGATATTTCAAATATCTATATTTTTATGCAGTTTTTTTATTTGGTTTTTTTAGGAGAAATATATTAGTTTCAAAGTGCAGGACAAAGGAAACATTTCTCTCAAATGAAAAATATCTACACATTGGAAATATAACAACTGACAGTGGCGCTTACTAAGATAAATCGAGCTATTGCAAAGACAAATACTGACTTTTTATTTTTCTTTGTACTTTTAAGGATGCGAAACTCGAAAGGTAAAGAATCACTTTATTGTTTTACTTTCTCGCGTATGAAGTTTGAAAAAGGAAAATAATGTAATCACTTAAAAAAACTCGAACCTTAGTTTCTGATGAGCCACATTCCCCCAACTTCCAGGTTTCATCATTTTGGGGATAATTTGATTTGAGAAATTTATAAATAAAAATAAATGTTTGTCTGTATATCCCTTATGTGGTGCCGGACTGCTCATCCAATTGCGATGAAACTTCGAATATTTATTACTTGAACTTATTTGTTTCTGCTGAAGATAAAAAAAACAAATATATATATATATATATATATATATATTGCCAACCCTAATGTTTTGAATAAGAAAGTTAAAAACAAGCAGAATTAATATTATTTACTCTTTTTCTTTATATATCCTTGAATTTCAATGAATGTATTCATTTCCGATGCGAAAACATATGCCAATCTATCATTCTGAATGGAAGAAGACAGTTATTTTAAATTTCAAACGATCTTTCCGAAATTATTTCTTCTGCGGCAGCAACGCCTCAGGTACCAGCTAGTAATAAATTAGAAAGCAATACAGTTTCTAAGACATTCCTGGTTTT
>JAPMOQ010031023.1:622936-640605 GCA_026543055.1 Argiope trifasciata
CTTAAGTACTTTTGAATAGGTCATTGAAGCTTTTTTTTTCTTTCGGAATTTATTAGAATGTCCTTTTTTTTGGTTTTTGCCAGAGTATCTGGTTCGGAATTGAAGGAAGTTTCGTACTTGGGATTATTACTTCGAATGTCATTGCTCCGAGCGAAAGACAGACGATTAATAATGAATCTCCTTTAAGTTCGAATGACGGTGTGAGATTCGTTTCCGTGTGATATAAGATCACCTGAGTAATTCTCGCAACTTCCTGTTGCGAAGCAGTCTTGACAGGCGAGGGAAGATATTAACTTATAGCAGAGTCTACATATTTCGAAATTTTTTCCTATAAATTCCAAGTTTTAGCGTAAAACTGCATCGAAATTTCTTTCATTATATTCTTTTTTCAGTCACGAGATAAAATAAGTGATACCAGGGGCAAAATGCGATTTTTTTTTTTTTGCTTTCTTCTTTGCTTGTTTGCTTTGGTACTAGTAACTTTAAAAGTGCAAATGTTGCTAGAGTGTGTTAGTTTATCGCCTGTTCATGTGCACAGGAATGTTTTTTTGCCTTGAGCTTTAATGTATCGATATTACCTTCAATTTTGTTTGTTTTAGTAGCGTAAAAATGAAAAATGGAAATAGAAAACAAATTAAGAGCGAAACATTTTTTGGCATTAAAACGTAATCAGATCCAAACGCTTTTAAATTGGGAAATAATGCACTTATAGCCTACCTTCTCTATGAAGGGGACCAGGTGCAAAATACCATTTTGGGGCCCTAAAAGTTTTAGCAAAGTAAAAAAAACACACCGAACATTTGCATATTTATTTAATGATGCGTAATTTACTTTTTATTGTTCGTGACTCCAGGAAAACGAAATTTTTCCAATTTCTTTTTCGATACTTAGTATTACAAGAGCGTTTAAACATTATACCCATATGCTTGACCGAAGAAAATCCTTTATTTAATTTTAATTTGCTCAAAAAGGGTTCAGCATTTATTATATTTAGTAACTGGCAATGTAAAGGATTGTAAAAAATATTAGATTAGATATAGACAACAGTAGATAACTGATGATTTGCAAGCCCATTTGAACCCAGCCTCAGCCTCGACTTCTGGGAGCCGGGCACGCCGCTCTGTCTTAGCATGTCTGACGGGAATTCCCTTATTCATAAACGATCTTCTCCCGCCTTTTTATCGATGTCGCCACGATCTTTACCGAATAAAAGCTCCAGTCGATGCTAAACCAGCCACATGGAAGCAAGATGGTAGATTTTAATATATGTAACATGATTATTGTTCAAAACACTATTTTAATTCTCAATCACGGTGGGGGGGGGCTCAGTCGTGGGGCAAAGTATTCGCCGACCCCCCCCCCCCAGGATGGTCATTCTGCTCGTAAGTGATGTAAATACAATGGTGATGTTGACATCTGACTCAGTAAGAACAAAATGCCTTGATTACTCTTGCAACAATTTTAAGATAAATAAAATATTAATACCAGATTTGGAAATATTTCCAGATTATTCCATAATTAAAAAGAAGATTTTTAAATAAATTTTTAGAGATCTTTTCGATTACTGCTTTGAATGATGCTTATCCTAGTGCTTTTCTTACATCTATTACGCCGTTACCATTTAGCATCGCATATTTTTACGATGGTGCTGATATTTTCAGCTTCTGTTATTTTAATATTGTTTTTACCTCATACCCTTAGCAGGGCAGGCTTAAATTAGTATTGGATGCAGATAGGCTACGTAGAGACGTCACTTTTATTTTGGAATTCTGAGAATTTTGGGAAGAGATTTACGAATTGATGCTCGAAAGTTATTTTTAAGAACATATTGATATGATTTAGATTTTAATTTTCCCCTGTAAATTTCTACTAAGTCCTTTCATTTCTGAGATCATTGAGTAGATTCTTTTAAAGATGCAGGAAGTTAAGTTGCTTTCTCTTTTATAGAATACTAGCTGTAACCTGGAGCGTTGCTGCCCCCGAAAAAATGTATAATTACGCGCAATCATTCAATAATTTGGCAATATTTTACAGAAATAGGATGAACGGTATGACAGTATATAAAATATGAACAATCAGATATTGATTTTTATATATTAGATTTATGTATTCTTTCAGAATTGTTAAACTCGGTGTTCTTTCATAATGGTATTGAAAGAAACTATTGATTGTATCTCGTGAATCGTTTCATATTCGTTCAGAATTCTCAAATTTAATTTTAGAAAATGGGATTAAAATATTTTCTTTCAAAATTCATTAAGCATAGAAAACATATTTATACCATAAAATCATTTATATAGTTGAAGAGATAATTTTTGAAAATTAAAATGGTGCAAAATTATTTGTACTATAATATTTTTGATAGTTACTGCGAAAAACGCCAAATTTACTTAAAATATAAAAACACCAGGTTTGGTCTCCAAACACTTTGTCGTATATTCTGTAATACAGTTGTTACTTCTGAGAATGACTTGCATGATATTTGTGTTCAATAACTATACAATATGAATCTTTCACTTGCATTTAGCATTTCTACAGAATCTATTGTCTCCTCGGTGAGTTATTTGGAGATTCATCATTGGTACATTGATTCGGTTCAGATTCGCACTTTTGTTTTAAAATGTTAGATTGTTGTACTATCCCAATAACCATTCCTTAGGTGTAGACAATAAGCTGACCCAGTTTCATCGTAATCGGATAAACGGTTTAGGATGACATAAGAGACATACAGACAAACAGTGATTTTTATTTATATAGAAGATTATTGTTTCGTTTTTAGTAGCGTTTACTTCGATCTTCAGTTTCATAAATCTTTCTTCCAAAGATTTGTTGCGTTTTCTTAAAATTATTGTATGTATGAACTTTGATAAGTCACAAAAATAAAACGCAAAGAGTATCTGACTTTAACTAAATTGTGATAAATTCTATTACTTATTGTGTTACTGATTTACAGTTTTCAAATATTAATCATGAAATATTATTAAATTCTAAAAAAATCCAGTAGACTATTAGCTAAATAAGAAGTGAGAGTTAGTTTTGCAGATGTGCGCATTTCTACCTTTGAAAATTATCTGTTAGGCTCGTTGCACACACAGCGTTTTTTTCTTCTGTCAGTATTTTGCCGAGACCACTCCCAGAAATCAAATGCTTACACACACGGCGTTTAAATTCCGTCTCCATTGTAAGATTCAGTATCATTTCATCAACAAATAAATTTACTTTAACTGTGTTATTTATACTAAGTACTGCTTAAGGGTAATTTGAAGTGAATAGAATACAAATTCTACCATTTTTATCTTGTCGTCGTATGAAGAGGAAAAAGGGGGGGGGCATTGACTTATTTCAATTTATTTAATTAATGGGAATAAAGGATTTGGGATCTTGCATCTGATTATCCGAAAGCGTTAGTGACAGCGGGCGTCTGCACACAGTCCGATCATAGGCGGATTGACCGAATCTTTATTTGTCCGCCTAGTGTGCAAGCTCTAGTATAATTCAATATACTACTGTTGTTATGTCGGCATCGAGGAAATAAGCGATCAGAAAAACGCGCTGTGTGTGCAACCAGCCTCACAGTTCTCCATTCATCTGACTAGAAAACGATTCGTCTTCCAAAGTTACTCGCTTTTATTTCAGTCGAGCGAGCATTGCTTACTTCGCTACAAACGATAATATGACCACTACTTCCTCTCTTCTGGTGCGACCATCCAATCAGATTCATTAAATATGCATTAACTTCGGAAAATCTTCCTCTCTTCATTTACTCACTTAAGTGTTTCGCATCGACAGATGAAGCAATCACTTAATGCGCCGAAGTGATGAGGATTCTGGGCGACATCGCTGTTCTGACATTTAATTAATGCTACTCGTCACATTTCTGTATCGGCCCATCAAAATTTGCAAAGTAAATGAGCCCAAAATATCTAAAAGCTAAGTGAAATGCTTGCGATAACTGATTATCAGATGAATAATAAAGCTATCCTGTAAGAAAATTTCTAATCCCTAAGTCTAAAACATCTGCATATGATAATACTTATGCCTGATTTATGTCTTTTGTCCCTGTTATAGGTTTACTACATCCTATTCTAATTTCCAACATTCTTTCTGCAAAATGCGGAAAGAATGTTGGAAATTAGAATAGGATCAGTTCTCAGCACATCCACCAGTTTTGCATTCATGGATTAGTAAGCAATTTTAATAAATTAGATGGAAAGGGACTGATTCAAAATTGATAGAACCAAAAAAAAAATGGATTTATCTCAAAATTCGAATTTAATCAGGGAAACGACAGTTTTTAACATTTTTTAAATATTAATGTTTTGTAGTAAAATGCTTTATTAAAAATTATTAATAATTAATATTAACGATTTTATAATTTCAAAAAATAAATAAAAAAAATTAAGAATCAAGTAAATAATTTAAGTAAATAAGCAATAATATAAAATAATAAATAAATAAATCAAACATGAAATTATTATGTTCTCAAAATGTTAAGATAGCGCAATGTGTTGGAGAGTTTCAAAGTTTCAAAACTTGTATATGAAGAAGGGATCCATTGCAAAATTCAGAGAGTCTGGTCTATTTATAGGGCATTTGAATCTTATTAACAACATGAGTTGTCACTGAACTCACGTTCCTATGACTTGAGTATTTTCCTCTTACCAAACTGGTAGATGTGATAGAATGTTCTGTTGACACTTCGGTGCGTGAAGACTAATAAAACAAAGAAAGTTTTCGATCTCCTCAAGGGCAAGCGAATGGGATTCCTGACGAAATTCGATCACTTGATCAATAATCTATTAAACGAATTGGGTTTCATGGGGCTGATGAAATGCAATTCCACGTCTCTCATCTGCAGAAATATAATCATGAACATCGTTTCATTTTCAAATGGAGCTCATAAAGCAATAAAAGCTCCACTTATTTATTTATTTCTAATACTTTTTCCTGGAGTTTTTCTAAAACTGTTTGTTTCAAAGGGGAAAGGGGGAATAGAATTTCCTTTTGAAATGTTAAAATAATATTTATCAGCGTTATTTTTAAAGTTTAAAAATGAAATAGGTCTTGAAGGTGAGAAGTTAAGACATTTTTTAAAAGCAGTGTACTCCTATTTGATATTTATGAAAATAAACTAGATGATACCCGGCGTGTGGTTGCCGTAGAAGAAATATTCTTGGAAATATCGTTTGGAATTTGAAGTCGTTATCTTATTTAACTCAGAATGATAAGAGGAATAATATCTATTTTCTTGTCGGCAAGGAATACATTCATTGAAATAGAAGGATATGTAAAGAAGACGTGTAAATAGTACTTTTTTATTTATTTACTACTCTATTCTACAAATAAATATTCATTTTTATGTATTTGATTTGTATATTCTTTTAGAATTGTAAAGCTTGGTGTTCTTTCAGAATGGTAATGAAAGAAGCTACTTATTGTATCACGTGATTCGTTTAATATTTTTTCAGAATTATCAAGTTTAATGTTAGAAAATGGGATTAAAATATTTTTTAAAATTAATTAACATAGAAAATATATTTATACCATAAAATCTTTAATATAGTCAAAAAGATAGTTTTTTGAAAACTAAGGTGGAGCAAAATTTGTATTATAACATTTTCGGAACTGCAAAAAATGCTAAAATTTTATTTAATATTTCGTTAAAATTTCAAACCTATAGGATTGGTTCCCCTAAAACTATCTCGCATACTCTCTAGAAAATCTATTACCTCAGAGAAATACATTGTATTTATGTACAATTGCTCCGAAATATTAACGTCTAGCTTGAATTGAGCATCTTTACTGAATCTGTTGTCTCCTTGTCGAGTTGTTTGATGGAAAATCCATAGTAAATGGATGCGGTAAATAGATCTGAAAATATTTTTATATACTGCAGATTTTTATATTGTGCCTATACTATCCCGTAAGTACCAGTAATAAGTCGTAGAAGTTTCATCGGAATCGGCTGAGCCGTACGGCAGTGATTGTACCAGGTAATCTCAAATACCCTGAAGGATGAAATGTTAAACATTGACAGTTTCATTCCAACTGTTTGAGAGAGTGTAAATTGGGAGGAAGACAGTCAATACTACCCCGAAATCAATGCTAGTTTGACTGATCGGTCAATGTAAGGCTGGACAATACTTTTTCAGCAGTCGACTACAACAAATCCTGTTGATACTGTTGCGTTCAGTGGTGGCAGGGTGGTCGGCTGTATGCAAGAAGAAGAGGAAGAAGCCCATCTACTTTATTGCACCTCATAGATACCGTTTTCACACTCTCCTTGGTGAGTTATTTGGAGATTCATCCTTGGTACATTAATTCGGTTGAGATTCGCACTTTTGTTTTAAAATTTTAGATGATTGTACTATCCCAACAACCATTCCTTAGGTGTAGACAATAAGCTGACCCAGTTTCATCTTAATCGGATGAACGGTTTAGGACGGCATAAAAGACATACAGATTAACATTCATTTTTATTTATATAGATAATACATTCCATAGAAGCATTCATTCTATTGAGTTTTCTCTTTTTCTCGAGTGTTTAGAATCGGGTTCGATGCAACATTTTGCATGAAAACAGTAAAAGTTTCGTTTGAGGCATTTTTTTATATCTATGTAGTCGATTGTAGTACTAGGTGTTTCAAAAATTTCTGATTTATTTATAGAATGATTAAAAAATTTTAATCAATAAATGAGGCATTTTTTTTTCTGCTTGATAAAAAAATTCAGTAATTTTATTCATATTAAATTTTTGATATAATATTCTTTTTAACTGTTCTTGTATCATTAAAAAACACTTCGCTGTAAGAGTTAAAATGAAAATGTTTCCGGACGTGTTACATCATAATACTGAAGATATTAGTTCAACTATGTTCCATAACCCTTTCGAGATGGGTGTCAGACATGCCTTGCCTGCGGCCGTACCACGGTGCATTTCTAGAAATCGGATTCATGGGACGTTGATGCATATTTGCATTTCAAACTAGAACTATTTTTAAACACCACTAGGTGCCTCCCTGTGTCCCCTACTTTTGAATATGAGCAAAATGTAGGCGTGGAAACTTAAACTATATTTATTTATAGTTTAACCCCTTCTAGTAAAATGACGAGCATTGCTCGTCATTGTTTTTTCATACCATATACCACAATCACGAGCTATACTCGTCACATGACTAAAGCT
The DNA here is from genome assembly GCA_026543055.1 of Argiope trifasciata. Taxonomy (NCBI): domain Eukaryota; kingdom Metazoa; phylum Arthropoda; class Arachnida; order Araneae; family Araneidae; genus Argiope; species Argiope trifasciata. The sequence continues at coordinate 630,120 of JAPMOQ010031023.1, forward strand.
ACTGTTAATAAATTCCGCTAAAAATTTCTAGTGAACTGTATTTGGCAGCACTTTTGTCACTTATGCTGAGATCATAGATCTCTATCTTATTATTTACCGCTAGTTTGTCTTAGTACAAGTTACGACGAAATTGAGGTTTGTTAGTGGATTTCATTCTTATAAGCAGTTAGCGTTAACATCTGTTTTACTCAAGAAAAAACATGCTGTGAAGTAAACACATTTACTAATAAGAATTGTGCACATCATGAAGGTCAAAGTTATTGGAATGATTCAGAAAGAAGCATCTGTAAATCTCAAGAAATACGCATACATATACCTGATACAGATAATGAAATGCATAATAGTAAAATATTACCAAGAAATCGTAAACATGTTGAAAGACATGTGATTTCGGTATTTGCTATGGAATCGTTGGCACATCATCAGAAGGGATTTGATAATGGGTTAGAAGTAAATATGATTTATGAGAGTGTCTGGCGCAAAAGGCAAAACTATTGACGAATCCAAAATCATTAGAGGGTTTTGAAGAGGTATTTAATCTGAACTTACGAATAACTGCTATATCCATGTTAATAACATAATTTTAATTAACAATATGTAACAATTAGGAAATAAACTAAGTTTTCTTAAATAAAAAATAAATGGCAATTTCGATCACAATGTTTCCTTATTAAATCTTACTGGAAAGGGTTCAGTTTCATCATTTACATTTTGCTCATATTCAGCCATTCTTATTTTATTCATTAGCTGTTGTGAGGGAAGTAATGCGGATGAGCAGAGTTGGGTTGCGTAATTTTCAACTTGATGGAATGATTCGCGCTCCTGATATCCATCTGAATGCTTCTTTTTCAATTCATACAAGTAATCCACATTTTCTCTCTATATATTAATTTATATATCTTGTTCAAACGCAATTTTTCAAATTTGTAGAGGATGACACGATGCTAATACAGTAAAAGCTCTTCATTCGTGGGGTATATATTCCATAAGTATGCCGCGAATACAGAAACCGTGAATACGGAATGGTAACTTAAATGGGATTATAGGGGATACTTTCCTAGGTGACGAAATAAAAAAAAAAACAGATATATAACGAATATGTAATAAATTATTATTTCCTCTCTGTTCATTTTTTATTATTCATGTTTCCGGTGGATTATTGTATTCAATTGAGTCGTCTATTCTGTATTCGTATAATTTGTTCCAGTCTTTAATTGTTCCATTAAAATGGATAAAAATTCTTTGAGATCTGCCTTCTTTGCGTCAGATTTAAATGAATTTTCGGAATGAGGTGAGTAAATTTTCATTTCTTAATCGTTAGTGCTACCTTATTTCTTTGTCGTTAATTCTACAAATATACTTTATTCTATTGATTAATAAGGTTGTTCCATTCTGTTTGTTTATATTCTCAAAAACACCGATCGCGGCGGAGGCGACTTATGTCAAAGTCCTCAACAACATACTTTAGGCAAAATTGTAATAAGATCTATTTTAATTTTTTTATTAGTCCATTTGACGGCATTTACAAAGGATATTGGGTTGGATACCTATTGGAATCCCTTTATTATTATGTACATACTTATTAGATCCGCGAATAAAGAAATTGGGTCGCATTTTTTAAATCCGCAAGTAGTGAAAACTCGAGTGAAGGAAGCGCGAATAAGGAGATTTTACTGTACAGTTTTTTAATACTATTTAATTAATTAAATTTTTACAGTCAAAAGCTCTGAGATCACTGAAGCGACACCGGTTCATAAATAATAAAAGACGATATAAGTTATGTGGCGATTTGTATTGCGGCGTCACGCCAATATGGAGGTTGAATTCCGCCAATGATCGAACTCTCGACCTTACGATATGCAGCCGTGTAACATATCTGCTAGACAAAAGTGATCACAGATGTTTAGTGGCTGTGACTGGCTTATTAATGTTTTGTCTAGCGGATATGTTATGTGTCTGTTAATCGTAATATCACGAGCCCGATCCTTGAATTCTTTGGCGGAATTCAACCTCACCATTGGCGCGACATCATAATAGAATGCACCACCGGTATATAAAAAATACGTAGAAATTGTAATATTATTTTTACATGTTACTTGTTTTTCCATTATTGTGTTATCGTAACTATTCTTTTAGAGTTTTACATTAAGTTGTGTTGCATTTTGCTTTTTATTACGGAAAGACTTGGTTTCTGTTTATTGAAGCAAAAAAGTAAAATTTGTCAAAAGAAGAATGTGTTCGTATTTTGAATGAAATAATAATCTAAAAAGGTAGAGCAAACGACGCAATTAGGACTTTTGTGAATTCTTTTATTCAAATTTACTCTTAGAGACGCAATACTCCACCCTGTGAGATGATTCCGCTCGAGCAAATTCAATCTGAGGAATGGTTAGTTTTAGAGTCAATACTACATTTTTCGCTTTTCAAAGCTCATGGACCAATCATAATCGCTACATTTACGTACGTGGGATCGAGACCCGAATCCACAATCCTCTAATTCCGAAGCTATCAATATAAGGAATTTCACATTTTAAAGTATAATAAATAGGTAGCGCATTTGCATTAATATTGTGTCCGAGTTAGATGTTTCTTTTAGCTTTAATTTTTTCCTTTATACTGTTGACAAATATCAAAAAGTTTAGTGGATTTTACTCTTTAACTATTAACTGGGGACGTGCGGTTTGTGATACCTCTAAAGATGGACTTATACTTACCCCTATTCCATTTTTGTTGTTGTTGTTGTAATGCCACTTGGTCAAACGAAGCCCAATTAGCAGAGTATTTTCAATTAAGGCAGAGGTGTGCACCTTTCGTTGTTAAAGAGCACCGTTGAGGGGAAAGGACGAATTTGTTTGAACACACACGACATAAACCTTTTTAGGGGGTGGTCGAATTCATTCATACTCATTCATCCATCAGCAAGTCAGAATTTAGATCCAAATCAGAGACCGACTCATCCCTTATTCAGTACCCCCAGAGGAATCGTTTTGTTATGGGAACTTGGAGGATTCTGCAGTCACGATCTATTTAACGTGCCCCAACTGCCATTAGCCAACACGGTGGTCTTTGGACTTGATGAGGACAGAACCCGCGACCTTTCGGTTACGAGACTGACGCTCTACCAACCAGGCTACCGCAGCCTTCCAGATTCCCTTACAAGACGGTATTTCGATGGAATCCGGTCCGAACTTATCGAACCTGATCGGTTTCGAAGCCGTGGCTTTACCACCAAACTACAGTGACCTTGATTTCTCTTAGAAAATTATTTTAAAGAAATTTCTTTATCATACTATCACCAAATTATTTAACATTTTTTCCATCTTTGGCTTTGCTTTTTTATTACTTTTTTAGTAATTGGAAAGTCGTTTGAAGTGAATGTCGAATACTGCATATTGTTTTAACAATTTTTCCTTTCCTTTCCTTATTTAACGTGCTCCAACTGCCATGAGTCAACATGGCAGTCTTTGGACTAGACAAGGACAGAACCCGCGACCTTTCGGTTACGAGACTGACGCTCTACCAACCAGGCTACCGTGGCCCTATTCCATTTTTAGCTCAACTGAATGGATTGCCCCGGTAGCTTCCTGTTTCGTGATACAAATGAACTTTTTCAACCGATTCCGGCTGATGGTTTTTAAAATAATCCAATTATTTCTTTGAGCGATGTCACAGAGACCGCACCTCCCCTCTAGTGTCCCAGTGATAGACAAGGCTTAGCAGATTATACTAAAACTTTGGCATGGAAATATCATCCAATTTACTGATTCAGTTATGATGCAGTGCTCCAGACACTTTTAAGTGAAGCAGAAAGTGACGTTAGTGGTAAGGATCATTGTACAGAAGAGTTTTCGATGAAATTTCGCATTTAACTGATTCTGATATGTATGTAAAAACATCATTCATTTTTCAACTAATAATGATTTTTCCGGTAGCTTCCTGTTTCGGAATTCAATTGTGAAGCAGTGTCCCAGACAGTTTGCAATGGAGCAGAAAATGATTTTAGTGATGAGGATCATTGCACAGAAGAGTTTTTCGATGAAAGTTCACATTTAACTGATTCTATGTATGTCCAAACATCATTCAATTTTCTACTAATAATGATTTTTCCGGTAGCTTCCTGTGTCATCATTCATTTTTCTACTAATAAGGATTTTGGAAAAAAAAGAATGTTATAAAAAAATGTGATGAAAAAAAATCAAGTAAAACATTAAAAAAAAATCTTCCTTTTTTTCTGAGGTTATCCCAAATATTCTGCCACTTTCTTATAAATATTTTAAAAAGAATGTCATAAAAGTGATGAAAAATATCAAGTAAGAAATTCCAGAAACAAGCTTTATTCATTTTTTGCTCTGAGGTTCATCAAGACAAGCCGTCGCGTCGGTACCGAGAGAGATGGCTTCGAACGTGGATGCCCATCTCCAAGGGGTTGGCCAATCAGACATATTCATTCCCTTTCCTCTAGGGTGTATTCCCTCATAGATTATTCAGAACAGGTGGTTTCTACTCAATTGACAGGCTTCATATCTTGCAATTGGTCGCGGATGACGTGCCAGCCGGATATAATGCAGTTAGATTTGACGTCTGAGTCCTTTTATTGGATCAGATGTCGTGGTTTGTGGAGGACGTCTGACGGAGATTTTATTTCAGAAGAAAAAATGAAGTTAAGAAACTATGCGAAAAGCATGCAAAAGAAAAAATTCTTTTTTTGTTTATCGAATTCGGCTTGCTTTCAAAAGTGTAGAGATTTTTCTCTTTTCGCAAAAGAAATCGTCTAGAAAATTCGTTCTCGAGATTTTGAAGATTGAAAAAAGATATAGCTTGAATTAAAATTTTTAAGGATTTAGATTTGCCAGCTAGTGCAACTTCCTGAGTTGTAATTAGAAGGATGAAATTGTGCGTATTGTATTTTACGCTAAACTGTTAATTCCTAATCTATTTTGACTGCATTCCATTCAATATGATTCATCACTTGAGATCTCGATAAAACCAAATCGAAAATATCTAGAAGGATTACATTAAACATATGATCTGAGTCGCTGATTTATTGTATCAAATGCGGCGATTAATTTGTTCAACTGCAACAAGTTCCCTAAATGAAATTCTGTATCTGGTCTAATAATGAAATGATCAAATTATGGATCTGATTGCTTCAAAGGAAGAAGTAAAACCTACTTCCTTCGCAATTCAACAAAAGCCTATTTATTGATTCAATATTCATGGAGAAAACCCTCTTTCTGGATTTGGAATATAACACTCTCTGGATTATTTTCTAAGTTCGATTGTTAAAAATTTCATTTAGATTAAAACAAAGAATGTATCAAACTTAAGAAAATTTTGTAAACGAAACATGTAGACCAAAATTAATATACACTGAAAATACACCACCGTATAACCTCCCCAATATTCGATTGGAATTAAAGTTTGAAATGTATAATTTGTATTGATATGGTTACGATCCAAAGTTAATTAATGATTCAATTTAAAATGACAGACGGTCAAACCGTTGATGGAATTCCATCAAAAATTATATCTATAATTTTGATGATGAAGCCAAATGCGAAATGCCATTTTCAATTACATTACAGTTCCTACTCACATGAAGAGAGTAACGGTTGATATAAAATTGTTTGCCGAATTGCTTTCATTAAGGTATCCAACTACGTTTAAAACACTGGTTATCGATCACTTTGGCGATTTTTTAAAACTATTAATTCTTGTAATTCAGACATTCTTCTTTCCGAAACAGTTTATGCTTTCCAGGAAAAGGAAAGCCTGACCTATCATCCGGCGGAATTTTAAGTAAAACACATGTTTCAGTTAAAATTTGTCCTTCACTTCAATGTTCTAAAAATTCATAATTTCATTAAAAATTCTCCACCGTTAACATGATATCTCAAAAACTAACAGATGTATTGACATAAAACTTTCAGCGTGTGTTTTAAATAATATGGGCAATGAAATGAACCAAAAGTTTGATTGTTGGACAAAATACTTTTTCATTTATAGACGTTATAGAAAAATTAAATGGCGAATTTATGGGAAAAATGCATCTATATGTATATTTTTAACCATAACTTCTTTGAATCCCAAACATTTTCTTAGATTTTGGTTAATTTCATTCATCTTTATGTTATATAACTGGTGTACAAATAAGAATAAGATTGATGTATTAAAACTTTGTTTAGAGTGTGAGCCATTTTTGTTAAATTTCATTAAAATTTACTACAAATTTTCTTATTTCTCACAATATATTATAGTTTCAAATAATTATGTTGTATTTTTAATTATTTTGTATTATAGCTGACAATATATCTAAAAATCATAGTTTTAAATAGTTTTTGAAAAATCCAATGCTTTACAAATTTACCTTCGAACTTAGTCGGATGCCTTAAGCATTTTGTGTTTCCGGACTAACTTACATTTCCTGTCTGAAGACATCCGAATTGAGCGAGAATTTACGCTTTATGGATAAAGACTGCAAACGAAATTGTGTCTGACTGCTTTATTCTGTGTCTAAGCTATCGTTTTTCACAGATCAAACGAATAACAAAAGCAGTTTCTTCGATCAAATGGGAAATTAACCTAGAAAAATAATCGTAGTCTCGTGTGTTTCAGGGATTATTGCACTCAATCTTTATGTATGAAATAATGATCAAAATTGCATATTGACCCCTCCAACCCGCTGGAAGGTGCACAGAAAAACTTGAATGACCGGACAGCCACGCCAGCAGCACTGGCACGAATTATAGGTGAACTCTAAGCTCCACCACCGGCCACGGAGCAACCCTTCCTTAAAGAGGCAGTCAATGGGAGGAGCCGAGATACCAACCATCATAAGGAAGCTTCTCATTCTCAATTATCAGGTGCCTCCCTGGGAACACAGATGAAATAAATAAAATAAAAATAACTGGAAATCATTGTTTGTTCAAGCTCTAAAAAAAAGGCTTCACATTACTTGTACATTTTTCTCTCAACGTGTGCGAATTTCCTGCACTAGTTATTACCCTCGACTCTGTTCAAATGGAAATTTGGATAAAACGATACATTTAAAAGCATAACCACTTACGAAAAACATATAACATAAATACAATTTAATTACAAAAACGCAACTAATAACGTAAAAACAATTTATTTACATTGTATAAACAAAAAAAAATCAAAACGGCAAATCAATTCCGGTTAAATTCATTTTATTTATGGATAGAACCGGAGATAACTACAACAGTATTATACACATCATTTTTAAACTTTTCATTTAAATGAAAACACAGTTGTCAACAATCAAGGGCGAACTTTAAACGCCAGTTGGCGTAATGCACATGTCTGCCTTTCCTACGCCAGTGGGGGTAACGCAATGCAGATAAAAAAATTTTATTTCCCATATTCTGTTTTCTTTTCATTTAAAAATGCTTTAGAAGACCGATTTATTAACAACATTTGATTTGAAATACGTCAAACACAAAGAAAATAAATAGAATCGTTTGAAATAAATCGTCGAAATTTCGCTGAGCCTAACCTGATTATTGTTGGGAAAAGAAACCGGAGACTTCCTCACCTTTGGCGGGTCTTTGTCTTCATCGTTTTGGCACGAAAGTTAGTTTTTAATGAATTAGAAATGAACCGCTCCTTGAACCGGAATAAAAAGTAGCCTATGTTTTATCTCTGTGTCAAATTTCACCCAATTCCGTTCTGGCGTGATTGATATAAAAACTTCCAAACTTTCATATTTATAATATTGGTATAGATTGTTCAATAATAACTTACTAACATGCAGGCAGGATAATAAAAATCAATTTTGGACTGAATGTTTTAGATTGTTTAAGGTATCCGACTACGTTCGAAAGACAGTTTTTAAAAATTCAATTTTTTAAAAACCATTTCTGATTTTTAGTTGCATTGTCAATCATAAACTCTATAAATACAAGACAAATATTTGAAAATATATTTTGAGAAATAGGAAAATGTGTAGTCAATTTTAATGAAATTTAAGCAAAGCGGTTAACACTCTACACAAAATGGCAATGCAGCAATTCTATTTCTCTTTGCACAAAAGCTATAGAATATAATGATGAATGAAATGAATCAAAATCTAAGAAACATTTTTGAGACGCAAAGAAGTTTTGGATAGATAAATACTTGTAGATGCATTTTTTCCATAAATTTACAACTTAAGTTTTCTAAAAACAACTATAAATGAAGAAGTATTTTACCAACTATGATAATTTTGGTTCATTTCATTGTCCATATTATTTGAAATACACGCTGGAATTTTTATGTAAATACCTCTATTAGTTCTTGCGATATCATGTTAATAGTGGATAATGTTTATGAAAATTAAAATTTTAGTCAGAGACAAATTTCAGCTGAAAAGTACGTTTCACTTAAAATTCCCTTGTATGAGATGGCAGGCCTTCTTTTTCCTAGAAAAAATAAACTGTTTTGGAATGAGGAAAGTTTGAACTACTAGAAATAACAATATTAAAAAAAAATTACCAATTTGGTCGATAACCAATGTTTTCAACTTAGTCGGATACCTTAATATGCCTTTCACTCCTTTTTGTCGAAAAGAAAAAACACTTCTTACTTCTAGCCAAGACAGATTGAATTCGATTGAATTGCATTCATTTAAGTAAGGTCAAAGTATGCTGATTTTTAATATGTTTATCGACCCAGTTTATCGAATTTTTAGGTTATTAAAGGATTAATTGGTTGTTTGGTGTGATTCAAAAACCATTTATCATACTGCAAACTGAAAGGTATATATATTTCGAAATAAAAGCGGAAGTGAAACTCTTATTACTGAGTTAATGACTCTCAAATATAAGCGAGTGAAGCTTTTGATGCATAGTTTAAATTTTCTCATAGAATTTGAAAACTTTTTTCTTTGAGATAATGCACCAAATTGATTAAAAATATTAATTCTTTTAAAGAGGAAAATGTTCAGAAATAAAGTTGATATCAATAAAAAGATAATTTTTTGAGTCATAAGATAGTATAGAAATGATTTTTTTATAAAATTATTGTTTTAGAAAAGATGCATGTCAATTTCTACAGTGAACTCAAAATGATACTGCTTAGACTTAAAATTAATGTACCGTCTCCAAAATTGAAATATTTTGAGACGATTTGGGTTAAATTGCAAATTTTTGCCACCTCTAAAAGTCATTTGTTCCCATTTCTTATCTTCATCCAGATGAGCAGTTCTTGTACGATCTTGTACATATTATAGCTCTTTATTTCATCACAAAAACGCAGGCAAGTCTGTGTACAATCTGAGAGAGACTAACACACACACACACACACACACACACACACACACACACACACACACAACGAAATACCGAGTAATGAGGGAAAACTCTCGAATATTTTATCCCGTACCTTAAACAGCTTATTTTTATAGGGAAAATCTTGCTTACGGTGGTTATAGATTATGAAGTTTCTCCTGGGGATTTCTGAACATGTGATTTTCAAATCAGGAAAAACACAAGGATCTTTTTATAAAACAATTTGTTTCCGTCGGCCACTTTTATCCATCGCTCTCACCGGGAGATTCGCTGACTAAGCATTTTTACAAAGCATTTTTTGAATTAATTAAGTAGATAACGTGGAATCGGATCAGGAAATAAAAGAATATTTTTAGAATGAAGTTAATATGGGTTAAATTGATCTAAAAATTAAGAAATTAATTCAGTTTAAGTTAACTTTTAAAATATCATTACATTTTTCTACTTTTAATATATATATAAACTAATTTTATCGCGTTAAATCTTCATACGTGTTGATTTTTACATATACGTGTTGATTTTTACAATGAATTGTTCGAAAAATGAATACTGTTCCATGCCTTCAGTTCTATGTTTGCTAGAAAGGTTAAATTGAAAGAAAAAAAATGCTGGAGTAGCATAAATAGAGAGGGTGTTGAATTCTGCATTGAAGCAAATATCTTCCCCTATCCAATAACTACAATTAAAGGCCGAAAGAGAGAGAAGCAATACAAGTGGGTTGGAAAAAAAAAGTGAACGAAACGGAAAACACAATACATGGCAATTGAAAGGACGGTCACTCACATTCAGAATAGTTGAGGTGAGATGCTATTGTGGTCGGGTCTTTTACTTAATTACTCTTCTCTGGATTTTTTCCCCTATTTGTTCATTGAGGACATTTGGAAGGAAACGAAGAAAGAAGCACCTGCACTGTAAGGACTTTTTCTTAGATTCAGCAATCAATAAACTAAACCCACCATTAAGGAAATGTCCCACGAAAGAAGGAGCTAATATCCTTGTAGATGGTGCACTTAATTGCCGAAATATTTGTCCTAAGCAAGTCAAACATTCATTTCATCAATGAAGCAGCTTCAAATAGTATCTAATAGTGCGATTTTTTATCAAACAGTGTCTAAGGAAATTCGATAGGAGTTACTATTTATTTTTCCCACAGAACAGATTAATTTCATTCCAAATATAAATAAAACGAGATCCTTTAC
>JAPMOQ010031023.1:641005-666289 GCA_026543055.1 Argiope trifasciata
TTTCACACACACACACACACACACACACACACACACACACACACACACACACACACACACACACACAACGAAATACCGAGTAATGAGGGAAAACTCTCGAATATTTTATCCCGTACCTTAAACAGCTTATTTTTATAGGGAAAATCTTGCTTACGGTGGTTATAGATTATGAAGTTTCTCCTGGGGATTTCTGAACATGTGATTTTCAAATCAGGAAAAACACAAGGATCTTTTTATAAAACAATTTGTTTCCGTCGGCCACTTTTATCCATCGCTCTCACCGGGAGATTCGCTGACTAAGCATTTTTACAAAGCATTTTTTGAATTAATTAAGTAGATAACGTGGAATCGGATCAGGAAATAAAAGAATATTTTTAGAATGAAGTTAATATGGGTTAAATTGATCTAAAAATAAGGAAATTAATTCAGTTTAAGTTAACTTTTAAAACATCATTACATTTTTCTACTTTTAATATATATATAAACTAATTTTATCGCGTTAAATCTTCATACGTGTGGATTTTTACATATACGTGTTGATTTTTACAATGAATTGTTCGAAAAATGAATACTGTTCCATGCCTTCAGTTCTACGTTTGCTAGAAAGTTTAAATTGTAAGAAAAAAAAATGTTGGAGTAGCATAAATAGAGAGGGTGTTGAATTCTGCATTGAAGCAAATATCTTCCCCTATCCAATAACTACAATTAATGGCCGAAAGAGAGAGAAGCAATACAAGTGGGTTGGAAAAAAAAGTGAACGAAAAGGAAAACACAATACATGGCAATTGAAAGGACGGTCACTCACATTCAGAATAGTTGAGGTGAGATGCTATTGTGGTCGGGTCTTTTACTTAATTACTCTTCTCTGGATTTTTTCCCCTATTTGTTCATTGAGGACATTTGGAAGGAAACGAAGAAAGAAGCACCTGCACTGTAAGGACTTTTTCTTAGATTCAGCAATCAATAAACTAAACCCACCATTAAGGAAATGTCCCACGAAAGAAGGAGCTAATATCCTTGTAGATGGTGCACTTAATTGCCGAAATATTTGTCCTAAGCAAGTCAAACATTCATTTCATCAATGAAGCAGCTTCAAATAGTATCTAATAGTGCGGTTTTTTATCAAACAGTGTTTAATGAAATTCGATAGGAGTTACTATTTATTTTTCCCACAGAACAGATTAATTTCATTCCAAATATAAATAAAACGAGATCCTTTACACTGATCTAAATCAACTTATTTCGAGAGAAATTTCCTAAACAATGCAAAATTAAAAGCATTAACTTAATCTATCTGACTTTTACAATTCAGCCGATTAGTTTCATGGGAATTATAAATAACAACAAAATTCATTTGAAACTCATCACGTATCTCAGATTGATACCTCAGATATGGCTTCTCTTCAGATCTAAATCAACTTATCTGAAGAGAAGCTTCCTAGACAGAATATCTGTCATGCAAAATTAAAAATATTAACAGAATATATTTTTTATCATTGTGCCGATTCATTTCATTTGAAGTTTCAACTCAACGAGATCCATTTGAAATCCATTACGTATCTGTGATATCAGCTATATATATATATATATATGTCATATTTCAGACCTCTGATGCGCCGATTCATTTCATTTGAAGTTTCAACTCAACAAGATCCATTTGAAATCCATAACGTATCTGTAATATCATCTATATATATATATATGTCATATTTCAGACCTCTGATGCCTTCTGACTATTTATAGCACGTTATTCTAGAGAAATGTTTTCACTTTAAATTTATCTGTTTAAGTTGTCGGAATTTAATTTCCATGAGATCCTTCATCTTCAGAGCACCCGGTGTCAATTTAATTCCTTCCATTTCGGAGAGAGAATCTCCCTGCCCCGAGGACGGAGTTTATTAATCATTGCCTCTGCATTCAGATTACCGAACGAAATAAATGAAGAAGAATGGGACCGCGGAGTTGTTTTGTAACTTTTCCCCCTCCAAAGTTATTTGCAGTGGAGGATTAAAGACTGCAAATTGATAAGGATAGAATTACGTCGAAGTGTGCCGAGAAAATGAGCGGAAAAGATTTCGGGCGCATAGAATCGTTTATTTTCATTTCACCCATCATTAGCCGCTTTTGTTATTCGTGAAGCATTTCTAGTTCCCAGGAATGAAAGAGTAAAACTTCTGAGCATTTTTCTGTTTCTTTCAATCTCACTTTTAATTACAGGTGAAAGGACCAAAAATGGACAAAATATTAATGTCAAAAGTGTTTTTTAAAAACTTATCTACGATACATGGAAAAGTGTATCACAAAAAAAAAAACCCTGATTAGTTTTATTTTTATGCGTCTTTAAACACCTCTTTAAAAAATTGATACACGTGTTTCAACATGACTTTGAACATTGAAGACCTCGTATCTCCACCAATAGTATAATTCGACTGTAAATAATCGAGATGGACATCCAATAGATGCATATAATATCATTAAACGTGTAATAATATTTTACTCCCAAAACTCTGAATTCATAATAATATTTTACCACTGATTATTATTTTCAATTATTCATAGTATAAATGTTGCACAAGCATAATTTTGCCCTCTGTATATTTCATAATGGAAATGTTTTTTCGAATCTTTAAAGAAAACTTTTTTTTCGGCCATTCGACTATCATGACAAAAAGAATGTAAAATATATTTTGAATATTTTGAAATTCTAAACCGTAGTTGCTAGTTGATTATCATCCCTACTGGTCTCGTTTTTTTTTATTCGATCAAATCAAATGTGATATGAATTTAACTTCACTCCTGACTCTTCAGTTCAATGCCTGTCAATTTTGGTTACGTTTGATTCCCCGCTTGGTGCCAGAGAAATCACAGAAAAGTTTAGTAGTTGTCATTCAGTCGAATTGGAGGAAAAGACTTGAGAATATTTGAGCCAGTTTGAATAAGATGGACAAAGGTTTACAATGTTTCGGCCTCTAACTATATCATTAGAAAATAAGCATCCTTTTATTTTTGTATATTTGTTGAAAACGTGTCTGATCTTTGCTGTAGAGTTGTCTCTTATGTCTTTAAAAGAAAATAATGGCAGCCAAAAGTTATCAATTATGATTACCTCTACTATACTTTCTTTTTTTAAAAATGATTTAAATTTTATTATTGCTAAGCTCTAATTTCCACCTATGGTATCACTTGGTTTTAACTGATAGATCTGACATTTAAATATTCTTTACTGTGCTGCCTAAATAATCTATTGTGTTCCAATAAATCAATGTTTCCAGTTGAGCGACAGGATAACTTTAAAATTGTTACTTTTAAATATTTGCTTGCTTTACCAATCCTAGTAATAAATTCGCTAGTTAATGCAGAAAATTCGGAAGACTTTTTACTTCTTGATCGCGTGGGAATTCATATATATTTTTTAAAATCATTCTAGGGACAAAAAACCCTCTAGGGATATCAGCTCTTATTTTCTTTCGGTGAAAAATTTCAAAATTGGAGTGACATTCCTTTTAAGAAGCCATGCATATCATTTCATTGATTGTGACTTTCTACACCTCCTAAAAGATTATGTATCATAACAGAGGGACCATAAAAACGTTTTTAATTCATTTTCTTCACAACTTTTATACTTTCGTTATATTTTTCTCTATCCGAGCAAATTAATACTTTGATTGGAAACTCTCCATTTTTTTAAATAAAAATATATATCTTGGAGAAGAAGAATGGATGCCTTTTGGGACCTGGATTTTTCCAATTGTTTCATTCTAGGACAAAAGATGTCGTCATGACGTCTTAAGTAAAGAAGATAATTTTTTTTTAAATTCTTGCATTGCATCACACTGTATTCAGCTTTAAGGGATTGGAAATAAAATTTTTAAAAAAATTATCCATTATTTCCTTCAAAGTCAAATTTCACTCTTCTTCTATAATTATATTTTCCACTGCAAACTGTACAGCTTGTATTATGGCATATTTCTGATACAAATTCTGTTTGATTCATCAGATATTCATACTGGACCACAGTAAAAATGTCTTTTATAGGTATTCCCTTTAGGAATATTTTTAATAACGAATACTTTCGTCTATTGTTGATTCCTTCAACCACTTTTGTCGAAAATCGCATTGAAAGTACAAAACTTTCTTTCCCATCTCTTGAATTACTATTTCCCCATTCTCAAATTTGTCTCTCGCAAATATTATTCAACAAGAGAAAACAGTAATATAACAACGTATTTTTCCTGTTCGAGTCCCGCATAAAATGTTCATCCATGGGTATTAATATTTCAGTGGCTCCAGAAAATTTGAATTCTTCCAGTTAATTCTATCATGCTTAAAATGACTTTAAAAAGTATATTACTTTTACGCACAGGTAGAACATTTTAAACTAATTCTTGTCATCCAGTGCTTTTTTAATAAGTGCATAAAATCACTAACTTATTAGTCCCCAATATGGTCATCTCATTAGATAGATGGTCCTCATATCCGGCGAGGGTAGTGGCAGCGAACGTGTTAAACAATTTTTGATTAACATGTGTACCGACACATTGTATGCTCGGGAAATTAGAATTAAACTGGAAAGTTGGAAAAATATCAAGATAGCCCTTGATATTTTCATCAGTTATAGCATTAAAAATACTAATAAAATATTTTTTGAATTGTAAAAATATATATATATTAACAAAAACGGAGGTTTTCTTTTTCCGTAATGTGATTTGTGTCTGTAGGATATTATTTAACTCATTACACAGCTTTCTGGAACATTTTTATTATTTACTTAATTTTACAAAAAAAATTTATAACATTTAAAATAATTTTTCTTAATTATATACAGCTATTTTAAATATATACGGATTTTTGTAAAAATAAAAATAAAAATCATGCATTCGAGGGATATACTAAATTGTAGATTTCTATCAAACTTTAAAAAATCCATTCATAAGAGTTCTGTCTATCTGGTTCTCTGGGTAAAAATGAAAACGATCAATAAAATAAGTTAAGTGCTGGATAAATAAATATCGGCACACTGGTTTAGCACCTATGATAGATCTGCATTCAAATTTTGGACCAGATCTCTCTAAGAGTTGATTGTTCCTAATTTCGCGTACATCTAAATGATGTATTTCCATGCAAATTTTGGCTTCAATCGATTCGGAAAAATACTCAAAACATTTACCCGATGCTTTGTACTTATACATTAATCGCTTTTCAAAGATAAATCATCCAAACAATCGCCAGAGATTATTTTCCGTAATTATTGTTAACTATATTATGCATGTAATTCACGAATAGTAATTTCGTTTCCGTATAATAAATACTATGAAGCACAGGTGTGATAATAAGAATCTGAATACGGTTAAATAGGAGGAAGAATAACATCTTTGTTGGTGAAAAAATGTATTTTAATTTTCTCCTTCAAGTTGAAATGTCCTTATTTCCATCGTGCTCTAGAGGGAAAAAACCCACTAACAATACCGTTTTGTATCAAATTTCCAAGCAATTAGGATCAAAATTACAAACTTTCTTTTTCACTTTGTAGGCCTTTATTAAGTAGCGGCTCAGCTTCAGAACTGGAGGGTTTCATTTTCGAGACTCGATTCCAACGAAGAATCGTCCTGTAAGGTGGGTGCCTGCTCAGGTGTCAATTGACCGCGGTTCAAAATGACGAGGCCCGTCCCCAAATAGCCCTGGTGTTGCTTTTCAACGGGACGTTAATATAACTAAATAAATATTGCAAATATGGAAAAAAAATATAAAGAAGGAAAAGCATTCTCTCTTTGAAGACATTTTAAGTTATAAAGACAGGCTTCTCTTCAAGTTAAGAAGAATGCATATTCAATTCTAAATTATGTTCGTTTCTTTCGTAAAATATATCTAAACGAAGGAAACATTTAGTTCTTCTTTGGACATTATTTTTACGTTTCTACTTTGACTAAAGTTTTCAAATTTATTTCTAGAATTTGACCTCGAAGAAAGTTTTAAGCGAAAGAATTTAAATTAAGATTTATTTTTTCAATTAATTGTTTTTTCTTTATTTATTGAATTCCTTTAGATGCTTTATTTAACTTTCATTGACAAGCATAAAGCCCCACAATATGAGATCAATGATTAATACTTAA
The DNA here is from genome assembly GCA_026543055.1 of Argiope trifasciata. Taxonomy (NCBI): domain Eukaryota; kingdom Metazoa; phylum Arthropoda; class Arachnida; order Araneae; family Araneidae; genus Argiope; species Argiope trifasciata. The sequence continues at coordinate 647,116 of JAPMOQ010031023.1, forward strand.
AAATTAGGCTAAATTATAAAATAATTAATACAAATGCGCTATTTTAGTGGAGTAATGAAAATTCGTCAAAATATAATTTTAATTTAAACAGTTATATTTACAAAACAAAAGGCTGCCGCTTTAGGAAAAATCGGATAACTGCTAGAAAATAAATTACTTTTTGCTCTAATGTGGTAAGAGAATGAAACAGGAACAACAGTAGGGGGAGAAATAAGCCAGAGCTTATCGCCTGATTTCGTTTCATTAGATCAGAGATAAAGAGAGAAATTCCATTAAAACTTTGTTGACCGGCGATAAGTGTCAGGTGGGATTTTTCATGGTGACAGCAAAATTCATTTTGAAATCAGAGTTGAGATAAAGGAATTTCACTCGCCGAATAGATTGAAAAGAATGATGAAAAAAATGTAACAAAGAATGCAAAATGTTTTAGGGTTGTAATACGATCTGCTACTACCCATGCTGTCAAATAGAATTAGGTGGTTGCAGTCTTATTGAAAATGAAATCAGATATTGAAAATAGAATAAAGATACACTGAAAGAAAAAATATATACAAAATGTGAATTAGAAACAATTATGAAACCAATTTTCGCCGAGAGTTTAAGTGATCCGATATGCGTAATCTGTCAGAAAAAAAGAGTTTTCATATTAAATTCTTTCAATTTCGAATTGAAAATAACTTTTTTTTTTCTATTCCTAATCTGTGCTGCCATTCCAGTATTACTTCTATTTCTCCAGCGATTATTTTTAGCTAATCGCCCATGCAGCAAACTTCTTTCTTTTTGAAGAATTGAAGAATTCAATTTTCTTTTTCAATGACCGCATTAGCAGTCGCACAGATATATTCTACACAAAAAAGTCTCAAAATTGTATATGACGTAGAGTGAGGATGCTTGACTGATGATAATCTTGAACATTATCGCACGGATGATGAAAGTCAAAATTATCTCTTCCAGAAGGCTGCATAGCTTCGGCTCCTCTCAAATTATTCTCTAAAGTTGCATTTTAATTTTAATTTTTTGGCAATGTTTCATCGAAAGAGGATGAACGGTAAGACATTTTATAAAACACGGACTTACAAATATACATTTTTATATATTAGATTTGTGTATTCTTTTAGAATTGTAAAGCTTGCTGCTCTTTCAAAATGGTATGAAAGAAATTATTTCTTGCAACTCGTGATTCGCTTCATATTCGTTCAGAATTCTCAAGTATAATTTCAGAAAATAAAATTAAAACATTTTTTTTAATTATTATTCATAGGAAACATATTTATACCATAAAATCGTTCATATAGTTGAAAAGTTAAATGGTGAAAATTAAGATGGTGCAAAATTATTGGAACTACACCATTTTTGGTAGCTACTACGAACAACTATAAAATGTAATTAAAATTTAAAAACCCCAAGATTGGTGAACCCAAAACTTTCTCGCATAATCTATACTTATACTAAAGCTCAATGTGTGTTGGCACTCTACATGTAAGGTGCTCTTTCCTTAACCAAGACTCGCGATATATATATATATATATATATATTTAAGTGGTGGGGGGAATTTCAAGAGACAACTAGCACTGGGTTTCACTCTACCAGTGTATTTATTTCACATTGACTGTTGATGAGTTTTCGTTTTGCTTCCTTTTGTCTAGACAGAAACACGTATTTTCTTTTATTAAGGAAAATAAATCCGTGGATAGTTGGCTAATACATTATTCACTTAAACTTTTTTTATATGAAGGTATCTGTTATTAAATATTACTTATAAAAAGCAATAAAAGATGAGAATCATTTATTGCACTTACTGTATGGTACTATCCCCTTTTGGTCAGCATCAAGATAGTGCTCGCTAAAATTTTCAATTAAATATTTTATCAACTTGGTTTCTTAATAGTTTTCTCAGTGAACTATTTTTTAAGCTACATGCGTGCATCACCCAGATTACCTTTATTTATATTAAAATTTGATCGCAGTTTCCAATTCTGTTTATAGATGAGTTAATACGGAGATTGTAGCTTCAAAAAGGGGGGGGGGAGGACGTTGTTATTGCATTTGCCCTGGGTATTATTTTATGCCTTTAAAGTCTTTAGGCATAAAATATGTTAGGTTTTGATAAAATGCCATATTTGTTTCGCTAACTTTCCTTCTAATAAAAATTTTATGTATTTTTTCACATAATTCTATTGGATTAGATGAAAACCATTCCGGCATTATTATCTTTTAATGCATGGTAAGCGATTTTAAATGTATAGTATACGAATCCAAAAAAGGTTATTTTTTTGCTCATAAATTGATTTTACTAATGTTTAATTATAATGAGAACACATTAGAGTTTTTTTTAATTATAAAACAATTGATGTTCATCGTAATCAATATTTTTAAAGCTTTACGAAATATATGTTTATGAAAATGCTTCAATATTCTAAAAGGCAATGGTGGAAAACATGAAAAGGGTTTATAGTGTTATTACAAAAAAAATTTAAATCATGGAAAACAATGATAACTTTTATTGGTTAAATTAAAAAAAAATGTGCGAAAAATTGTATTGAGTGCGAAAATTTCTAGTTTTTATTTTCTAACTTTTAAATATTCATTTTATATAGAATTTTTAAATAATTTTTTTACCAAATTTTCAATTACGGTCAGTTTTTTTATGTAATAAAATTTAATCCGACTAATTCTTATACAAATAAACTATTTAAAGTAGTAAAATAAACATATAAAATAAGAAATTAAATGAAAATGCGTGAAACATAACATTATTTCGTTTTTTTATTCTAAGTGTAATTTGTAAATTAAAGTTTGCTAACATAAGCATTCATTCACCTGTTTACATATCGTCTGAGTTCCATATCAATTCTAATTGAAGAATTTACAAAACATTAGGCAGAAGTGTAAAAGAAATATGTATGTCTTGTTCTTTGAAATGTGCTGTTGATGTGTTCTTTGAAATGTGTGAAATGTTCTTGAAAAAGTTTAGTTTAGAACTGATTCTGTATTTCGGTGAATTATACTTTATTTCAACTAAGAACAACAATTCTAAAGAAACTTATTTTTGTTCTTTATAAAATTTTATGGTAAAAATGGCAGCAAGGGAGGAAATTGAAATCTGAAAGCTTTTAAACCTTTTATTAATTTTTTTCCCTTCCAATCTTAAATAAAGTTGTTTCTCTGTGGGGGCATCAAATGACTCCAAATTATTACTCAGAGAAATGCACCTCATTAAATCGGACGATAAATTTTCCGCCTCAGATTCAAATGAGTGAAAAGCAGATATTTGAAATCCTTATATATTAGACTGTGTCTGCATTTTTCTTAAATTCATCTCAGTTTGTATCATTAATACATAATGGAGGCGTCAAAAAAAAGCAGATTCTCGAGTTAATTGCATTTTCTCCACATCTCAATACTAATTAGATGAACGAAGAAGATGCTCTTATTCCGAGATTGAAAAAATGTTAATTTGAAGATTCGAAGTGTAATAGAAAGTTTTGATAATAAATGCAAGGTAAATGAAAGGCAGGGTTCGGAAAGAGAGGAGTGTGATTTATTTAATTATTATTTTAAAAATCCAATTTTGAAAAGAAACTTTCATTCGTATTTTTCATTGATTTGATTAAATGAGAAAATTCTTTATGTTAATACTTCCAGCGGTTGATGTTTCCCAATGTAATAATTACACTAGCTCATAATTATATCTGAAATAGTTTTGAAATTTATGAGTTCTTAATATTAATTAAAATTACTATTTCTTTAAAATTCTAGAATACAGTAAAACCTGTTTTTGTGCGGTGGATAGGAACCGCATAAAAGAAATCGTACAAAAAAAATATTCGGAAATTTTATAAATTCTTACATATAATAAACAACTTTGTACGATATACTACTTTAAAAATATTTGTGCTGTGGATAGGGACCGCATAAAAAAAGTCGGTATTAGGAAATACATCAAAGATTTATGAAATAAATGAAAGAATGCTTTCAATTAAATTAAATAATTAGACCTAAAGAAATTGTAAAAATATTTAATTCTTCATTGTACATATACATGGAGAAGTTTTCAAATTATACATTAAATAGTTTCCTGCTACTCGTCGTAATCCAAAACGCGCATCTTCTTGTGATGAATTGGTTGAAAATCGCTTTCGTCGCTTGCAGATAGAATTTTAATTGTTTTGATTTTTGCTACCATAAAGTCAGTGATCAGTTTTTGTGATGACTGTCAACTGGTCAATTGCTTGTAAACGTCACGATAGTGAGACCTGCTTGATCTCAGCTCTTTTTGGAATTTTAAGTCTTTCCGCATTGGTATCTATTTTAAAAAAATACGATTCCAATTTTTTAGAAATCTGGATCCCTGCATATATTTTATCTGCTGTAATGGATTCCGGTTCTTCTTATCCAATTTAATAATCTATCAAACTATTGATAATGCCACTATCATCGACAGTTTGGTCCTCGTTCATCTCGTCCAGGTCATTTTCGCCGAAAGTATCAAAGCCTTCTCCATTTTATATCTGGTGACCTCACATAGGGGTAGCCCGTCTTTCCCGCAATCTGGACGTCACGAGTTCGAGTCCTGGTTCTGGCATGGTTGTTCTTCACACTGTGTTCGATCGGTGAAGTGTGTGAAAGAGCCCCCACTGTGAAAAAGGGTTGTGCAAGCGAATGTGTGTCATCTTCATATAAGCTAGAAGTCAGACTTCTGCCTTCTGGTATTCAGGAGATATTCACCCTCAAAATTTATAGCGGCCTCTATCTGTGGTAAGACGGACACATCGCTATCACTATAACGATTTTTATCAATTAATTTTATATTATTGTCATGAGTAAAATCCAAACTTTGTTTTAATTAATTTTCTTGACATTGAAGAGAGTTTTGAAGTCTAGTATTATATGGATTCAATTTTTTTTAAAAAACTTCAAACAATGCTTTCATTTTTAATCACTGCTATAAACTTCATAATCTATATAAATAAAAATGAATATTTGTCTGTATCTTATACGCTGCCGTACCGCTCATCCGATTCCGATAAAACTTTGAATACTAATTACTTGGACTTACACGAAGGCTATAGGCATATTAAAATTATCTAATATATTAAAATATATTTTCTGATCTATTTAATGCATCTATTAACCATGCAATAACCACCAAATAACTTCCCAGGAAGTCGCAACAGATTCAGTAAAGATGCCAAATTCAAGCTGGATGTTAGTATTTCGGAGCTATTGTATGTGAATGCAATGCAAGTCTTTCTCTGAGGTAATAGTTTCATTAGAGAGTGTGCGGAAAGTGTTAGGGGTCCAGTCCTATAAGTTCAAAATTTTTACTAAACATTCAATAAAATTTTAACGTTTTTTGCTATAACTTAAGAAAATATTAGATGACAAATAATTTTGCACCAACTTAGTTTTCAAATAATTGTCCTTCAAATTATATTAAAGATTTTATGGTATAACTATATTTTATATGTTTAACCAATTTTGAAAGAAACCATTTTAATCACATTTCTAACATTAAACTTGAGAATTCCGAACGAATATGAAACGAATCACGAGATACAATAAATAGTTTCTTTCATACCCATTCTGAAAGAGCACCGAGTTTTACAATTCTAAAAGAGTACACAAATCTGATACATAAAAATGAATATTTGTTCGTTGAATAGAATAATAAAAATAGAATAAATACTATTTATGCTTCTCCTGCATATATTCTTCCATTTCAATGAATGTATTCATTGCCGACAATAAAATGAATATCATTCTTAATGAAACAAGGTAACCATTTTAAATTTCAAATGATGTTTCCAAGATTTTTACTACGGCTGCAGCAACTAGTTAGCAATAAAAACTATTACAGTACAATAACCAGAATTGAAATAGCGGTTACAGAATTGTCTAAAGTATCTATGAAAGATTTATCTTTGTGGAATGAACGAATTTTCAGGATAATAGCAGTACGGGAACGATTTTAATTGCCTTCATTTGTCGACTCTGGTACAGTCTTTTGACACAACAAGCACGTCTGGTCATCTAACACAGTCCAAAGAGGAGAGATTTCGTATTTTCCGGTGACTTCTCCTTCACATGTGGAGTTTCCTCCTTTGAAGACCAACTACAACATGCGAATCGTTGAACAGAAAGGAGCGATATCTGAATGGATAACATAAAAAGTAGCGAGGTTTTATTTCATTTGAAAAAAAAAACAACTTAATACCAGAAATAAACAGTAAATAACTTCAAAATGCCAACTGGCTCTGTGGGGGTTAGTATAGAAAAATGGGATAATATCGTTTAGCAACTCTTCAAAACGGGTTTTTGCCTGTGAAGAGTTTAACTATTTTCTTGCATTGCTTCTTATGACACTTGTCATTGGACAAGCCCGCTGTGACAGCGATTTGATTTTCAATGACGCTATATAGGACAAAGATTGCAACATTTCTACTCACGCGTCGCAACCCTTTTAACAGGGAGGAATTTCATTCCCGCATTTTCATTCACTCAACCACAGATTGTCATTTAGATCTGATTCAAAGAACGATCACCTCTGAATCAATACCCCTAGTGGTATTACTCACGACATGGAGGACTTTGTGGCGATGCATGCGTTCGTTACCACCACAGACGGGGAGTCTTCGACTGGCGGATTTGAACTCGTGACCTAACGGACTTGAGTCCAATGACTTACCAACCTGGCTATCCCCACCTCACTATTTTCTTGTAAACCTTGTTAGTCATGACGCATCAATTGCGCACAAGCAATGAGCATCATTGTACATTTTAGCCCACACTGCGGGTTACTCCCGATGAAAGCATCGCAAATCCACTTTAAATGGTATGGAGCGATGAAAAGTCGTTTTTCTCCTCACCGACCTCACCATTTTCACTCCATTTCAACGTGCAGAGTGCAGGAAAATTTTTAAAAAAGCGACTTCCTCTAGAAATGTCCGTTTCTACCCTCGATCCAGCAGCAATCCATTTTGATTTGCTGCAAATACCTTTTAACCCCTTGCGTACCAGGCTGCATTCTCTAGCTCACGCGCAAATCCCTGATTTCTGGGGATACTGACCTTAACGTTACGACGCTGTTGGGTGTGCTACAATATTGAAAAAAAAGAACTAAAATGACAAAACACTCATGTAATGCATGTAAAAAAGCTTTTTGTTCCAAGGAACATTTCGAGAAATTTCAAAAAGATTTGTAATTTTAATTTTCCTATTTTTTCAAATTTTTGTAACACAGACATTTTGCAACCCCCCCTCCTGTTTCCACCCTTCAGTTAACTGCAGACAAAATGAATCCAAAATGTTTTTATAGAATCTCAATAAAAGAAAATCTACCTCATGGTGTTTCCTGTGCTGGTTACTCTGGTTGTACCCCTAAAGAAGCCATGTATTCACATGAGGTTACAATGGGATTTTGCCCTATACATAGCATGTATCCACTAGTGGTTACATGATACGCAAGGGGTTAATCAAATGTCGATCGTTTCGACTGGGCGATTCCTAATTTGCCGCATTTAAAGTTGACGGAGCCGATGCGAATGTTAGAAATCTAGAGTTTGTTCTTCATCTCCAATGTTACTAATAGAAGGTATGACATAGCAATTAAAATTACGTGATAAAAAATATCAATTTGGGTGCAATTCTTTTATTTATCAATGTATTTGAAGACGTTAAAAACATTGGTTATCGACCACATGGGCGAATATTTTTATTTTTATTTATTATAGTCCAGACTTTCCTCATTCCAAAATCCAAAACAGTTCATTTTTTCCAGGAAAAAGAAGACTTGATACACACACACATATATTGTAACTAAAATTTGTCTTCAATTTCAGTTTTCTCAAAACTTTTAATTTTCATAAAAATTCTCCACCATTAACATGATGTCACAAAAACTAACAGATATATTTACATAAAAATTTCAGCCTGTTTTTTAAATAATATGGTCAATGAAGTGAACCCAAGGTTTTATTGGTGGTGAAATACGTTTTCATTTATAGGGGTTTCTAGAAAAGTTATGTTGTGAATTTATGGAAAAAAATGCATATATATGTATATTTTTACCCATTATTTTTTTGCATCACAAATCTCGTCAATCTTAGCTTTTGGTTCATTTCATTCATCATTATATTCTATAGCTTGTGTATTAAGAAATCTAAGATTGCTGCATTACCATTTTGTGCAGAGAGTTAACCGTTTGGGTTAAATTTCGTTAGAATTAATAATAAATTTTCCTGTTTCTCAAAATATATTTCTCAAAAAAGGTTTAGTATCTGTAGCATTTTGTATTATAATTGACAAAACATCTAAACACCGTAATTCTAAATAATTTTGATAAATCAAATTTTTTTGAAATTTTCCTTCGAACGTAGTCGCGTACCTTAACATCTCATATATTTAAGCGTTTGTTTATAGACTCTTGTATTCTTCATCATTTTATTTTTAAGATTTTCCGTTTGAAGTATAAAAATGCTAACTTAAAAAAAAAAAAAGGAAATATTTTAATTCGTGATTTTATTTATGAGCATGATTTTATCTTTTTTTTAAAGATGCTTGTTTAAAAATGAATGTTGATTTAACTCCTTATTTTTTAGGGATCTGAAATTTTGTATGCATATATATTCCGTGTAAAGATGATATAATTTAATTTTGCCCAGACTTGAATTTTCAGATAATGGGGCAATTAATCAGTGTTTGGAAAGGATTTATATGGCTCGTAATCTATTTCAGAAAAATTGATTTTATGGTACCCTATGGTTTAACAAAAATGTATTATAAATTTAGGATTTAAAAAAAACAATTACCAGTTGTAAAAATTTCTATTTTTCAGTTTAATTATAAAATTTAAAAAAATTAAAAGCTTTTTTGTTGCATATTACCATGTCTAAACTACCATTTTCAAAGAACATTACTTTCTTATGCATAAAAAATAAAAATTTTATGATTTTATTCATGTATTTTAATTTTCATCTTTTAAAAAAGGAATGTTTTGAATTTAAATTAATCATCCTCTATCTGAATATTTCATAAAATTCTTTAAAAAAATTCAATACAATTTAACCCTTTGACACGCACAAATTCAAATTTTCTGAATTTTTAAAATGGATGTAATTAATTTGCATGCATAGGGTCTAAGGAGAATAAAAATACCTTTAAAAAATTTATAGTGGATTGCACCCCATTGTGGGTGGTGGTTTCACAGTGAAACCACCGCGCACCTACGAAATTTTTTTTCTGATAAATAATGAAACTTCTGAATTTACTTTGAAACACAATTATTCATTATTCATTTATGGAAATACAAAATAGCACAATATTATCAATGAAAATTATCTAAACAACCTTAAAACCGAAAAAAAACCCAATTATAAATGAAAAAATTATAAAATTCGACAACCAAGGTAAAGAGGCAAAAGTAATTTATTGCAACACGAAAAAAAAATTACAAGATTCAATAATCAAGAAAAGGATACAAAAATAATTTCCTGATTGACTTGATTTCCCAATTATCCGTGTTTGAAATTTCTGGTGATGGTCCAGTTTCAAAATCAGGTATGGTTTGGCGCATTATTCCCTTTTTTATGATATGGAAGTATTTAAAACTTCCTATAGACCTTACCTCAATATGAACAGATTCCTGACCCATAAAACACATTTCCAAACCAATATAAATTATCCCCCTCTTGATTTACTGAGACAGAGAGGCAAAGGAAAGAAGAAACATCTGTTTCTTCAAGTGGTTGTTGAAAGAGTTACCACCTTGCATCGCCTGCTCTAGACGCGCGGTGGCATTTCTCCGAAACCACCTAAAAATGCTCTAGACGCGCGATGGTATTTCTCCGAAACCACCTAAAAAAAGTCAAGTTTGGTGAACGTTTCTTTGGTTATTTGATTTGAAAAAAAATTGCATCTTACAGGGGCCTACATACAACAAATTTATGGGCACATATAGATTTTTTGTTGCTGTGTACATGTCGAAAAAAAATGAATAGAAAATATGCGAAAACAGCATTATAAACGATGCATTTTTCGGAAGGTAAAAATTTAATTAAGTAATGCGCTGACATCTACAGTCAATTATTAAAGATTAAATATATTTTTTTTAATTTTCGGTTTCGATGTGGAACCACTGCGCGTTTAGAAATAAATTTTAGAAAATGGTTGTTTCGGTATGAAACCAACTAGGGATGTTAAAACAAAATGCAACGACTGATTTTTAAATTGGAAGAATATCTTAAAATGCACTTACATTTTAACAGAGTCAAGAGAAATATGAATGTTGCTTTACTTAACATTTAATCGGTAAAATTTTTATAGATATTGTGCTTCATATCCGTTTAATTTTAAAATCCTTATTTGTGTTACTAAAATACAAGAAATTGTCAATAAAATACGTCACAAATGTCATTTATTATATTTCCTAATTTACAATGGAAATTAGAATTTTTAACTGAAATCTTAATATGATGTCAAGAAAACACTGATGAATTATTTCTTGTTTTTACAGTAAATATTACGAGTGGTTCAATTCTTGCGTACTAATTATGTAGAGCTGGTCAGTAAATATGTGAAATACTTCTATCAAATAAAAATAAATATTTTCATTCAAATGAACCAAAAATTTCTCGTAATTATTTTAAATAGTTTATAACCAGTTGGATTATGCGTAAAAGTTAACTGTGACGCTGTGTAGATATCTAATCTTCGATGACAGTAGATTTTATTATCTGTCTATAGTTTAAAACTCCTTGCAGTTTCTTATAGAAGAAATGTATCTATTCCTTTTCATTCTGTATTCTTTTTTATGGGAGAACTGCCTAAAGCCGAAGTATTAGAAAAAGATACGATTCTGCGAAGTTAGATCCAATTTATATGACAATAGTAACACACGAAGTGAAAGGGTCCTGAGCAATGTACTGCGAGTATTAAATGAGAAAATGATATATCTTGACATTCTGTTAGATATTTTTGACATGAATTGTTATTACTAGTTCCTTGGGTCGTAATCGAGGATAATGTGACTTCTTTATACTTTAAATTTAACATAATCTTTTCATAATGTATGATTTCACATAACACACATATTTTATGTAAGCAATTTAATTTTTAAGAGTGTTGTCAATACTGACAGATTTCATTCACGCCTTTTTTTCCCAAATTTCATAATTTTAGTTCCTTAAAGTGCATATTAAACATTATATCGACGTAAAATAAATCAGTGCTTGATGTATAAAAATATAAATATATCTGATCAGTATTACTATCAGTTTTAATTTAGATAAATCAGATTTATTTAATCAGATAAATATTTACTTTTAAATATTTAAATTTTCTCATTTTTCGACACTTTTTATGTTACAAGTTTGCCGGAGCAAGACAGAACTTAAGACTGGCTCTCCAAGCCATAGTATAAGTTGGCCTCCAAATTTTCCTCCACTTGTTTCCAGTTCTGAAAAATTTGTTAATTTATTAATAGCATCGGTTAAATTTGCTTATTTTTTTATTTATTTATTCTTTTTTTTTCTTATATTAATCTTTTATAACTTCTCAATTTAATTATTTTCTTTTTGTTCTGTGTTGAATGCTTACTTCTGCAAGCACCATGTGATAATTTGTGGTGCTCGGAAATTTTATAAATGTCTCAATTAAAAAAAATTATAGCATTCTCATAGCCGTGATTTTTTTAGTAAAAATGTTCTGTACTGTTTCTATGCATTATTACTGTTTCTATGTATTGCCATATAACTTTTACTCTCATTGTAATAATATATAGAAGTCATCTATATATTATTAAACTGAGAAGTGCTTACTCACCGGAGAAGAAATACATGTAGACATTTTGTTTATTAGTTTTTTCCCCTAAATGTTTGTCTTTGAGTTTAAATTCTTCTAAAACTATTTGAGTCTAAACGCTTTGAATCTTGAGGGGAAAGACCGAGAAAAAAAAAAAACGTGCTTCCGATTCGCAGACAAAGATTATTTCTTTTGAAAGATCACAATGTCCTTCATTCACAACCTCCATCACAACATTGCACATCCATGAATTTTCATTTAAAGAAATTCGTTACAAAAGTCAAATTTGACAGATATAAGAAAATTACTGTTGTTCAAATTTAATCTACTGCTTATAAATTGTCTAAAGAGCAAATTTTGAATATAAAAAATGAAATATAACAAAAAAAAAATTAAAGAATATTTTATAGCACATATTTTTGGTTTAAAAAATCACATATACAATCATATTGTTACGGATTTCCTACTCTTCTTAATCTGTCGGGGTTCGTTTACTTGTATAGTGGGTATGAACGGTGGAAGCAGATGATGATACACTCACAATAATCAGTCCTTGAGTAGAAGACGTTTATTTACAGGATGACGACAGAACAGTACAAATGCGGCAAATATTTACAGTACAACAATAGTATACAGCCGAGACAGACACACAGGGCAGCAGACAGTAGCTCACGATAGCAACAGTGGTCCAAAGGCAGAAATTCTGTGGTGACTACGCCCACAGCTCACAAAGCGGCCAGACAGGATTCAGCAGGAGAGGAAATCTTTAATGGGTTCTTTTCTACGCTCAGGTAGGTCTCTCCGGAACAGGCTGAAACTATTCCTCTGTCTCTTCTTGCCTTCGCTGCCAACTCACTACTTCGCACAACGGGACTACTCCTCAGTTCAGGACAGCTCCGTTCCTGACGATGACAGCCTGTTCGGGAGACCTACGTGAGTGTAGAAAAGAATCCCTTAAAGATTCCCTCTCCTGATGAATCCTGTCGGGCCGCTTTGTGAGCTGTGGACGTTGTCACAACGAAATTTCTGCCTGTGGACTATTGCTGCTATCGTGAGCTACTGTCTGCTGCCCTGTGTGTTCGTCTCGGCTGTATACAGTTGTCTTCTGTACATTGTTGTACTATAAATATTTGTCGTATTTGTACTGTTCTGTCTTCATCCTGTAAATAAACGTCGTCTACTAAAGGACTGATCATTGTGAGTGTATCATCATCTTCTCTCACCGTACACACCCACTATACGAGTAAAACCAACCCGATGGATTAGGATAGGAAATCCGTAACAATATTTATACTAACCCTAAGTCTCGGGATTTTTTAACTCTTGAGCAGTTGTTTAACATAATTTTTTTTTTACTAAAATACACAAAATCTTGTATCAGTCTATTGTTACTTTCAAGAAATTAATATGTTGTTTATATTGTTTTTCATTTTCACCACAGAAAATGATTCTCATCTATATTTTCTAAAACTTTTATTCCATGTTCTAATGTAAAAATGAGGCATATTTCTTTAACTAACAAAACTATAATCCCTTGCAGTTGTTATTCAGTAACAGAAATGTCAAGCTATGCGCAGTTTCCATTAAATAAAAGCCACAATTCGGTGATTTAATTAAGAGAAAATTGAAACATCCTTTATCTAATTCTATAAATAAGCGTGTAATTACAATAGATGGAGAATTATCTTATTTTTATGTTTCTAAATAACTAATTCCGTCTTTGTTTAAGAACCATAATAGAAACATAATAAAGTTGTGACATTAGAAGGAAAGTAGGAATATAAAAAAATAGCAGTAGAAGAAGTAAAAGCGGTTTATTTGCCGATTGTTACGCAGATAACTTCGGTTTCCTATAATTAGACATCATATTTTACTTGAGGAATGATTCTGTTTCGGAATGTTCACTGCAGTCAGGGGAACTGAAAGTTTCTTTCGCACGTAAAGGGCAAATTGGGCCGTGGCAAAAGAAGGCCGTTAGCGGAAATTTATCATCTATTGTTCCAACTGAGCTTTAAATGCCAGATGCCATTATTCAATGGTTTATTAAAATAATTTGTTCTTAAAGTTTGAAGTAAGTGGAGTAACTTGAGTGCAATTATGTAAAAATAAGAATCTATACTAATATTATAAATGGATGGATGTTACACAATCACGCCAGAAAGGCTGAACGGAATGAAATGAAATTTAGCTCAGAGATAGATTAGAGTCAGTAATAGAACATATGCTACTTTTTATTCCGGTCCATTGAGGGGGTTCCTATTTTAATTCATTAAATAGCTTTTGTACCAAAATGCTTCGGCCAAATCCCGCCAAAGATGAGTAAGGCTCCAGGTTTTTTCCCCCAACAGTAAACAAATTAGGCTTAGTATGATTTCGAGCGATTAATTCAAACGATTCTGTTTATTTACTTAGTGTCTGTTTATTAAAATCTAATGTTATTAATGAATCGATCTTTTGGATTCATTCTGAAGTACTTTTAAAGGAAAAGAAAACAGAATAAAGGAAATAATTTAAAAAAAAAATCTGCATGGCGTTACCTGAACTGGCGTAGAAAAGTCAGACAGGTGCGTTATGTCAACTGGCGTTGAAAGTTCACGCGTGATACTGCTGTAGCTATCTCCATCTCGATCCATAAATGAAACGGATTTGACTTCATTTTAAAGAAACACGGACTTGATTTGTTGTTTTCTTTTATTTCAGGTGCACACTGTAAATAAATTGTTTTTAGGTTAGTTGTGTACTTTACAATTGGTTTTGTATTTTTATACTATATATTCTTAGTATGTGCTTAGGGTTTTAAGGGTATTGTTTTAAGGATAGTTTTAATATTTCTGATTTGTTATTACTTGATAGTTTTTTTTGAAATGCCCGGAAAATGCAAATCTAATCTTTCGAAATGGAATAATCTAACTTGGTCCATGAGAGTCACTAGAAGTAGAGAGTCGAATCCTCAACTAGAATTGAGAAGAATTGAGGAAGTGGAGTGACAGGCTTCATCTACATCAGCTGAAACGTCATTAATGGTATTAGAATAACGAAATTGATCAAACCTTCTTATACATACGCATCAAAATTTCCACGTGTACGAAGTCGCAGGTAAATGCTAGTGCTTAATAAAAGTAAAACTCCGTGTAATTAGAATGCGCACCTATTATTCTATGCATCTATGTAAATGCTCTAATTCTTTTATTGAATTATAATGACAATTATGAATTTTTAGTCCCTGATTTCAACTATTAAGGTTCAAAATTTGAATCAGGTCGACGATTTTAAGGGCAAGATGACATATCAATTTGAGTTAACTGTGATGTTATATGCATATTCTCAGTTACACCCGAGAAAGCAGATTTTTCGGACAATCAAACTAAAATTAATTCCTTCATCCGTTTCAGTTCTTAAAGTTTATTTTAAAACTAAATTGATCAGAATATATTTAATTTCTTGAAAAATATCAGACTTTTTAACCTGATATAAACATGTTTAATTTCTTTAAAAATTGGAATTTTTTTTAAACGATTGGTGAAAAGATAGGCAAATTTAGAAAAAAGCAAATTCATAAAGTTAACATCTACTGTACTATGCAAAACAAAATTACAGAAATTCTGTTATTTTTCTGTTGCAGATGAAGTAAGATAAAAAGGGTAACAATGACTCGTAAAATTAGGTAACTTTCAAAATTCAAAGAATATATATATATATATATATATATATATATATATATAATATAAAACTTTATTTTTGTAATCTATATGAATAAAAATGAATGTTTTTCTGACTTCCTAAACCGTTCATCCGATTCGGAGAAACTTGGTCATCTAAAGGCCTTATCACACGGCAAAAAATCTTCGGTACTTTCCGTCAGCGAACGACAAGGAAATTGACTTCACTTCAAAGTTTCACAAGATTGGTTGAATTTCGTTTGCGGACAATATTTCTTACGACATTTTCGAACTGGTTCGAAGGAGTTGTCGATTATGAAACCTGCTTGACCGTTTTTTGAGGGTAGAAACGGAAAAGTGCTGGCGAAATTTCACCGTGTGATAAGGCTTTCATAGTTTACACTTACTTGATGGTTATTGGAAAAGTACAGTTATCTAAAATAAAATTAAAAAAAATATTTCGAATCTCAATCTCATCTATGAAAAAAGGATTAATCTTCAAATAAAATGCCGAGGAGATAATAGATTCTGTAGAGATGCTAAATCCAAGTTAAAGATTAATATTTTGAAGCTATAGTACTCAACTCTCATACAAATCATTCTCAGAGGTAATAACTTTATCGCAAATTATGCGAGACAGTTTGGGGGGGACCAATATTGAGTTTTTTAATTTTAATACAATTTTACCGTTTTTTCGCAGTAACTACCAAAAATATTGTAGTACAAATAACGTTGCATCCTCTGAATTTTCAAATATTATCTTTTCTACTTTATTAACAATTTTATTGAATACATATATTTTCTATGTTTAATTAAATTTAAAATAAAATACTTTAATCACCTTTTCCAAAATTAAGTTTGATAATTCAGAACGAATATTAAGCGAATCACGAGATCCAATAAATAGTTTCTTTTATCACCATTCTGAAAGAACAGCAAGTTTTACAATCCTAAAAGAATACACGAATCTAATGTACGAAAATAAGTATTTGTTTGTTAGTATGGCATATGCTGTCGTGCCGTTCATCCTATTTCGATAAAACATTGTCAAATGATTGATTTATTGCACTTAATATTTTTTTTTCGTCTGCAGCAACGCACCGGATACCAGCTAGTATAAAATAACCGTTCTTTTTTAAACTGAAGGTGAAGGTTTTATATACTTGATGGGTGTGTATAAGGATGGAAATATATTGATCACTGTATGATATAATTTTGAAATTCACTACACTTATTTGTCCTTGATAAGAATATAATTTTAAAAGTTCTTAAAAGTTTATCAGTTAATTGTTTAATTTATTGAAATTTATTTTCCTATACATCCTTCCTTTTAATAGGGTATTTCATTAAAAAAACTATTCTGGAGGCATTGATATGATTAAAAAGTAGAAAAATTAAAGTATTTTATACCTTTAAGTGCAATTTTTACAATTGCTTAAAAATTCTATAAAGCTTCTTTCATCAAATTTATTTTGTCACTATTACGTAGAGACTGATAGAGTAAACTTTGGGTGCATACTGTTTAACAATATTTCTGACATTAACAATTGCAATTTACAAAAAAATTACAAATTTGTTCGTTAATTTTAACTTCTAAATAGCTATTAAAATTTTTTTTCGATAAATATAACTCTGATGGAGGCACAAATCATCCTCCGCATCATACACATTATTTTTGTACATAAATTATTGTATTTGGTTAATATCTTGTTGAATTATGCGTGTTTGAATGAAGCAACAATGTGGAAAAATATCATTCTTCATAAAATGAGATTTTAAAAAAATCCTATTAATCAGTTAATTAAAAAATGTATTTTTTAATATCCTAATTTTTTTAACTAACATATTCAGTGACTTAGATGCAACCTAAATTGATGAAATAATAACTGTCTTTTTTTTTAGTTGATTCGCATATTTCAAAAACCATTCAAAGCTGCTCTTAAAATATTTTATTCTATCGTCGTTCGCTTTAAATAATGTCAAATAACGACAGTGAAGTGCTTCGATTATTTTCTCTTTCTTTCTAAAACTTAAACAGGCCATCAGGGCAGACAAATAATGGACACTAAGGAGAAGTGGCTTAAGATTTCCCTCTGGAGATTGGACAGAGGGTTCTCATAATTTTTGACAGCGCCGGTACAAGCCGGCAATCGCTTTGTCAAGATTAACTTCCGGCGTTTAAAGTTCGAGCTGCGGTCGTTAAGCGCGCTGCCAGTTTTAATTGTCTGGACGTTGATACGAGGAGCGAGTGTCAAAATGTCGTTTTGAGCACAATAGTATGAAAGAGATGTACTAAAACTTTCCTGGAGTCATTGTCGATGATTGTGTGTGTGTGAAAGCGATGTTAGTGTGATTGACTACTTTTAGTTTACTACTTAATTCCTATTTATAGCTTACATTTTCAGTGTTCTTTAGAATACAATCAACAAAAATAGTCATAGAGTTGAGTAAGGTTATAAGCTAGATTTAAATGGTACGTTGACTGCCAACTAGGAGATAACTCGTAGATGGCATTCCTTTCCAGGACCAAACCATCTATGTGATTAGACGACACCACCTCTACCACAGTTAAAATATAGCAAAGAAGGGGGCATCTCATTAGTTAGATGGTCCTGATATCAGGCGAGGGTAGTGGCAGCGAACGTGTTAAGTAAATAAAGGGTCAACCCTTCCGAACCTATGGTTCTCGTGCGCTATAAAGTCTTTTCAACTCCTTCTGGAGAAACCCTGTTTTAATTTAATGCGAAGAGTCAAATAGACCAGATTCACAGCGTTATAGCCTGCCCCAGCAGATTCCTAGTTCTTTAGATATTACTAAATGTTGAACAGTTTTATTAAATAATTTCTCTGATACTAATTTCCTATAAATCTGCAGAAAATAGGAAATATCGTGATTGGGTTATAACGTGTTGGGTTATAACTTGGTCTTGGTTTATATATTTTATATGTGAGAATATTTTCATTCCTAAAATCGAGGAACATATATAATAATTTATCAAAATTCAGTATTAAAACACAAAAATATTGTAAATAACGGAATTTATTATATTTTTATTTCAAAGTTTTAGTTTTTGGCAGGTACCGTTTAGAATAACACCCGAAATACTTGCACAACTTCCTCTGTTTTTGCATACGTCCATCACGAGGAAGAAAAGCAATTTCCCACCCGCGGAGCTATCATCTTCGCTTAACTGTTTCATACCTCAAAACATTCCACGGTAACGAGAACGTCTCATCCCTCCCCCATAAAAAGCGTCCGTTGTTGCTACCAAGAGTAGCAATTCCAGTCTCATTATTTTCCGCCCCTAACGAGTGTCTGCATTTTTAACAATGGGGGGGGGGGAGAGGCATTTTTCGC
Source organism: Argiope trifasciata (assembly GCA_026543055.1). NCBI lineage: Eukaryota > Metazoa > Arthropoda > Arachnida > Araneae > Araneidae > Argiope > Argiope trifasciata. The sequence continues at coordinate 665,932 of JAPMOQ010031023.1, forward strand.
GCGGCAGTTGAAATACAGCGTGTTTTAATAGCGCGTTCCCATGGAAACCCGGCCCTAAGAACGGAATCTCGAAGGTACGCGATTTTAAACATTCCCCGGGCATTATAAATACTTAATGAGTGAGCCCAGAGCTCCATTGTGTCCCTGAAAGCGCATTTTTGAACCTAGAATTTACATGCCGCTCATCAAAATCGAATAGGAGGGGGGGGGGTACCATGTTTGTCTGCAACCGTAAAAAAAATGTGACCTTCAGAGTTCGATTAATCCCTTAGTCATTTTTGAGTGTATGCTTGTTTGTGAAAGAGATCATTCGACGAACTAGAAGGATGAAATTTGGTAAGAACACTATTGCTCGAAA
>JAPMOQ010031023.1:669429-711794 GCA_026543055.1 Argiope trifasciata
CACACACACACACACACACACACTGAGCTTTATTATAAGTATAGAAGATTTGGGTAGAAGATGCCACAACAACTGGACGAAGGCTACGTTTTACATCCAAGTTTTATATACGTTTTCATCGTCCCAGGTCACCAATGTTGCTGTTATCGACAGCTATGATCAAACTCGCGATCGTGTGGTTCGTAGCCCGATAACATGTCCACAAGACTAAAAATGATCGCTCAGTCTTGAGGATGTTATCTGGCGTATAAAGCTGCCACTAAATAATTAGAGCTAATTTGCAAAGTGGATCTTGGATGTTTTTGAATATTTTAGCTTCTGCTGCTTTTTAAAAAGTGTGAACAAAAAAAAATTGCCAACAGTTCCCAGTTTCCATTAAAAAGCCACCAATGGTCGAAGCACTTAAAGTGACATTAAGGACTGAATGCTCAAAAAGGGATGCATAAAAAAACGTTGTTTTAGATATAGGAAATAATTTATCTGTTTCTTCAATACATTTAAGTGGATTTTCAGACATTTTCAATGAACCTAAGTTCCTTCAGTCTGTCTCTAAAGTTCTAAATCTCTAAAATTTTATTTGAGTGTGTGGGATGTGAAAAGGATATCTAATTTAGGAGCAATAAAAATTTAGAATATGCTGATAAGATGATGTAGAAAGGCTTACAATAAAAATTTATACACTTCCAAAACTTTCGAAAATTGAATAATAGCATTTGATGTAGCAAATATTGAATATGTCTATTCTATCAGAAACAGGAGGCAGATCTTCACATAAAGCTTGAAATTCGAGAAATCATAAAAGTATATACTCCGAAACTACATTAAAAGAGTTCATTTGTTAAACCGTAACGACCATGTTTTCTTTAAAATGTTCAGGCAGTATGTTACGAACACACTTAGACGCAATGGATCGATAAATGCATAAACGCTTTTCAAATCCCGAGTTATTTCAACAATACATCTTTGAAACGCTCCAGCTCCATTATCCAAACCAAACGCCGTTCGAGTGCTTACCAAACGGGGTGTCAATAGAAGTTTTAAGAATGCCTTCCGAAAGGATCGGAATTTGAAAAAAAAAAATGTTTGCACAGTCAGACGAAGAAAATATTTTTGGATCAACTCAATAGTGAAATCAGAAATGCCAGGAAGAAGGATATTCATCTTTTTTAGTTTGAGAATTTATTGATAGAGTTTATCGCCAATAGGTCACCAGTCATTTCTGCCTTTCTTAGAAGTCATGGATAATAGGTAGGAAAAGTTGCTGCTTGATAAGAGTATGTGTTCAAAGTTCACACTTAAATTCCATTTTGGCAATTTTCAGTTTGTCGGAAGCCATGAGACCGGGTTTATTTTAACAAGAGGCCAAAAAAATATAAATATAGCGAACTATGGTATGTTAAAGTATTTGGTTTGCTCAAATATGTTCATCAGTTGGAAAAATCGTGCTCCATTTTTATGTCGTTATTAAAAATACGAGTTTTATTAGAAAATATATTAGAATATCTTGAAATACGATGGAAATTGAACTTAGTACAACTGACAAATAAATTTTAAAAAAATTACATCGGTTTAAATTAAAATTCCTTCTCAAAGCAATTCTGACTAAAGAAATATTTTTTGCTCGATTGCAGTGCCATTTGCCGCATTGAAAGTTTGCCTTGGAGTAAATCATTGTTTCAGTTTCATTTGCAGGAGGGATTGAACTAGTCCAATAGAAAAACAAATATTGTTTTTCCAACCTTAACCCAATACACGACAGTGATTCGAGTTTAGTTTAGCTATTGTAATGTCCCATTTTGAAGTAACACTAGGACTGTTTGGGGAAGGGCTTCGTCATTTTGAACCACGGTCAAATGACAAGAAAGTTGCCTCAACTCAGTTTGGAGAATTATGGCCATCTCAGGCGTCGACTTCGTCATCTGACTGTCTTTTAAAAGCATGAGGGCCCTCTCAAGATAACCCTAGTGTTGCTTTAAAATATGATGTTAATATGAATAAACAAACCAAATTAATCTATATTGCACTTTTTCGAACTTGATTTAGTCTTTTTTTCGTTTAGAAGAAAAGGAATAAATAAGGCAATTAAAAGACGAATGAAATAATTTATTCCTTTAATTCCAACTCACTGTTTCCTTTAAACGAACACTATCCCCTTTTTTACAAGTCACTTTTAGATCGGACCAAACTATCCCAACATGCACTGCGTACTGCACTGGGAGTGAATGACGTTTGATAACGAGTCACGTTAGTTTGTAAATACGAGCGTTATTACATTATCAGCCCATAGTTGAATTCATTATCCTACTGGACCAGCTTGCACACATAATAAGGTGGAGACTTGTGTAAAGCCTGAAATGGGCTAACCGAAATGTGCCTGAATTAATTACGAATGTAGAGGCAGTTGGTGAATGCTTTGTAATGGCTGTAATTACACATTTTACCGGGATGATAGCAGCATGGGGAAATATAGAGCATACCTTTCCATTCATTAAAAGAAGTACAAGAAAAAGCTACAATCAGAAGAAAAAAAATATTGAAATACTCGATCGATAACAGAATGCATAAGAGAAATGATTTTATAATCAAAGCCTTCAACCTCACGTTTTCGAAATATAACGCAATTTTTTTTTTAAAATTATCATTATGCAATGCTGACTATGAAATCGATAACTCTTAAAGGATACATTTATGAAATCTAGTAGGTGATTTCTATATCTATATATAAATCTAGTAAGTAGGTAAACTTTCAAATTTCCAATTCAGAATTAACCAGTTTAAACAGATTTGAAACAATCACGAGGCTTCTCTATCGGTCTACATCCCTCCCCCCTTCCCTATTTTTTAATTTTCAATTTTTCTAGTTGGCAAATAAACATTTTGAAGCTCGACCGATTTTCAGATGAAAAAAAAAGTTTTCATAATATCGACACATGTGTAATTTGATAGTTTCGTGACTGTTTCAAACTCGTTAATGACTTTGATTAATTAAGACAATTCGTTAGAATTCAGAGGATGTATGGTTTGGAAATCAAGTTGAAACTTTAGTTGAGGATAAATCGCCAAATGCATGCATTATTTTCTAATAACCTTATTTTAATTAATTGAAATGATCCTTGTACCAACAATCTTTAACGATTCAATATTTAAGCTTTTTTTGGTTTATTTAAAAAAAAAAAAAAAAAAACGTTGCCCAAGTTAGGTAAATACACTTCCTAGCAATAACATTTTCAAAGGAAAAACTGCAACAGTAGACGATAGATAATGAAAAAGCAACATAGTGAAAGTCTATTCAAAAATAAAACTCAATAACACGATAGATATTACAAAAGCTATGCTCTGAAAGTAGACCCCTAAATTAAAAAAAAAGGAATAAATTGCCAATTTGTTGCCTACGCCTTTTGAGACTTCAACAATTTGTTGTCTTCGCATTGCTTCAAAAAACCTCAAGCCGAAGCAGCCTCACGTTCTCACATGATAAAGACACACTGTTTTATTACTGTAATAAAAATCTAGAATCTGTTCTATACCCAAATATGCACTTTGATCCATTCATAAACTGGGAAGCATACATTTAATAAGTGCTAACCAGACTTTATTCTACTCCCACCCAGCAAAAATACCTCATCTAAACAACTGCCTTCATTGATCGTCCTGTTCGAACAAATGCGAGTAAATTAAAATGCGTTTGCACTCCCGCAAGTGCGGAAGGCCTAGAAAAGACATAGCAATTAACTCCGCCTAATCACGTCATCCTCCATTGGAGTAGTAATCGAATCAATCCGGTTTCCGTTTGCTGAAGAGAGCGAGCGATTACCGCTTTAATTAGGCGACGGGATTAGTGGAGGCCCTCCCTTCCGACAATAATTGGGCAAATATTGTTACGGCAGAGCAATTGCTATCACATGTTGTGGAAGGGAAGTATCCCCTTTGTGTTCGTGTTGGGTTGTATTTCTTTTGAAACAAACATTGGCTCGAAGTAAATCAGGAAAAAGCTTTTGCTAAATGTATGGTATGAAACTGTATAATTGGATCTGGATTTTTTTTTTATTATGTAAGAATATGATGTTCTCACTTGAAGTTTTCGGGGCGATTTAAAGGCAACGAATTGTTGAAGCCTCAAAATGTGTAGGCAGGAAATTGGTGATTTATCCCTTTTTTATTTTGGAGTCGGCTGTCAGAGTATAGCTTTTGTAATATCTATCGTGTACAACTAAAGTTTTATTTTGGAATCGATTTTCACTATGTTGCTTTTGAATTATCTATCATCTGCTGTAATAGTTTTTCCTTTGGAAATGTTATTGCCTAACTTGAGCAACGGTTTTTTTTAATAAACCAAAAAAAGCTAAAATATTAAATTGATAAACATTGTTGATTCAAGTATAACTTCAACTAATTAAAATAAGGCTATTAGAAAATAATGCATACATTTGGCGATTTATCGCCAACTAAAGTTGCAGCTTGTTTCCAAATTATACATTCTCTGAATTCTTATATTATTATTTTTATAAATTATTATTTGTCTTAATTAATTTAAATCATTAACCAGCTTGAAAACAATCTGGAAGCTATCATATTACGCAAGCGTCGATATTATAAAAAAGATGGATTTTTTGCTTGTTTTTTTTCCCATCTGAAAATTGGTTGAACTTCAAAACTTTTTTTGCCAGCTACAAAAATTGAAAATTAAAAAATAGGAAGGGGGAATATAGACCGATAGAGAAGTCAAGTGATTGTTTCAAACCGGTTTAAACTGTTTAACGAATTAAATCAATTAAGACAAATAATAACTTACAAAAATAATAATGCACTCATATGATAACTTGAAATTTACGTTGGTTTTCATTGTTTTTTTTTTAGTGAAAGTCAAAAATATCTTTTGTTTATTAATTAGGAAGAAGTTGAAAATTTTTTATACTGGTAAATGCAGGACATGGTCTATTGGGTGTCAAAATATGGAAGACACTCCATGAAATATTATGCCATAAAATGAGGAAATATTGCATGATATTCAATATCTCCGTTTAGCATAAACAATCGGATTGTCCATTTGCTTCAACAAAATCTTTTATGAGATTTCCATAGCAAAACATGCAAGATTGTCTGATAATCTCTGCCTTCATCATCCTTCTAATCCATTAGGAATTTGTCAGACTTTCTTCTTTTTGATTCAAAATATAACAATTTAGCAAATGAATAAGGATAAATGAATTGAATCAGATGCCGAACTAATACAAAAAAGCAAACTTTTTGATCTGGAATGAAATTTGGCATAAATAAAAAAATATTCACGCTCTTTAACAATATATAAAAGACTACTTCAAGTGTAATGTGATTTTTTTAACTAACTCCCTTTCGACATTTCTCCCCTCGACAAGTTTTTTGGGAACTTATCTGTCGCATTGTGAATGCATTCTCGAGGCATAATATCAAGTATTTACTGTGCGTCTTTTCTCTTTGGCCAGTGAAGACCAAAATTTTACTAAGATCTGTAGTTTTAGTGTCAAAATATCTTTCATTTATGCCGCTTGTTGAATTTTTTTAATTAAATCCTGCATTTAAATCAGATTGTAAGAAAGTCTACCTTTTTTTAATTTTCAGGTTTGGCAGATTTGTTCAAAATTTTGATATGAATCTAAAAGTTTGGTTATAAGGGCTAGTTTCAGATTGTATTAATCCAATTTGTTGCTTGTTTGAATTGTCGTCATACAAAACCTGTTACACAAATAGAAAAATTGCCAGAGAGGGAAATCTGCTAAAGTTTTGATCCAGAATATGAAATAATCTATTATTACGAAACTGCATATCAAATAAAGATGATTTTTTAAGTGATTTTTCTAGCATGAAATAATTTGGAAGCGCACTTTTTTACAGGTTTTATCCTGATTCGATAAAAACTTGATGATGATGTTGATTTAAATACATATCGAATTACTCTCATGTTTTGTTTGTAAGTTATTGGTTTCATTCACTGATTGACAGTCATGATTTTGAAGCATTTCCATTGGATGGAAGAAGGTATGAATTTTGAAAAAAAAAAAAAAACCATCAAGTTCTGGTGCTTGAGGATTTTGATGATTACAATAATTTCTATTTGATTTTGATTTAAAACTGCAATAAACAAATAATGGCCAGTTACTCTTTACACGCAGAAGTAAAATTAAATAAGACTTGCATTATCAACAAAATTGAATGTTGATTGCGGCTGTTTAAATTAGAGTTACAAAGTTTAAGTTTACGTTATAAATATGTTTATTTAGATTAATAAGTAATTATTTTGTTTTTAACACTTGATAGACCTTTGATTTAAAGAAAATTGGGTTGTAGAAAGTTTGGAATGAATTCAGTTCGGTTTTATATTCACTTTAGCATACGCATTGTAAAAATTGCATTATTGCATTGTAAAAATTGCATTATTGCATTGTAAAATAATTAAGAAATCTTTTACTTTAGATTTTTAGGTAAGGGTGGGTGAGCAGACTGTCCTTAAACATTTTCGTCAATTTTACTTTTAATTGCTGAAACTATTTTTAAATAGAGTAAAGTAATTTTTAAGTAGTTTTTGGTTCATTTGATGCCCTTTTTTCTGAAAATCTAATTAACAATCCTCTTTTGGTTGCTGCTAAAGAATGAATAATAAATGAATCTGAGAGTGAAATGAACATTTCAAAGGAAAAAAAAGTACTTCGAAATGAATTGAGTGATTTTTTTCAAAAAGTAAGTTGCAGAAGAAAGAAATAATCGAGTGGTTTCTCTTCAAGATAAAAACATTGTTTTTGATTCACCGGCAAATTTTAAGACGTTATATCACTAAAGAAATAACATGAGTGAGAAAAGAGCTGTCATTCTAAAAGCAAAAATGTTGCCGAAAACTCTACAGTTTTTTTTCTAAAGTAGAACTTTAGAGGTTAAAGATTATAGCTAAGTGAAGTTTAAAGGTGTACATATTTAATATCATAGATATTATTTTATTTATTACCTTTTTAAACTTAGTTTTCGCTGTTAATAAATAAATAAATAAGGAATGTTAATTGAAGAATTAAAAATGATATCATTCTGGAAAAAATTGTGTGTGTGAAGGGGATCAATATTAATAATTAAAGGAAAATGGACAAATATAATAACTTATATTGGATACATTTCAAAACTATAACATTTTTGTACGAAAATTTAAAATTGAAACCCAATTTTAATTTTAAAAATTTAAGATTTCACCATCATTAATAAACAAATCATTGCCAGCTTCTTTTGATTCCGCATGCATTGCATGAATCAGAAATTTTGCATTTGCATTACATTATATGCAATGTATTTCTTAAATATATATACATGCCTTTTTTTAGTACGTACTTATTAAAAGAAAAAAAGTTATGTTGCGAGGCAATTATATTTTTGGCATTTTTATTTAAATGTTGTTTAAATAAAAATGCCAAATAAATGCCAGAAAGAAAATTTTGCACAAATAATAGCCTATATTGTAAAATCACGCGATTACTCAGGTAATAAAAACGAAATGCCGTTTTTATTACCTGATCAACAGACATCTCACCAACACTTTTAAGTTTATTAAAATATGAATCATATTGCTGGTTATCATTTAATATACAAAATGGCATTTTCGGTTGTTGTTTTTTTTTTGCTTAATTATGAATTATTATGTTTGTTTATAATATCTATTCTTTTTATATCACTAATAAAGGAAAATAGATGTTTCCGTATATATGCTGGCCTTGCACAGGTAAGATAATTTAGTCCCAGAAATAAATTTTAAAGAAGCTACGGAAAATAAAAATGTGTACCGAGGAGAATTTTTTGGCTAACATTTTAATTAATGAAAATTTAAAGGAATTTTAACGTTTTAATTTGATAATTCCTTAAAATATTATTATGCAAAAATAATTGTTACATCGTTCTAAAATTCAAAAAAGCCCTATCTTTTTAATAATTTCAATTTATTTATTCATTTAATTTTTCCTCAAACTTGATTCATGTCTTAAAAGCATTTTTTTTCAATGATATTTAAACAATTTTCATTCTTTCATCTGTCGCGTGATTTTCTTCCGATACTGAAAACTATGGGAAAGTTCCGTTTATTATCTTCGCAGTTTTTATGAGGGAATCGTGTTACATTATTACGAAATACGAAAAGCATTTGGTAAATGGATCGTCTGGACAGTCACGTTTTTAATGGCGATGCGACCAGACTGTTAACGTATTTAATAGCAACCTAATGTCATGGCACTTGATTGAAGTGGGTGAAGCTATTAAAATAAGAACAGTTTTAGTGTTTTACTTGAAAACACATAAAACAATTTTATTGAAAGAATCATGAACATCAAAATTATGCAAAAGAAATTTACAAGTTCAATGCCCTTGGAGAACTGGATGATATAGGTGAACTAGGCTCTACAGCAGACGCCGTTCATCTAGAGTTACAATAGAAATATAATACGGAACTTGAAAATGTACCATTTCAAGACTTTAAGATTTTGTTTAGAAATGATTTTAACATCACTTTAAAATTCAAAAACTAATTCTTCCATTTACTACATGTTTAAGTATACAGTAAAAGCTCTTTATTCGCGGGGTATATGTACCATATATAAGCCGCGCATACAGAAACCGTGAATACGGAATGGTGGATTATAGGGGATACGTTCCTAGGTGACAAAATAAAATAAAAAAGAAACAAATATATAAAAAAATCAATTTAATTGAACTTTTTGAACAATTTGATTAATTTTCTTACGGCTTAGGTAATGATTTGAAGAATTTTGTAATCTTTAATATAGATGAATCTTTAATATAATCTTTAATATAGTTGAAAAGATAATTTTTCAAAAGTTGAGATGCTGCAAAATTATTGTACTATTATATTTTTGGAAGTTACTGCGAAAAGCGCAAAATTTTTTTTGAAACTTTAAAACACCCCTGGAGTTGTCTCCCGAAATTTTTTTCGCCTAGTCTGTAATGAAATTGCTACCTCTGACTTGCATGACATTTGCGTACAATAGTCATTCAATATTAATTTGGATTTAGCATTTCTACTGAATCTATTGTATCTCCACGGCAAGTTATTTGGCGATTAATCATTAGTAAATAGATGCGGTTTAGATCCGAATTTATTTTTAAAATTTTAGATAATTGTACTATTCCTATAACCATCCCGTAGATAAAAGAAACAAGCTGGCCAAGTTTCATTGGAATCGGATGAATGGTTTAGGAAGACATAAGAGACACACAGACAAACATTCATTTTTATTTATATATATATATTTCTTTCAGAAGCAAATTTATCGGGAGAATTAAAAATAAATTATTATGGAAATAATATTTTTACTGCCTACTAGCCGCTTTTGGTGATCAGCTGGTTCGCCATGAGTAATGTGTTCTAAAATTTTCAATTAAATCACATATTCATTAGCCTTGAAGTAATTCCGGGCATTGATTGGCCTGCAATTAATATTTTCTTTAAGATGATGGACGGAAAGTTCTAAAAGAACACATTTTCCTAATAATATTCTTTAATTTTATAAATCAGTAAGTTATGCATTAAAACACTAATACTATTAGAAAGCTAATTTTTTTCATCTTTAAATTGATGTAAAAATTATGTTTGTGCGAGGATATTTTCGGAAGTTATAGCGGAAAAATGTCGAAATTTCGCTTAAATTTTAATTAATCCGAATTCTAATTAAAAATTCGGAAAAAGGGCTCCGAGGTGCACATTCAGGACCTCCAAGGTAAAGGACCTCCAAGGTTTTTTTAAATAAAGAAGAAATTCAGTAGCGTTTCAATTCCAACAATATTCTATCTATTAGATTTTTTTTTTAAATTCTCCATTGATTAATTCTGCATTAAATTCCATGCATTGTGTACGCTATTATTTATCTGGAGTGGGAGTGGGGCGATATTGAAATATTCATTAGAAAAGGGGGCGCCAGTTCAAAAAAGGTTGGGAACCTTTGATCTAAGTTATTACAATCTGAGCGATAGTGTTAAACATATGACAGATCCACTACAGCACAACTTAAGTCAAAAGTTTTTCTTTTATTTTCAAGTTTATCTGGAATATATCGTAATTCATCAAAATCATCTGGTTTTGAATGTAACAAAGATTATAATTTTGTCAATTATAATTTTTTCAAACCACATCATGCTCGCGAAAAAATAAGACGTTAAAATAATTTGTTACATTTTTAGAATTGCTTTTTAAGAAATCTTCTGCTCCAGTGAATTTAATTATAACTTAAATTAAAATTCCCTTGCAAAATTTTTTAATTTTTCTGCATTATCACAAAGTATTCCGGAAAAGTAATTACTTTAGTGGATTGAAAACTCGACTCAAAGATTTTAATTTTTTCCCACATTTCCTTTCTGCATGAGTAAAATATTGGATAAACTTGAGGGTAAGAAGGCAGGCAAAAATTGGGAAATTGGCTTCATGCATTTAGAAGAGAAATACTTTTCTTTTTTACACCAATTCTTCAAATTTTAAATATAAAGATTAGTTTAGTCAATGGAGGGAGAATTTAAAGAATGCTATCATTTGAAACCAACTCAAATTGAATTTTTCAAAACAAAAAAAAGGATTTTTGATATTAAATTACGAGCCAAAACTACATACCTGAAAATTTAAAGGAAAAATAGTGGAAGGGTAAAGCATAACATCTGAAGAACTACACTGGAATTCTTAAGTATTTTGACGGCGTCCTGCAATTAGGTAGTACATATTTACTGTGATCTGGGCGTTTCTGCATGGTTATTCTTCTACCGTTCTATCTGTGAGATGTGTGAATGCGCCCTCCAGTAAAAAAAGGATTGTGCAAGCGAATGAGTGATGCATAAGTGGCAAAGTCATACCCTTTACGCTACTCAAACAAGAGACGCTCCCTATCGACATAAATCGATGTCATCGTAACAGTGGGCTTGCCCATGACGAGTGCCATAAGAAAAAATAACATGTTATACTAAAGTGAAACTGCCTCAATATTCATCCCTGTAGATGAAATTGATTTTTTTTTTCAGAAAGAAAGAGAAGAAAGGAACACTATTTTAATATTTGATGTTCGAGAGGTGTTGTCAGATTCACACCTGGAGACAAAGAAAGTGGGAAAAAGGAAATGTTGTATTTGAGTTCAGTGAGAAAGTAAAACGAGGTAGGCTGACGAAATTTAGTATGTTGTACCTACAACCAAAATTACATGTTTCGGTCAAATTTGACATTCTTGCACAGGAACGGAATTCTGTCAATTTTACAAAATTGCAAATTTCTGTCAAACTCTTCGTAAGAGAGTTATTTGTCCATCCATCTACGTTAGTATGGAAAGAATAAATAAAACACACAAGAAGAGAGATTGATGAAATCCGTCTTATTTGTTCATCCGAATGCTGTAGTATCTGTATCAAAATTTGTATTTAATGATCATAAATCCAAAGGCTGTTAATCTGCCTATTCGAATGAATACGCTTGAAATAACTTAGAATTTTTTTCATGAATCATATTGTGTATGTACAGGCAGGGGCAGTTGCCCTGGAATCCAAATCAAAAAATATCATAAACAAGTTCTGTGTACTTCTACGTACGGTTAGGGGCCACGGTAGCCTGGTTGGTAGAGCGTCAGTCTCGTAACCGAAATGTTGCAGGTTCTGTCCTCGTCTAGTCCAAAGACCGCCGTGTTGGCTAATGGCAGTTGGGCACGCTAAATAGGTCGCGACTGCAAAGTCCTCCAAATTCTCATAATAAAACGATACCTTTGGGGGTACTAAATCAGGGATGAGTCGGTCTCTGATTTGTATCTAAATTCTGACTTGCTGATGGATGAATGAGTGTATGAATGAATTCGACCGCCGCCTAAAAAAGGGTTGTGTCGTGTGTGTTCGAGCAAAGTCGTCCTTTCACCTGAACGGTGCTCGTTAACAACGAAAGGCGCACACCTCTGCCTTAATCGAAACAGCTCTGCTAATTCGGCTTGGTATAACCAAATGGTATTAGACGACGATAACAACGCGTACGGTTGTTCATTGTTGAAATGGTGAAGCAGAGGGGGCCCCTAAATAAGTTTATGTAGCGGGCCCCAATTAGGGTAAGTCACGCCTTGTGTATATACATGAGATGCAAGAGAATAAACTCTCGTTAGTTTATCTTATCGTATATTTGACTATTGGGTGATCTTTCCTAGCTTTGAGTTCACCCAGTCTTGTTATTTTTTTCTCTCCACTGTTAAGAAATGAGACTAGATCCGATGAAAATGTCTATTTATATTCGTCCTGTTAACATTGGAGGGAAACCATTTCGCGGTCTTAGTCATTTCATTAATTAGCAAAGAGACTCCAATGAATTGAATCGTTACCGGATTTCCTGCAACACAATACTTGGGAGAAATTAATTACAGGAAACAAAAGGAAATGAACAATTTGGTCGTACAAAAGGAATTTTTCGTCATTTACTAAAAATAAGCTCTTCTTTCACGAGAAGGGGAAATAATGAGCTTTATTTTTATCTTCCATTCATTACGCAAGTCATTAACTGTTGAGAGTTCTTTCCAATAAGAAACCTGAGCCAAAATCGATATCAGCAACGACATAACTATCCCACCTCCACACTTTGGCTCATTTTTCAGAGATGGTCTTATGTAAGGAGGGAAAAAAATTATAAATTGCCTTTATTTTATATTTTGGATTCACAGATTAAAAAAAACAACACCAAAACAAATGCTGTAATAAAGGTTTCCGAACAAGAATATAAAAGAAAGTTAAAAAGAAATTATTTTTGTTAGAATGAAATACTTATTTATATTACATTTGGAGAAAAAACTGTAAAAAATATATCTTTAAATCATTATTTTCACAATGTGTTTAATATTTTTTCTATTATTTGCTTTTTATGGAAAAAAGGTTATTTATCACAAAATAAAATTAAGTATAAAGATGCTTTTCATTTCATTGAAAATATTATAAGCCAATACATTAAGTTTTAAGTATGAAATTTAATGATACTTGTATGTATAAAAATACTATTTATCCCATTAAAATATTACTCGGTTAGTTGTGAAGCGATTCATTATTTCAAAACCCAACCTCTATTTTAAATAAGTTTTGATTTCATTATTCAACTCAGCAATGTAATGAGGAATGATTTTTTCCTATAAGAAGCATTAAATAAAAAAATTAAATTATCTCTATATAGAGTTTGCAGTCAGGCAGAACATATTTGACAATAGCTGAAATGATAGTGAAGACTGAATGTGGAAGAGGCGACATTTTCCATTTTACTAATATCAAAGTAAAAAAAAAAGGTTTTATGAATTTTAATTAATCCTTACTGTACATCTTTCTTATAATATTCAATTTTTCTACACAATGAGACAATTTTACGATCATCTATATAAATAAAAACGAATTAATGTCTGTATTTCTCTTATGCCTTCCTAAGCCTTTCATCCGATAGCAATGATATTGGGTCAGATTATTCTTTACAACTATGGGATGGTTAGAGGGATAGTACAATTATCTAACATTAAAAAAATATTCGGAACTCAACCGCATCTATTTACCAAGGATGAATCTCCAAATAACTCGCCGAGGAGACAAAGATTCAGTAGAAATGCTAAATACAAGTTAAAGGTTCATATTTTGTGGGTATAGTAATACAAATGTCATGCAAGTCATTCTCAGAGGTAACAACTTTATTGCAGATTATGCGAGAAAGATTGGGGGAGACAAACATTGGAAGTTTTAAATTTTAATTAAATGTCAGCGTTTTTCGCAATTACGACCAAAAATATTGTAGTACAAATCATTTTGCACCATCTTAGTTTTCAAAAATTATCTTTTCAACTATATTGACGATTTTATGGGACAAATATATTTTTTTATGTTTAATCAATTTTAAAAATATTTTAATCTCATTTTCTAAAATTAATTTTGGAAGTTCCGAGCGAATATGAAACGAATCTCGTGATGCAATAAATAGTTTCTTGCATCACAATTCTGCAAGAACACCGAGTTTTACAATTCTAAAAGAATACCCAAATCTGATACATAAAAAAGCATACTTGTTCATTCGTATTTTATATGCCATCGTAGCGTTCATCTTGTTTCGATAAAACATTGCCAAATGATTGATTGATTGCACTTAATATTATTTTTTCGGCGGCAGCAGCGCCCCTGGTACCAGCTAGTTTCATAATATATTTGATGCACAAAAGCTGACAAAACAACTGATGAAATCACGAAGGTGGTACTTTACTGCATTCTCCTGATTACTATCGTCAGTATGTTGGATTCCATTATCGTTTTCTAGGTTTAAAGTCGTAGTGGTTAATTCATTTCTATTCAAAAATAAATAGAGAGCAAATAATCGTTATATGGTAAATAATGTAATGTATTCTTAATGAGAGAGGCGAATGTGCATCTGTTAGTATTTTGAATCACTGTAGAGCTAAACATGGAGCTATCACACATATCAGAGATATTTTATGAACTTTATTGCAATTTTAAACAATGATAATTTAAACGAAATGTTGGAATTTTTCGGCATTAACATTCGAGAATATTATAGCGCAAAGCCATTTTTGTATCAGCTTAAAATGTCAAAAATTTTCAATCATTGCTATTACTTTGCCATATTTTTTTCAATTATTAATAAATTCTCTGAAAGTATATTTTACACATATTTTTCGGATAAAATGAAAATAAAATATGGCTATTATTAAAGTCTATTATTATCCTTACACTAGCAACAACTCAAATGAAAAGATTAAGTTAACTCTCGTTGAAAATTCAACCTAGAAAAATGTAATTTATAGAGCAGGTTTGTATGAATATACACTGATGGGAAAAAAAATCACAACACCAAAAAAAATGATTGTACAGTAATGAAATTTTAGGAATACATTTGTCTAGGTAACATATTTAATTGATTAAAGTTTCAAGATCACAGGTAGAGCCATTGGCGAGAAGAGCCATTTCAAATGTGAAATGCTGGTACATTAGTAAAAAGTGTAATCGCCAGAATTTTGAATGCAAGCATGCAAAAGTGCATGCATTGTGTCGTAAAGGTGTCGGATATCAGTTTGTAGGATGGAGTCCATGCCTGTTGCACTTGGGCGGTCAATGCAGGGACGGTTAATGCTGGTTGTGGATGACGCTGGAGCTGTCTTCCAATGATGTCCCATACGTGCTCGATTGGAGAAAGATCTGGTGATCTAGCAGGCCAAGGCAACATGTCGACACTCTGTAGAGCATGTTGGGTTACAACAGCGGTATGAGGGCGAGCGTTATCCTGTTGGAAAACACCCCCTTGAATGCTGTTCATGAATGGCAGCACAACAGGTTGTATTACTAGCCTGACGTACAAATTTGCAGTCAGGGTGTGTGGGATAACCACGAGAGTGCTCCTGCTGTCATACGAAATTACTCCCCAAACCATAACTCCAGGAGTAGGCCCTGTGTGTCTAGACCGCAGACAGGTCACTAGCAGGCGTTCACCTGGCCTCCTTCTAACCAACAATCGGCTATCACTGCGACCAAGGCAGAACCGCTTTCATCAGAAAACACAACAGATCTCCACTCCGTCCTCCAATGAGCTCTAGGTTGACACCACTCACGTCGCAAACGGCAGTGGTTTGGAGTCAGTGGAATGCACTGTACAGGGCGTCTGGCTCTGAGCTGTCCTTGAAGTAACCGATTTGTAACAGTTCGTTGTGTCACTGTGGTGCCAACTGCAGCTCGAATTTCAGCTGCAGGCGCAGTACGATTAGCCACAGCCATACGCCGAATACGATGGTCTTCCCTCTCAGTAGTACCACGTGGCAGCCCGGAACCTGGTCTTCTTGAGGTAGTACCTTCCCTTGACCACTGCCGCCAATACTCATGCACAGTGGATACATTCCTACCAGGTCTTTCAGCAATATCGCATAAAAAAAACCCACCTCCTCGTAGCCCTACAACACGACCTCGTTCAAACTCAGTGAGCTGTTGATAATTTCTTCTTCGTCTTCTCAGAGGCATCCTTGGCTAACATTAACCCACTACATCAAATCTCAACTGTAAATAACGATCACGAACCTTACAGCGCTTATTTAAATCAAACATCATTTGCATGTTTATAGTGTCGCTACTAGCGCCACACTTACGCGCGTAACTCGAAATTTGAATCGACGTCATCTTTCAGATGTATAAATACGTCTACCAAATTTCGTTTATCTAGCACAGCTCCTTCCTAGTGTTGGGATTTTTTTTCCCATCAGTGTATATATATATTCAATATAAAATTATTAAAACAATTAAAACCCATTTCCTGGTCAACAAAATCGAAACCAACTAGGTCGAAATCGAAATTAAAACTCAATTCGAAATTAAACGCTAAAAGTTCACAAAATGAAAGGTAAATGAACTAGAAAGAATTAATGAAAGAATTCCAAATTACTATAATTAATATAATTATGTAAACGAAACAGAAACGGCACTAACCACGAAAACGAAACCAAAACCGGAATCGAAACTAAAAATCATTACAGATTCAAACGTTTAAGAATTAAAAAAGTTTTTAGTTTTTAAATTAATCATTGTATTTGGTGAGCGCAAATGCAGTTACAACTAAAATACAAATGAATCTAAATTAACAAAATAAGCCAAGCAAAAAGGAACACAACCGAATCAAAACTATAACCCATAGAAAAAGAATCCGGCCTGAAAACTTGGTCAAGGGCCACTTTCAAGTAAGGATTCAAATTAAGGGATTTTCTCTGTGAGGCATCGGTGGACAATGGTCAAAAGTATTGACAGCTTGTGACCCGAAAATTATATTATATTCATATATCCTTTAAAAATAATTGCAAGGATAAGTTTTCTGGGACTTTTAAAATATCCTTTTTTTTTCATTAAAGCCTTAAAGCCTGAATTCCTATATTCCACTACAAGTAATAGATTTGTTTTGTAAAGATAAGTTTGCCCAAGAAATTTCACCTGTTAAAACATACAAAATACATCTGAATCTAAAGATGTTACATTTTTCGCCTTTATTCGATTGAATTCTTTTATTTTTCTAATTATGATTGAAATAATGTATTTATAGAGACAGAGAGAGAAGGAGGGGATAGAAATATGAAGAATCTTAACATGCAAAAATCTCAAATTATCAAATTTTGAACATTTTTACACATTTCTGTGTTTTATATGATTCATGTATTTGTCTGAACTTTGTAGCGTATAAAAACATCTATGAATGATTTAGGTTTTTTTTTCATTGATAGATTTTACTAACACATGCACTATGCATTCCCAAAAATAAGAGCTTCTCACTTTTAATACAAAAACCTTGTTTACTCTTAACTCATATTCTTACATCAGTCATGTATAGAAAAGTAGTCTATTGAATTTCAAAAAAAAGTATTAAGATTCCTGTCATCTGGCTCGTTCGAAATAAATTCTCATACCTAAAATGTAATTACGTTATAAAAACGGTATCAAATTCTGTTTGGAAGAAAAAGAAATCCCGCTTTTTCTCCTTCTTACAAGATGTTAAAATTTTCAAAAATAAAAGATGGTAAAAATAAATGTAGCAGAGACGGAAGGTTTTACTTTCCTCTGGCAACATATTTAGTTTTAAAAAGCATTTCCACATGAAATATGTCCCCATGTATTTCAGACGTGTTTATCGGAAAAAGAGTTTTTTTTAAAAAACATTTTAAAATTTAGTTTTGATCTTCGAGAGTTTCGTCAATGATGAAGACTTTTCCCTTTCGAGATCTTCAAGTACGGTTTTATTTTTCTTTTTTTCTTTTGAGAACTTAGGTTCAAAACTTTGTTTGTTCTAATTAGGAACAAAAATCAAGTTTCTAAAAACAAAAACTCTAATTAAAAGAAATTGGTTCTAAAAAAACATAAAAGCGGAATAACAAAAATAATATAATAATAAAAAATTGTTATTAAATAAAGCTTTCATTTTTACCTTTGTGAAAACATGATTTTGCAATCGATTTTCTGTTTCCTATTGATTTGCTTGAGTCTTCAAATTTTGAGAGCTTACATGATCTATTCAATGTTTTTTATTTACTAATTTATCCGTTAATCAATTCATCAAATAAATGCTATCTTTATTTAGCAACGATAGTGAATTTTAAAAAGAATTCATTTCAAATCCCTTTTATAACATCAATTATAAATTAAATATTGGAAATAACTTAGAATTAAAATTATGTTAATTAATTAAAATTTACATATACGTTTTACTAGAGCAGGGAAATGAAGGAAATATTTTGTAAAATACAAGGCTTTTTGAAATAAATTATGAGAATGCGAGCCGTTGCAATAATAGATTAAGAATATGAGTTTCATAATTAGTTTAGTTTAGTTATATTAACGTCCCGTTTAAAGCAACACGAGGGCTATGTTGGGACGGACCTCATCATTTTGAACCAGGATCAGATGACGAGAACGACACCTGAACTGGCACCCCCCTCTCAACACCAGCGGGAGGATGTTTGGCCTGATAGATTTAACATGCAAGAGACCTCCTCACACGACGGTTCTTCGGTGGAATCGAGTCTCGAACTTGAAACCCTCCGGTTCCGAAGCCGAGACCTTACCACCAGGCCACAGTGGCCCTATGAGTTTCATAAAGAAGATCAAGAATTAAATTATATCGTGTGGAAATTTGAAAGAGATGGAAATTTTAATTTGAATGTTTGAATAGTGTCTTAGGCTGTTACAAGATACGTAACGTCATGAAAAGTCCTGAAAAAGTGCTTCATTTTGGAAGAAAGGTCCTTAAATGTGCTTCATTTTCTCGAGAAGTGCAAAGAAGATATTCCTTTTGTTTCAGTATAAGATATTCCGTTTTGTTTCCGCATTCGATAAATACGCTAAATCAACAAAAATCATAAATATTTGTTTACTAGTATATAACACAAAAAAAAACACACATGACGAAAGGATAGCATTTGGTGAAGGGATCCAAGAGTTTTAACCCAGGTTAAGATAATGATGGATGAACTTTTTATCACTCGTTTTTTCAACATTGGGCACCGTATTGAAATATTAGAATGGTTATTCCGAAAGAAAGAAATTCAAAATATACCGAACTTGCTGCAACTCGAAAAACGTTTGTTCTTTTACACGTAGTGTTATAAAAGTGAACTAAAATTTTCTGTAATGATAGTTTTTTTTTCTCATTTATATTATCCTTTTCTGTTTTTGTCGAACGCAAAAAGACATTTGTTTGACAATAGAAGAAATTGAGCAAATATTATGAAAATACAGAAATAAATATTTAAATTAAAAAAAATTTACATTTAAAATTAATTTTAAATTCAATAAAAACTATACATTATAATAAAACAGAAAATAACCTAGTATTAGAAAGTACGCAGATTTACATATACGCACATGTACTAAAGGTGCTTCAATTTTTTTGACTATGATGCTTAATATTTGAAGCACTTTATCACGAAGCACTCTGTCTTATGATTTGTTTTAATGCAATTTATTTATGGAAAATATTTTCTACTTCTTACTAGGCAACTAAAAGCGTATTTTGAAAACCTATTCTCTTCAGTTTATTATCTTTATAAATAAAAATGAATGTTTGTCTGTATGTCTCTTAAACCTTCCTAAACCGTTCATCCGATGGCGATGAAAGTTGATCAAATTGTTGCTTACACCTACGGTTGCTTATAAGGCTAGTGACATTATTTAAAATTTAAAAAAATTGAACTTGAACCGCATTTATTAACCAAGGATTCATCTCCAAATAGCTCACCTAGAAAAACTAAAAATTCTGTAGAAATGCTAAATCCAAGTTAGAGGTTAATATTTTGTAACTGTATTACGCAGAACTACAAAATATCAACCTGTTCTCAGAGGTAACTACTTTATTACTGATTATGCGAGAGAGTTTTGGGAGATTTTAATCCTGTGGTTTTTAAATTTTAATTAAATTTTAGCGTTTTTCGTAGTAACTTCCAAAAATATTATAGTACAAATAATTTTGCACCATCTTAATTTTCAAAAAATTATATTTTCAACTATATTAACGATCTTATGGTATAAATAAATTTTCTATGTTTAATCAATTTCAAAAGAAAATATTTTAATTACCTTTTCTAAAAATTACAGTTGAGAATTTCGAACGAATATTAAGCTGCAATAAATACTCTCTTTCATTACCATTCTGAAAAAACACCAATTTTTACAATTCTAAAAAAATACACAAATCTAATGCGTAAAAATGAATATTTGTCTGTTTGTATTTTATGTTCTTTCGCACCTTCATCCTGCTTCGATACAACATTGCCAAATGATTGATTGATTGCACTTAATACTATTTCTTTCGGCGTCATCAACGTGCCGGGTACCAGCTAGTTTGCTATCAATTTAGTGATGAAGGTCACCCCACTTTTGTAACCGAAAATTTAAAATGTATTGTCTGATTGCCTTTCACCAAGAGGGGCGTTCGACTCGAAAGTCAATCCATTTTTTTCCTCGTCCATGAATGATTGGCGAAAATTGAATGATCAGGAACAACTTTCAGTCTGGAGAGGACACGCATGGGAGCCTTTCTGCTGATGGATGTGAAATTCCTCCGCGTAATTCGGGTTACAACGGAAGTATCTTGTCTCCGCTTATCTGATGAACTATGGCACCTTTTCGAGTGTTGAGAGGGAATTCTTTTTCGTAGAACTTTTCTAGTTGAGGGGGGGGGGGATGGAAAAGGTCTGGGATCTGTTCGGTATGAACGAGGAACTGAATAGAATTCTGCTTGCATCATGCAAAAGAAATACGTGGCCTCATTGGACCTACCTGAATATTCTAAATTTAAAAGGCTAATTGTGTTCCCCCCCCCCCTTAAATTGACATCGTCTCTAATGAAAGCCCAGAAAAAAATAAATTTTTTGTCAGACAAAAAAAAGTGACACATAAATCAATAACGAGAAGATATTTTATTTGCAGATCGAACTTCAAATAAAATCATTATTCAAGGTATACCGATTCATTTAGCAATTAGAGATATCTTGAAGAAAATTAATTACAGTAATCTATGTTTTGTAATGGATTTCTAATATGTTGAGCCTTATATACCTCCGTGCGAGTTCAAAATTTGATTTTTTTTTGTAATCTCTTATTTTAAAACTAGCTGGTACCCATTTCTGTTCGAAAAAATAAACTTGAGTCTCACTCATCTTGGTGGGATTTGGCCTCAGCATTTTGTCCCGAAAGTTAATTTTTAATGAACAAAAATTGGACCACCCAATGAACCAGAATAAAAAGAAGTCTATGATCTATTCCTGACTTAAATCTATCTTTGTGCTAAATTTCATCCCATTCCGTTCTGCCGTTCTGGCGTTATTCGAGTAACAAACACCCATCCATCCAAACTTTCACACTTATAATATTAGTATATATTTTGTAGAAATATTAAACTGATGAAGGAAATTTTTGTTATGATTTTTATATAATTTACAAAAACACAAAATTAATTTTTAAAATCCGAATTTAATAAATATATATGTTAGAGTTTTTAGGTTTAAGTGCAATAGTACCTTCCTTTTCTGTCCCAAAGCATTTTTTCATGAAAAAAAGTATACAGGTTGCCAAAGAATAAAATTACCAGATCGGAGAAATTGAGATGGATTTTTTTTTTTTCAATATCTTGAAGCATAAAAGAGAGAAATTCCCTGCCTCGAGTTCCGCGACTGGAAGGAAAAAAAAGGAATTTCCCAAAGAATGCAAATCCAGATGAGGGAGCCCGAAAAATATTTGTGTTTACTGCAAAAAGACGAACTTTCCTCAGACGGGCCAGAGGATTTAGGAATTCTTTTTCTTCGAATGTATATGACACTCACAAGGAAGGGAATGTTACAATACAGATCGTTTCGCATAAATCACGAAAATATTTCGTGTTGGAACAGATTTAAATATTTTCCCGATTTTATTTCCCCTCGCAGCTATTTCCAAAATGCATAATTTTCCCTTCTTTTGAAACCTATGGTGCGATTAGATTATTCTTTCTCCTGTTGGGAGACATGAAAATATTTAGCCTCGGAGTTAAGCTTCCAAGCCATGTTTAATTTTGATTCCTGCGCATAATATTAGTTCTGGCAGATTTTACAGAATGATATAGAGTGTCCATAAAATGGATGCGAAACTTTAAAAAATTGCAAGAACCAAATGCGATAGGAACAATATGTTCAAAGGATTTGAAAGAAGAAACATATTTTATCGTTATGGGAATTTTGAGATTGCATGCCCTCTTTATTAATACCAAGGCTAAAACGCTTATGTTGGCAGTCAGAATGCTTTTAATTTACTCCAAGAATTAGAAAATCCTCATTTTTTGTATTAGTATGCCCCCACCTTCAGCAACCAGTTGATTTTTTGATGGGGGAGGGGGAGTTGATTAACTATTTCTAAATATTTCAATTAAATATTTTCGATTTTCCACTAATGAAAAGGAATGACAGAAACAGGGTACAAAACATCGGTGCAATCCGATATCATAAGGCTTTGAGGAAAACTTCAACCTTTTCAAAAATTGGAGAAAGCATGTGATTTACCTTTTTTTCTATTTTCAATTCTGTTTAAAATGAAAATCTGTTTCATAAAATAGAATCAAAATCTACGTCAGATGATTATTTTAAGATTTTCCAAAAGGTTTATAAGCAATAACAAAGGGATGGATAAATAATACTTTACTAAATACTTAACTTAAGGAAAAATAAATAATACTTTAATAATGTTTCGTCTTAACCGAGTAGTACAAGTAAATAATTTAATTTAATAAAAGAGTTGAATAAATTGCAATTCCTTTACCAAATTCCTCTTGCTGTCTATATTATAGAACCAGTGTCATCATAAATCCGCTTTGTATCTACGCAGAGTTGAACGGCATCACAATTAATATTTTATATCATCTAGCGCAAGAAAAGAAAAAATATATATATATAGTCAGTGTGTTCGAATCAGAGAAATGAATATAATAAACTCTCCTTTATAAAAGTACCAAAAGTAGAGTTTTGTTATTTGTATTATTTTTTTATTCTAAATCTTCTGTTTATAATAAGCTATTTTAAACATTATGGAATCTTGAAATCAACAGTTCCTTTGTTATATGGAATCTAAATTTGATTGAATTAATAATTCAGTTTTCTGAATGAATAACTAATATACTTGTTAGAAATTTTATTGTTTATTTATGAAGAACACGCAGATCTGCAAAATCTCTGATTTTCCTGTCCACCGTAATGAAAACTTTTGCAAAACAGATTAATTTAAAATATCCGACTACGTTCGATGGAAATTTCTTTTTTCGTTGGACACTTTGAAAACTACTTAAAACTATGGCCTTCAGATATAATGTCAATTATTATATAAAATACTATACCTACAACGCAATTATTTAAAAAATATATATTTTGAAAAATAATAAAATTTGTAGTAGTAAATTTAATGAAATTCAAACTTTACAGTTATCACTACACAAAATTGTAATGCAGCAATTCTATTTTTCTTTATGCAAAAGTTATAGAGTATAATGATGAATGAAATGAAACAAAATCCGAAAAACATTTTGAGATTCAAAGAAGGTAGGAGTGCAAATGTATGTACATATGAATTTTTTTCATGAATTTACTTCATAATTTTTCTAAAAACACTTATAAATGAAAATATTATTTCACCAACAATAAAACTTTTGGTTCATTTCATTGCCCACATTATTTAAAACACGCGCAGAAATTTTTATGTGAATACCATTAAGAGTGACCCTTGAAAAAGTCTCAAGGACGTCTTCTTTTTCTATTAGTTGTAATTTTGATTATATTGTATTCCTTTTTACTTGACTTATATTGCTAATAATATATATAAGAAAATGATAGCTCATGTTCTTCATAAGTTTCAAATACGACTAGAACTATACAATCGGCGTAAATTATTTGCAAATATAATGAGATTTAAGGTCCCTAACCTCGCTTTTAGATGGCAGATGTAGATGAAATAAATTATCAATATGATATAAAATAAAAAAATTCACTTAGCCTGCACAAAATCAGCAAATGCTAGTAGGGCCTCGTGTTCTCGCACCGTTTGCATACCTTCGGGCTGGGACATCGTATTATAGAGCAGGATGATTTTCCTTCTTTTTCCATTTGAAGCTTATCTTTAACCCTTTCCTTCTCGCTCCCGTGAAAATGACGATGTGAAATTTCTACCTCTATTTCTCTCGCTCGTGATATTTCCGCGCTGGCGTATTCAAAAGTAATGCGACAAAAATATTAAAACAATCTATTTCTTATGTCCAGAATCATGTTTATTTCTCAATATATACGCCAGATGGCTGCCGTAGACAATTTGCAATGTTTTTAGAGATAGTTCATTTATTTTAAACTAGATGTCAGCAGAAAGGAAACTCGGTACTATTGTCCTGATTGTGATGTTGGCCTATGCATCTCATGCTTTGAAATGTATCACACAAGAAAAAATGACTAGTATTTATTTACATTATGTGTAAATGCAATAAAATTATGTTTGAATGCTTAAAAAACTTATTTTTTATTTTCTCTCTTTGTTGGAAAGCTAACATTCAGTCATAATAACCCTGAATGTTGGCTTTTCCGATTTTTTTAAATTTCAAGCTAAAAATTAACTAAAAAATTAACACTGAATGCAAATACTGTACATACACTCAGTTTTGTATAATTTTCTTGAATAAAAAAATAGTCACTTTTATGATTATTTTCTTCAAAATTATGCGACCGTTAAGGGGTTAAAGATAAGCAAGTCCTAAATCACATACGATATAAAAATTTTGGAAGTAGATTGCAGTTCGAAGACATTGAAGAGACTTTTGATGCTGTTACGTCTTTTTATTTCCCACAGAGAAGCAGACGTGTCTATGTACAGCAGGATCGACGATACACACTAACATAACTCAAGACCGAGTAATGAAGGAAAGCTCTCGACCATTTAATCCCGTGTCTTAAATGGCTTATTTTGATAAGGAAAATCTTCTTTACAGTGCTTATAGACTAGTGGGGATTTCTGAGCATGTGATTTTCAAAGCAAAGGAAACACATGGATCTTTTTATAAAACTATTTGTTTAGGTCAGCCACTTTCATCCAGCGCTCTGACCGTCAGTTAAATTGAGCTAAAAATTAAGAAATTAAATCAGTTTGAGTTAACTTTTAAAATATCATAATTATATATATATATATACAGGACCGGCCATATAAAGGGTTCGGAGGGTGCTATGCACCCGGGCTCCTTGACTGAAGAGTCAACTCACCTTTATTAAGAATTAAAACAGTGTTCTGAACAATATTAATGTTACGCATTCTAAAAATCAACAAGCTTATTTCCATGTGGCTGGCTGAGCACCGACTGACGCTTTTCATTGGCAAAGATCGCGGCGATATCTATAAAAAGGCAGGAAAAGTTTATTTATGAATTAGGAAATCCCTGTCAGGCATGTTAAATCAGAGCGGCATGCCCTGCTCCCAGAAGTCGAGGCTGGGTTCAAATGGACTTGTAAATCATCAGCTATCCACTTTTGTCTGTATCTAATCTAATTTTTTTTACAATCCTTTGCATTGCCAGTTGCTAAATATAATAAATGTTGAACTCTCTTTCAGCAAATTAAAAGGATTATCTTCGGTCAAGCATATGGGTATAATGCTTAAAAGTTTTTGTTATACTAAGCATCGAAAAAGAAATTGGAAACATTGTAATTTTCACGGAGTAATCAATAGCAAAAACAATAATCATGTTCGAGTTTTTTTACTTTGCTAAAATTTTAGGGCCCCAAATGGTTTCTTGGACCCATGCCCCTTCATAGAGAAGGCCGACTCTCTCATATATATATATATATATATATATATATATATATATATAATAGTAATCAAATTGGATTGCGGATAGGATAGCATAGTTGGAACTTCTTCGTCTGTTACTGGTGCGTTCTTTCCTTTTTTTAATTATTGGTTGTATATTCTTATGTCAGTTTATTTCATTTGTATATATTCTGACTTCATTTGATGATTATTTTATTATTGTTTTGCGTCTTTGCTATTGATGTTCCTCTTTGGCCTTAATTTTCGGAGGATTTTCGGGTCACGAGGTGTCAATACTTTTGACCATTGTCCACTGATGCCTAACAGAAAAATTCCCTTATTTTGAATCCTTGCCTCAGGGTGACCCTTGAAAAAGTCTTCAGGGTGGATTCTTTTTTCTGTTTGTTGTAATTATGATTCCCTTGTATTTCTTTTTACTTTGCATATATTTCTAATTTACTTAGTCTCGTTTTGGTAGTAGCAGCATTAGCGCTCTCTAAATTCAATGGTAACTTTTTAATAGCTATTTTAATTTTAATCTTGTCCGAATATGAAATAATCTTTAGTTTCGATTCCTATTTTTAGTTCCGTTTCCGTAATTAGTTTTGTTTTCTTTTATATATATATATATATATATATATATATATTAAATACATACAATCCTGCTCTAAAAGCAAGCAACAAATTGCACCGGGTCTTCTAAATCTTTTCTTTCTCCGAATTGTCCTTTCTCTAGAATGTGATAAAAACTCGTGTCTGCAATGGAAGCGAAACTTCTTTCCTCACGTCTTTGTTGTTTTAATTCGAAGACTGGCATCTCACTTTCGCAAACGATAATATTGGCTTTTTGTCCTCCCTTCACTTCATCCCTAATCTGTGCTACCGGCGGGCCCTCGGAATGCGGGGAGCGGCATGTTAATGGCTTTTCCCGCTCGCGCATTAAGGTTTCTCCTCGACTCGCGAGCGGTTTCGGAAGCGGTTTATTGTTCTCACGCCATTTGTTCGGAATTTTTTTCCCTTCCTACACCTTTATTTGTTAGACTTCCTGTCTCACTCCTTGGAAATACTTTCAGAGCATTCTTTCGGTACTTGGATGCCGATGGAACAATTGCGATGGTGTAATATGAGGGAATTTTTGTTCGGAACACTCTCACAAGATATAGCTTATAATACGACGATGTTGTGTGGTTTCCAAAGAGAAAATAGGAACGAAATATCTTTCACAGTGAAGAAAAAAAAAAAGAAGGAAAGGAAGAAAAACATTTATGACCTTAAAACACTGCTGTCGAAATGCACGCTTCTTATTATTTTACTGTAGGATTGGTTTGGTTTTCTGGCGCAAGAGCCAAATCTGGCCATACTGCGCCAATCAAATGGTAAGCGTATAAAAGATATTTTTTAAAAAGTCCCTCTCACTTATGAAATTATAAACACAGAGGTGTAAAGATAAAATTGCGAAAACATGACTTAAAAATTGACTTCGGCGACTTTAAAACAATGATACATAAAACAATGCAATTTACATGAACTTGATAAAGGTATGTACCACATGAACAAAAAATTGCTAAATGCAAGAGAAAAAGCCAATAGATTCTACGAATTTAAAAATGCTTGGGTGGTATTTTTCACCCACCGAGTCTTGCAATGTCGGTGAAGATGAATTAAAAAATTGAACACGATAAGAATTATAAACAGGACATTCAATTA
Organism: Argiope trifasciata; assembly: GCA_026543055.1. Lineage (NCBI taxonomy): Eukaryota > Metazoa > Arthropoda > Arachnida > Araneae > Araneidae > Argiope > Argiope trifasciata. Next base: position 696,964 of record JAPMOQ010031023.1, read on the forward strand.
AAATATGACAAATAGAGAAAGGTACTTGGCAGCTGTTGCAAATAAGCTGATTTTGGCCTAATATAAGATGCTTATGAGTGAAACTTGTATGCCCTATGGGGAGGCGAGTCAACTTCATATCCATCTCACGTATAGATAGGACAGGCCACCAACCAATTATAGGTTTTATAGAATGTAGCTTGTTATGCATCTACCTATCCCATGACTCTTGCCAGGAAGATATTATATGGCGGGATAATGAAATTTTAATGACACTCCGTTCCTTAAGATGGACATCGCAGATTTTCTTGCCGACTAAGCTTGTTTTACTTCAGGAAGATTTGTTGAATGTTTAAGATTCCCGTCCAACAGACAGACAACTTTCCCAGTTGAGAAACACACATACAAAAAATAATCTACAATAATGCCTGTTTATCTTTATGCAGGGAAAAAAAATTGGGCATGAAAAACATATATTAGTTAAGCTTTTGAAATACATATTCACAATCATCTATATCTATACTTATAATAAAGCTCAATCTCCGTGTGTGTGTGTGTGTTGGCTCTCTACAGGTCAGACAGTTGGACCTACAGCTACCAAATTTAGTACATGTATACTTTGGGGGTTTGGAATGTGCAACTCGGAGCCCTTTTTTGAATTTTAATAAAAATTGAATTAATTAAAATTTAAGCGAAATTTCGAGGTTTTTCCGCTATAACTTCCAAAAGTATTATCGCACAAACATGATTTTTACATCAATTTAAAGATAAAAAGTTAGCTTTCTAATGGTATCAGTGTTTTAATGTATAACTTAAGCCTCTATTTTTAACGAAATTTTAAAGAAATATTTTAACCATGTTTTTTTGAGCACGTGACTGGATAAAATAAAAGAAAACAATGACGGAAGTTGAAATAAAAAAAAACAACTATCACCGTTAATCAAGTTTAACGAAATGCAACTTTTAGCACGTGACTGGATAAAATAAAAGAAATATAAAATGTGATATTTTGTAAAAAAATAAATGCAAAGCAAAGGCTTCTATAATCGTTTGCAACATCTAAATCATTTATTCAACAAATCTTCTTTATTTACGGTAAACCTGATTGAATTTAGACAAGATATGCATTGAAATTCCGACTTAATGGCATATTCCTATAATCGTTTGCAATATCTGTATCATTAATTTAATATTTTTTTTTCCATTATAAAATGTGATAGTTCCTAAAAAAATAAATGCAAAGCCAAGGTTTCTATAATCGTTTGCAACATCAAAATTAATTTTTCAATAATTTTTTCCCCCTTTTTCGCTTTTTAAAAAGAAACATATTTAATATTTTGGCAACATCACAGAAAAAAAACATTTTTAATTTCAAGCCAATTAATGCCCGGAATTACTTCAAAGCTAATGAATATGTGACTTAATTGAAAATTTTAGAACGCATTACTCATGGCGAACCAGCTGGTCGCAAATGCGGCTAGTTTGTTAATAAATTCCTTGAAATCAAAAGCGAAAATTGAAAATCAAACAACAAGAAAGAGAAACGGAATAAAGAAGTCAGAGGCTGGAAAAAAATATTAAAGCACTTAAAACCTCTCTCCGGTCAAATTTTACTAGACATACACAAAAAATATGAATATTTTATTTTTTATTATACATTTTAGAGCTAATTTCAATTTGTATTACTAATAGAGAAATAGGTATGCATGTACGTGTGTGTTCTGTACTGGCCGTTAGATACATATTTACGAAATTAGCTCAATTTGGAAACTTGAATTTATTATAGCATAAAAAAATTGAGAACTCAAATTTTACAGTGCAAAAAAAGAGAGATTTTTTCATATATACTTTCAGACTTTATCTTTTCGATCGTATAAATGTAGTGCATTATAATTCCCTTTCTGTAATTTTAAAAATTTTATATATATATATATATTGCTGTACTTTCTATTTTTGTAATAGAATATTTAGATGATTTTTTTAGAAGAGCACTTTTTTAGAAAAACAGGGTGTAAACACACTTTTTACAATATTTCTGGGTTTAAGACTTTTCGAAAATAATATTTAATATTTAAAGTAAATATGAAAAATTTTGAAAATTGGCATTTAAAGGCATAAATTTAAGCAAATTCTTATTATATTTAGGTTTGTTAAACAAAAAACTATGACTCCCATCATAATAAAACTACGTAGCTAGCTAGTATGAAATAAGCTACGTAGTTTTCTCTAGGCAATGAATTACAATCGTATAGTTATAATAATAAATAAAAATTTTACAGTCAGTCAAAGATTTATCATGACATTTTTAGTAAATTTATGACATTGTTATTCAAACAATGGATTATAAATTAAAAAAATATTCAATCGATCTAAATTATTTTAGTTCATTCCCTAGAAAATAGTATAAAGACAAAGTCAATCCAATTTCATAGCTATATGATAATTATATTTTGAGTTATTTGATTTGAAGTGAACAAGAAAAATCAGTTTTGAGAAAAATGCCTTTAAAGTATACAATAACTTTTTAATAATAAATTCTGGGCGTACATACTTAAAATTTCTTTCCAATTTCTTAGTAATTTTCCTTTTTTATTCATTTGAATTGTTTTTCTGGAATTTTTTTCATTTGGAAGTGAATGCTGCTTAGATTCATTTATTCTTTTTTTTTTATCGAGCTCATAAAATGTCTAAATGAATTTGCACTGGGATGCACTCCAACAACTTTCAGGATATTCAATAATCCTATAAATCATCCATTAAAATGTATAGATGTATTACAGACATAAATATCCCAAATCTGAGGATTCAGAGCTCAACATAGACATCTTTAGGTACAGATTTCCACAAAACACAATGAAAACTCTTATTGGCATTTTCTGTTTTTCTATGCCAAACATTTTTTTTGTTTAAAACTAAATTTGTATTCATACAAATTTTTAACATGTTTTTGATCCTTTAAATAGGTAGTTCCGGTTATTTAAGTGTCCACTTCCGATTTACCTATCTTGACGAAAATATTAATATCCTGACTTCTAATGAGCGTAGAGACAAAAGTAAACCTGTTTTGTATAGCTCAAAGACTGGACTATCCAATAAAATAATTTTTGGAAAATGTCTTTTTTTTTGCGAAAATTGACCATTTCAACTTTTCGGATGCCTTAAGTTTTCTAATAAAAATGTATTAAATTTTAGAGTTTTAAAAAATTGTTCTTAAATCAATCTAATGAAAAAAATTATTCAAAACGTTAATTTTTTTTATATTGTCTCGTTGCAGATTTGAAGCTCGATAGCAAAGCTCCCTAACGGAAAAGATAATGCATCTGGAATAGTCTGGGATTCTCTCGACTTCCCGTGTTTCTAAGTCAAGATTTAGTCATGAATGTGAGTGAATCCAGCCTCACCGCTGACGAAGCGGGCGACATCGAGTTCCACAAGAACTTCCTGCTGACAACCCGCTTTTGGGTGCAGAGAATACTCGTTCCTTCAATCATGACAATCGGCATCGTTGGCAATGTGGTCACCATTGTGATTATGACCAGAAGAAGAATGAGAAGCTCCACCAACAACTATCTCGCGGCCTTAGCTATTTTTGACATGATGTACTTAATTTTCACATTCATTTTGTCCCTTAGTCACTACCCGAGAATTCCAGACAGTGACCATTACGTATACTGGCGGTTAAAACCTTTTATCCTCATGCTCACAGATACTTGCAGCAATACTTCTGTATGGTTGACTGTAACTTTCACTGTGGAAAGATATATAGCTGTGTGCCATCCAATGAAAGGTAAAGTATTCTGCACCGAATCTCGAGCTAAAAAGGCGATAGTGGCTGTTTTTCTATTTTGCTTTGCATTCACTATTCCGACCCCTTTTGAATGGAAAGTTATTGAAAGAATAGATCAGACAACAAACCACACTACTCTGGCTTTGGATCACTCGGAAATGGGCAAGAATTACCACTATAAAACCATTTACTATTGGTTAACTGTAGTCTTCTTCATATTCGTACCATTCATTCTTTTGGCCATTTTCAACAGTTTCTTGATCCGATCGGTGCATCTGTCGAAAGTCCAGAGATCATCCATGACCAGAGGTGAGAACAGTGACAACAGCCAAGAGAACAAGATCACCATCATGCTGATTGCTGTGGTCATCCTTTTCTTCATTTGCCAACTACCAACGGCTTGTCACCTGCTGTACAGCACCCTTCATGAAAATTTCGATCTCAAGCAGCTCTATCTCCTCAGAGGCTTGGGAAATATCTTCAATTTCTTGATGTCCTTGAATGCTGCTGGCAACTTTGTCTTGTATTGTCTTCTGAGTCAAAAGTATAGGAGAACATTTATCCAGATCTTTTGCCCTTGTCTCAGAGAAAAAAGAGGCATGATGAACTCTATGTATTACCAGAGTACGGTTTGCAGCAACGTCGACACGGATAGTCCTGGCAGCAGCTCCAGCAGAAGGCTGAGCAACGCGAGAATGAGCAAACTCGGCACTCCTAGGGGTAGCAGCGGTGACGTCAATCATGCGAGAAAGGATAGCCCCGCGGGAGGGTCACGAACAGTGTTTTTACAGGTACCAAAATGTTCTGCTTCAAAAGTTGTGTACGAAGACGATGACGAGGATGCATTCACAGAAGACTCTAGTCAAGGTCAAACCTCCTGTGCCGGTCGATGCAGGAAGATGCTTCGTGGGCCCTGGAGACACCTGAAGCAGTCGATGGGCATCGAAGGCAAGAAGACGCGAGAACAGGTGATTCCACTTAAAGGGGGCGGCAACAAGTGCATTGTCATAACTGCGCCTGACGGGATACCAGATTCGTCTTCACACTGGACACCGAATTCTGCAGTATAACACATCTGATATCAAATTGTGCATCTTGGAACTATGTTTATGTGAGATGATCTTCACTGACGAAAAAGTTTTGAAAAATATATTTTGAACTAGTACTGAAATGATTCATTAAAAGGAATGTGAGATATATTTATGTGACATAAAAAAAGAATATAAAAACCATGTACTCATGAAGAAGGCAGAAATATAATTGGTCCCTGTGTAAAAAAGAACATTGTAGTATTAGATATGATAATTTATATCTATCTTTGAATAATAATTGAAGAAAGTGAAAAAATTGATGGCAGAAAAATACTTAGTATACTTTGACTTTATTTAGGCATAAAGCAGAAATAAAAAATAAAATATTACATAATCTATCTGTAAAATTTAAAAAAAATGTTAAATGTTAACGTAGTATTTTATTATTAAAGCTTCTAATAAGACCACACCCTTATAAAGTAGTATTTATAAGAACTAAGAGCTAAATTCTGTAGGATAGGCATTGTTTTTGTATCAAATATATTCGCCTATTTTCCTTGCGAACTTTTTCATTGCAAAATCATTATTCCTGAATGTTCTTGTTAACATAACATAAGGTTGACAATGCGTATCATAAATATTGCAGTGATCATACTGTTTCTATAGTTATTAACAGAAACATCGCATGTATGAAAATTCTGAAAACATTGCTGACAAAAAGCATTCGTGAACTGTATTTTTGTAGTATCGTAGAAAGAATTGTTGTTACAATCTTATGAATAATATTCTTTATTGATGCAATGTTTCATGACAAGCAAAAAATCTGAAGGAAAAATTAGTTCTTTTGCATAAGAAATTGTTAATTTGTAACTGATGAATTATTGAGATAGAAATAATGCGAAACATCTCTGCATTTCAGTAGTAAAATTAACTAAATACTTCTTGCGATTGCTAAATCTTTTTTTAATATAGTCTATTTAATCAACAGTAAATTTAATAAATTATCTTTAAGTAAAATATATAATTATAAACTAAAACATATCTGAAGTGTAAAACAAATTCGTAAGACATATCAAAAATCGTTTTTATGTATGTTTGATAAATCTAAAAACTGAGCCCTACCAGAGTTACAGAAATAGTGAACTAAAATTTCTCCAAGGAATTTACATATCCTTTAATACTTATACTAGTTTTATGAAATTGAAAATTATTATTAATGGAGTCAATATTTTTGTGCCATACGTTAAGCCAATTTTAACTTGGTATTTATAATGCATATTATTATTTCTTATAATTAAGAAAATTTGCAGTTATGTTAAATGCAGTCGTCGATTTATTAGCTTAATACTTTTTTTTTCATGTTTGTTTATTTCTTAACAGATTTAAAAATTCCCAAAACTGACCATTTGTAAACTGTTAATATTGTCTGTCAGCGTTCGTTAATATTTAAATATAATTTTTTAAGGTTATAACCTATGTAATGAATTTTGTTTCCATTATTAGTCAGATCTATTTTTTATCAGAGTTACCCTACAGTAAGCTCCATGAAAAGGCAATAAACATTTATTTCTTCAAATGCTTTACCTTGACATAAGCTTGAAATCACATAATTCTATTAAATGAAATGGGATCCTTAGCAATGATTTAATTAATAATTTATTTAAAATAATCAAAATACTTAAGGTTCTGTAAGAGAAAGGTTGTAACTAAAAAATTGTCAAATGATTTTTTTTACTATTTCTACAGTGTAAAAGTGGTTAATAAAACTGCTCACTCACTTCTAAGCTCCATGAAGAGTGACCTTCCTGTTTGTAAAATTTGCTGTATGCGCATTTCTGGATTTGAAACTGATCGTTAGAAATTTTAGAGATTGCAATAGAAATGCAAATATATTTAAATATCACAGAAAAATATCTATTATACGCAAATATTTTTTCTACAATCAATCATCCAATGGTAATGATTTGAAAGAAACTTTCGTTATTTTGTTGTTATTCAGTTTGATAAGTCAGTTATTACAGCTATCGACTTCATTAGGTTTGGAAAATGTATTCAAAGAATTAACGTAATGGTAAATAAGAGCATTCAATTCTTTGTACAGTAAAAGCTTCTTATTCGCGCTTTCACTATTCGCGGATTTAAAAAAAATGGGACACAATTTCTATATTCGTGGCTCAAAATTTCTTTATTCTTTGATCTAATAAGTACAAACATATTAATGAAAGGATTCCAATAGGTATCCAACCCAATATCCTTTGTAAATGCGTCAAATGGCTAGTAAAAAAAGTAAAATAGATATTATTACTTTGCCTAAAGTATGTTGTTAAATGCAAACTACAAACATATCCGAAATCGTGAATGTAATAGGACAAGATGGGTTCGAACAAATATAATCAAGTGACATTCAGGAATTGCTTGAATCACAAGATGAAGATTTAATTGAAACCGACTTGGAGGAAATGTTAAATTCACAACCCATTGAAGAAGAAGCTTCAACAAGCACTGGAAACGTGACATTTCATTTGAAAAATATTAGTGAAGGTTTAAGAATGGCAAAGGAGCTTTGCGATTTCTTTATGAAAATTGATCCATCGATGGAACGAAGTCTTATTTTTAAGAGACAAATTGCTAATGCCACTGCTGCGTATCAGTGTGAATTGAAGGAGCTTTTGAAAACTGCCAAGCAAGAGAAAATGACAAAATTCTTCAAACCATTGCCTAAGCCTTAAGGTAATTAATCAAAATGTTCTAAAACTTCAATTAAATTGATTTATATATATATTTGTTTCTTTTTTATTTTTCCTCCTAGGAACGTATCCCCTATAATCCCATATAAATTACCACTCCGTATTCACGGCATATTTATGGAACATATACCCCGCGAATAAAGAGCTTTTACTGTATGCAACTGCATGTGCAATATTAAATTCTATCTGAAAAGAAAAAAGGCCAATCGTTAAGGGTACAAAGTTACAGAAACAACTTTTACAACTTGTATTTATTTTTTTTATTTTAATATGTAGTTACTTATTTTTTTCCTCTCGGGAGTTGAAAGTTAAATGAAAATAGAAAACAAAAGAAAAATAAAGTCAGCTAATGTTTTCTTTGCTGGTTCTCTTAACACTCCCTTTTCCATCCAAAGTTCGACTTAATGGCCTGGATTATCGTTTTTTTTCTCTCTCCTTGGAAGCTCAATTTCTCTTGTATTTTTTCTGAATGAAAAAGTTTTTGGTTGCTGAAATGTTGTTCTCTTCTGTTAAACGTTTGGCTATAATCAGTATTACGCAATTTTCTGACAGTGGAAATTAATCCATACATCCCTGGAGCATACGAAATTTGTATTTTTAAACAGAACTATTAGAAGCTGTTACATAGAATTATTTGTCATTTCGCCATATATTGTTAGTTATTTAAGAAATTCCTAAATTTCTAGATAATATCTCTCAGAACAAAAAAACGATATTTCATTTGAAGAATTTATATTTATGACAATAATTACAAACTTTATGATAACTATATAATAAATGTTAAAAAATTTGGATGTAAAAAAAAACGACTTAAAAGTTTCAAAAAAAAAAACTATTCTGTGTACGAATAGATAATTGACAATATGCTTCATTGAAAAATATGTAAAAAGACGTTACTAATTTTTACCAAAAGTATTATTTTTACTTCATAATCATTAAAAACACGCTTTTGCAACGCTCAAAAACAGAGCACATATGTGCACGCTGTCCCTGTTGCTCATTAATTAATCATATAATAACGATAATTAATTATTACTAACTACACTGTCCGATATACACTGTATAAATGCTCCAAATATTAAAGAATTTTTAAAAATCTGGAATTCGGAGATCCATGCATCTTAGCGAAGCCAACAAACTTTCGAATTCAATAGAGCAGAAAATTGGAATTGAAAAAAAAAGTACCTTGAATAAATTAATATCCTTTGCATTTACTGAATAGAAAATTTATATGAAAATATTTTTGTAATACAAATTGTAAAAAAAAAAACATCTTACATTGTTTCAAGATTCATCGTATCAATAATGTGAAACTTTATTATGAGAGACAATTATTTCTCAAAAATGAATCCCTTAAGGAATGATAATTTAAAAAATAAATATATTTACTTAAACCGTTAATAAATTTAATATAGTAACGTGTGTAGGCGAGCAGTTAAATCATATTTTAAGACAGAGTAATAATTCATCCCTAAAACAGAGGATCGAGTAACATAATTGGGAGACTGAATGTTTCCTGAATTTGAATAAAAACAAACCTAATCGTAGATGTAGACTTTAGATGGCAGTGGCAGTCGCCCTGGATCGGCTTTAGGGGTATGTTACGCACACGGCGACAGAGCTTGAAAACATTCCACTATTTAATTTCAATATCTTGTCAAAGCTATTGTTGATATTAATATTCTGTTGCAGAATACTGTTAAATTTACCGATTTCGAGTGTACATATATATTATCTGAAATGAAACTTGAGAAATAATCTCTGTTCGGTGCAAATGTAGTTATTTTAGAAATTAGATGTCGATATAAAACAACTGCTTGAATAGGTTTAGAAACGCCACTTCTTAATGCATAAGACATTTTTCACCAATGGCTTAGATTCGCACAATTACGTATTATGGATTTAAATTTAAAAAGGTATCAAAAAATGATAAACTTGAGCAATCTTTGTAAAATTGTTTTTCATTGTAAAGTAACTGTCGTCTTAAAAGCTATCAAAATAATTTTCTATGGTTAAGAATTGTTAAACATATCAAAGACTAACGTATCAAAATCAAAAGTATCGAGAGCAGTGTGAAGCAACAAAATAACTAGGAATGTCATTTTAATAAATTTGAGATTTTTGGGTGTTTTTTTAAAATAATTTCACTATGCATATTATGATTTAGTGGAAGGCTCTCTGTATTATAAAAAGTGTTATATCATTGATGATCTTTTGGCTGTGATATCTTTTGATGAAAAATGGTATGCATGAGATAAGTTTTTCGATTTTTTACTCAGTACAGATATTTAATTTCGAATATCATACAGAAAAAAAAACTTAATAAAATACTTTTAAAAATATACAAAACTAATTCATTCTAATTGTTTTCTTCTTTTATTTATATTCCATAATATTTGTTAAGTGTTATGGAATCGTCTTATGAATTTACTTCATACAATTACAAGATGGCGTCATATTCAAAGATTCGAAACAAGATTGAAATTTAATAGAGTTGATTCTTAAATTTTTCAAATAGCTTATTTTATTGAGAAACGCGAGTGCCTAAAGTTTTAAACCTTTAAGAAGTAATTTGAAAAATCAATCATTACAATTCCGTTTAAGCAAACATAAAAGTTAGGTAATAGAATGTCAAAACACATGCTAATTCACAGCAATATGTTTCCAAATAAAAATTTCTAAATTTAGTGTATGATTCAATTGGGGTGATTGTTATTATTCATGCACAACAAATGATCGATTTGCAAAATTCTTTTCTGTGTCTCCTCTTTAATCATAAGAATTTCATTCCAGTTATATATATATTTTTATCGCTACCTAAAAAAATATTTTCTTAGTTCATTATTAAAGCAAAATGTTTTACGGTGTCCCTAAAGTACTTCTATAATATACTTCTTGTAGCACCATTAGAAGTACAAATGAGTCTAGTCACTTTTCTAATAAAATCAGCAATATCTGCTTACATCTCAGTGTTAAAGCTTATTAATTAAAGTATCGAATCAATGTATCATTCATAGCTTATTTCAGCGGCCAACATGAATAGAGGGCGCCCATATAACTATTGCACATTTTGTTTTTACATATGACTTTACATTTTGTTATACTAGGATACAGAAAATACTTAAACATTACAATAAAAATAAGGGATAGATGTTTTTGTGTTTTGTTATTTCGTGAATTCGTCAATTATTATGTATAGTGATATCCTATAAAAACTGTTGTTTATTACGTTTTATCATAAATTTTATAATCGGACTATATTTACAAATGTTGTTAAGAGATTGGCAGGTTTAATTGAATGTTTGAACTCACAAGTTACAATCTTTTTATATAGAAATATATCACAAGCATTTGTACTTACGTTTGACATTGAATTTCTAGGTTATTGTGAATGCAAGATACTAGTCAGGAAATTCTTGTTTATTGTGTTTGCCAATGATTTTCTTTTCGAGTTAGACTCATAATTTATAAGCTAAATGTAGAATTTAAATTCATAAGGTTAGTAAATACAACATGAAGAATACTCATCGAGCGTTTCGTCATTGAATTCTGTGACTCGCATGAGCATGTAGATATGTGGTAAAAGCTATATAATTGTCTCTGCACGTCTTTCCATTTCTTTGATAGATATGCATGTCACATAAAAAGGAACACGAAAGGTGCCATATGAAATAACTGTTAGATAGACATGCGAATTTACTTCATTTTTTTACATTCTTTTCCAGTTATAGATGTAGATACACGAATATAATTCGTTACTTGTATAACAGACAGAGACGAATTTGAAATATATGTTATCTGTTGCACGCCTGTGAAACTATTTGTAAAAATTATCGAATTATATCAATAATTTCGTGTTATTTGAAATAAAGTATGATTTCTATGACTTGTGTTTGGTATTCATTATTTTTAATAACAATGTTCTGTTTCAGCATAACAGATAACTTTCAAAGAATATATTTTAGAGGAACATACTTCAAGAGCTCTTCTGGTGATTCTACCCCTTCTTGTACACAGTCAACCACTCTGCCATCCACTGCCGTAACAATATGTTTGGCATAGTCCGTCTATAACAATGGTCGATTCACTAAACTGACATCCTCTTCCAGGCAATTGCTCGCTAGCCACAAAGTGGTCAATATTGATCTACTTAATCTTCCCGTTCACATACATTCCTGTGAAGCAAGGAACTGCCATCACTTAAAAAAATCTCCTTTTTCTCAAAAATTAATGCTAAACAACATTTTTTTCGCAAAACAAAAGCGTGTTACAGGTCCTTTACATTATATGACATAGAATTTGTTTAAATTTAACTGGTAGCCATTTAGAATTATCTTGAAAAAAGTTTTGTGGCCTTCATTTTGGACATCAGTGTATTTAATGAGCGGTTCTATCGCATGTCTTCTATGTTTAGATGCATTTTACACAAGATATTTGACGTGTTTTACCAAAAACCGTTAAAATAGTTTGATAAGGAAGACGATTGATATTTTGATAAAGAAATATTTTGATTGAGACGCATTACTTAAACGAATGTATTGTATCTTATTTTGTAAACGATTTAACCAAAAACGGTTAACATTAAACGGTTTTTACCAAAAACCGTTAAAATAGTTTGATAAGGAAGATGATTGATATTTTGATAAGGAAATGTTTTGATTGAGACGCATTTCTTAAACGAATGCATTGTATCTTATTTTGTAAGGTCGGTCACGGTTGACTTTCTTAGCCTGTACAGATAATTTAACACAAGCCCCATTAACTGACGTTGTCCGATCTGAAATTTAAGTATCTGACACTGATGACTGACAGAGGCGCTGGAGATGTCTGGCAATTATAAATGTATCCTAAATAATAATAAATCTGTCTTTTAATTTTCATTTCACAGTATTTACTTGTTATGAAGTTAAATAAAAGAAAAAAGCGATAAAAAGAGATTTATATCGCATCTTATTTTTGCAAACATCAAAGAAATTCTTTGAAATATAATAAATAAATGAAAGAAATTCAAGCACTTTGACAATAAGAATGAATTCTTCAAACCAATATTTAAAATGAACAGTGATTTTTGATTCATTTAAAGAGTCTGAAACCGGTTACTTTATAAAACCACAATTTGCATATACATTCCACCCCTTTCCATTTTAGTTCCAACAAGAAGTTGGAATCTTCAGCACATAAAGTGCCATTAGCAAAGCCTTGGGTGTACTTCTTCTTGTATACATCAACCACCCCGCCACCACTGAACGTAGCCGTATCGACAGGATTTGTTGGGGTAGACTGCTGAATAAGTATTGTCCAACCTTACATGGACCGATACGTCAAACTAACATTCCTTTCTGAGCAGTAATTAGCTGTCTTTCTCCCCACCTGCTGACTCTCAAACAGTTGGAAGGAAACTGTCCATATCGACATCACCTCCTTCAGGGTTTTGAGATGACCTGGTGCCATCAGTACAGCAATTAAATCATTATTGACAATCTTCGGGTTTTTCCTTCATTCTGAGACCTCCATACATTCCCTTAAATAGTGGTAAACCGTACCCATTTCTTCACAAATGCATTTATTTTCCCGCATTCTTCCAAATCTTTGGAAATAAGCAGGGAATCTCTCATGTCCAGATATTATTGCTTTGTCAATTGCAATAATATCTAATTGCAAAATCAATTATTGCTTTGTCCAGATATTGGAAGCCTTGGGCGTGATCGCTTCGCTTGTAGGAAAAGTCATTCTTATCAAGAAGGTACACCAATGTGTTTTGTTTGCCATTCTGATTTTAATATTAAATACATTTTAGATTCTGATGATGATTAGGTGTGTGCGGAAAGTGGCGTTACACCGGTGAGCATCTTATTATTAAATTGTTTTTTTTTAAAAAAACTAGAATTTAAATAGTTATCAAGAGACTCGCTATTCAAACATAACTTTCCTATGCATTTTTTGCATCTTGCATACATTTCCTATGCATGCAAGATGCAAAAGAAGGTAAAGGCTGCTCCAAAAACAACAAAAAACATTGAAATAAAATAAAAGCGTAGAAAGGAAGAAAATTAAAGCATTAAAGCATAGAGGGAAAGACAAATATAAATAAATAGATAAATAATAAATAAATAAAATAAAAATTAATTAACTAATAAAATATAAATAAATGCATAAATAAGAATAAATATATAAAATATAAATAAATAAATGTATAAAATATTAATAAATACATAAAAACATGAGCAATAAAGAGTATACATTGGATCAGCATAAGTGAAAGTCCATTATCCGGAACAAAAAGTGTTTAGAAGCCTAAAATATCTTGGATTTCTTGTATCACAACGAAAGTAGAATTTTCCAAACGGAATACATTTTAGATTATTGCCCTTCTTGTAATTCTTATCTACATTACTGTTTTCGATCATTATCTCTTAATTTATTACTGAGCGACATACAACATCGAAATCAATTTTTTAAAGCTACTCACTTTTTTATATTTGAAACTAATGAGATTTAACCTAGCTTTATATTTTCATTGCATTTTGTTGATAAAGGAGATTGTTTTCTATTTCCTTTTAATGGGTTTCATATTTACCAACTTTTATTAACGTATCAAAAACTTTAAGCTAACATTTTTATCTAAATTTCAACACGTGCTTTGAGCAAACAACCAAGAATGGCTCTGGTGTCAAAAAAAAGAAAAAAAAAAAGAATCCAAAACTAAGCCAAACCATGCATTTCATAATTTCTAGAGTCTTTTTTAATCTACAATTGCCCCCCCCCCCACACACACACAATTCTGAAACCGAAAGGCGAGTGCCCACTTGAACGGAAACAGATGATGGCGAAAGAATTACATGATGGCACTTATGTTCTTCGCCAGCTGTCGCCAAATTCTGAAGGGAAAAAAATGTAATGGTGGAAGCAAAAAGAAAAACTGCTTATTCAGATGCCAACTTTCCATCCGTATCTGTACTTCTAATAAAGCTCAATGTGTGTGTGTGTGTGTGTGCGTTGGCGCTCTACTGGCCAGACCATTGAAGCTACAGCTACCAAATTTGGTACATATTTACCTTGGAGGTCGGGAATTTGCACCTCGGAGCGCTTTTTTCGAATTTTTAACTAGAATTAGAATTAATTAAAAATCAAGTGAAAATTCGATGGTTTTCTGCTAACGAAAATATTATTAACTTAACGAAAATATTATTGCACAAAGCTAATATTTACATCAAGTTAAAGATTAAAAAAATAGCTTTCAAATGGTGCCAGTATTTTAAAATTTAACTTAAATTTTTATTTATAACG
>JAPMOQ010031023.1:711804-736138 GCA_026543055.1 Argiope trifasciata
AACTTTGGACGTTTTTCTGCTATAAATTCCTAAAATATTATTGCATACAGCTGATTTTTACATCAAGTTAAAGATTAAAAAATTAGCTTTCTAATGGTATCAGTTTTTTAACATTTAACTAAAAATTCTATTTCTAACGAATTTTTAAAGAAATTTTTTAAATATATTTTTCAATAATATATTTCAGACAAAACAATAAAATTTTAAAACAAACGATAAATAATGAACTAGCAAATGGGAAAAAATAGTTTTTATTAAACTGTTGCCATCATACTATCACAAGCTCAAATAATAAATAAATTAATTATAACTGCAAATTACATCGAAAAAAATGCAATTTTCAACACGCCATTGGATGAAATTAGATAAATATTAAATGTTATGTTTTCTAAAAAATAAATAAAAGACAAAGGTTTGCAATATCTACACTGATGGGAAAAAAATCCCAACATTAGGAAGGAGCTGTGCTAGATAAACGAAATTTGGTAGGCATGTTTATACATCTGAAAGATGACGTCGATTCAAATTTGGAGCTACGCGCGTAAGTGTGGCGCTAGTAGCGACACTATGAACATGCAAATGAGGTTTGCTTTAAATAAGCGCTGTAAGGTTCGTGATCGTTATTTACAGTTGAGATTTGACGTAGTGGGTTAATGTTAGTCAAGGATGCCTCTGAGAAGACGAAGAAGCCATTATCAACAGCTCACCGAGTTTGAACGAGGTCGTGTAGAAGGGCTACGAGAAGGTGGGTGTTCTTTCCACGATATTGCTGAAAGACTTGGCAGGAATGTATCCGCTGTGCATGAGTATTGGCGGCAGTGGTCAAGGGAAGGTACTACCTCAAAAAGACCAGGTTCCGGGCTACCAAGTGTTACTATTGAAAGGGAAGAACGTCGCGTTCGACTTATGGCTGTGGCTAATCGTACTGCATCTGCAGCTCAAATTCGAGCTGCAGTTGGCACCACAGTGACACAACGAACTGTTACAAATCGGTTACTTCAAGGACAGCTCTGAGCCAGACGCCCTGTACAGTGCATTCCACTGAATCCAAACTACTGCCGTTTGCGACGTGAGTGGTGTCAAGCTAGAGCTCATTTGAGGACGGAGTGGAGATCTGCTGTGTTTTCTGATGAAAGCCAGTTCTGCCTTGGTCGCAGTGATAGCCGTTTGTTGGTTAGAAGGAGGCCATGTGAACGCCTTCTAGTGACCTGTCTACGGCCTAGACACACTGGCCTACTCCTGGAGTTATGGTTTGGGGAGCAATTTCGTATGACAGCAGGAGCACTCTCGTGGTTATCCCACGCACCCTGACTGCAAATTTGTACGTCACTCTAGTGATACAACCTGTTTTGCTGCCATCCACGAAATCCTTCAAGAGGTTGTTTTCCAATAGGATAACGCTCGCCCTCATACCGCTGTTGTAACCCAAAATGCTCTCCAAAGTGTCGACATGTTGCTTTGGCCTGCTAGATCACCAGATCTTTCTTCAATCAAGTACGTATGGGAAATCATTGGAGGACAACTCCAGCGTCGTCCACAACCAGTATTAACCGTCCCTGCATTGACCGCCCAAGTGCAACAGGCATGGAACTCCATCCCACAAACTGATATCCGACCCCTGTACGACACAATGCATGCACGTTTGCATGCTTGCATTCAAAATTCTGGCTGTTACACCGGTTACTAATGTACCAACGTTTCACATTTGAAATGCTCTTCTCGCCAATGGCTTTACCTGTGATCTTGAAACTTTTATCAATTAAATATGTTACCTAGACAAATGTATTCATAAAATTTCATTACTGTACAATAATTTTTTCTTGGTGTTTGGATTTTTTTCCATCAGTGTATATCATTATTTTAGTAAAATTATCTTTATTTATATTGAATTTATACAGGATATGAATTCAAATTCCGGTGCAATGGCCAATTTTTAAAATATTATTAATAGTCATATATATTGTTTAATACTATTCATTTGATCTAAATGCAGTAAATAATTATATTTTATGTAGCTTGAGTCAAACAATGCATTTATGAATAATAAATTTTAGATTTCTTCATACTTTGCTCTGTGAGCCATATTTTACAAAATATTTTTATTAATATTTTAAATAAAAGTTGCTTTATCAATCAGTCTTCTAAATCAATAATTAAAACTGATAGATTTATAAAATTAAAGAATATTATTAGGAAAACGTGTTCTTTTAGAACTTTCCGTCCATCATCTTAAAGAAAATATTAATTTCAGGGCAATCAATGCCCGGTATTACTTCAAAGCTAATGAATATGTGATTTAATTGTAAATTTAAGAAAGCCTTACTCATGGTGAACCAGCTGGTCGCCAAAGGCGGCTAGTATAAAATAACCAAAAATAAAATACCGCCATTTTAGGCATTGCAACATAATATTGTGATAAAGAGAGCTGTATCTTATCATCATCTACGTTCATAAAATACTAGCTATTCGACATTTTAAAACCATATTTATTATTTTATCAGAACTAGTTAATTTTGCGTCTTTTCCGATATAATTTATTCTGAAATTTTTATTTTAACTTAATATTTTATAAGGAAGCTAATGAGTTTATTATTTCCCGAACAAATTTGATTAATTTTTATTTTAATTCTACACTCTTTCTATAAAATTTCTGACTTCAACACTCTCCACCTCTCGAAGTGATGTGATAATCCTTATTGCTTACTACATTCTTTTAAATATACCCAAGATTCTCTTTCCTAAGTCTACATGTGTTAGAGAAATTCTTGTCAAAATCTCATAGTAAAATCACTCAAGAGAAAATTTGTCACTTTTGCCCCTTTATAGAGATGTAGACTTCCGTATTTTTTACCACCGCTTATTCTTTGTATGAAAATTATAAAAATTTTATAATTTTCATACAAATATGTAAGAAAATTATAAGAAATTATTTGTCCGGAAATTATTTCATTCTTTATGGATGAAAATAAGTTCTATTGCAAAACTTTCTTCTATTCGGAAGCATAATTGCTAAGGTACGTTTACGCACATACAAACATATGGGCGATTATTTAAAAAAACTGTCCCGATATATGATACTACTATTATCATAGCATTCAGAAAAATGGAATAAAATTTTGGTTCAATGTATTTTGAGACATGTGCTCAGGAATCATGAAAAACAATAGTTATACTAATAGTTACGGTAAACAAAAACAGCAAACTTTCCTAAAATTCACTCCATCCAGAGCCACGATCAACAAAAAATTCGAGGGGGTGTCTTTACTTGCGAAAAAAGTGAAATGTATTGTCTTTCAAGATGTTAGTAAAACAAGCAAACTCTGAGCTTCATTAAACATTCCAGTCTATTACTTTCTCCATATATCGAGTGAGGAATCTTCGTAAAGCAAGTAAACATTTTGTTCCACTAAAAGTACTAAATGAAGTGCACATGTTACGTCAGGAGCTCGCGTTTTCACTATTCTAGGATTTAAAAAATGCGACCAATTCCTATATTCGCGGGTAAAAATTTCTTTCTTCACGGATCTAATAAAAACATAAATAATAATAAAAGGATATTATCCTTTGTAAATGCCGTCAAATGGACTAGTAAAAAAAGTAAAATAGATCTTATTATTACTTTGCCTAAAGTATGTTGTTAAATGCAAACATATCCGAAATCGCGAATGGACGAGATGGGTTCGAACAGATGGAATCAAGTAATATTCAGGAATTGCTTGAATCGCAATATGAAGATCTGACTGAAACCAACTTGGACTAAATGTTAAATTCAGAGCTCTTTGAAGAAGAGGCTTCAACAGGCACTGGAAACGAGACATTTAATTTGAGAAATCTTAGTGAAGGTTTAAGAATGGTAATAAGCTTTACGATTTCTTTATGATCATTTATCCGTCTATGGAACGAAGTCTTATTTTTAAGAGGCAAATTGCTATTGCGACTGCTGCGTATCAGTCTGAATTGAAGGAGCTTTTAAAAACTGCCAAGCAAGAGAAAATGACAAAATTCTTCAAACAATTGCCCAAGCCTTAAGATAATTAATCAAAATGCTCAAAAACTTCAATTAAATTGATTTTTTTACATATTCTTTTTATTTTGTCACTTAGGAACGTATCCCCTATAATCCCATATAAATGATCATTCCGTATTCACGGTTTCTGTATTCACGGCATATTTATGGAATATATATCCCGCGAATAAAGAGCTTTCACTGTGTAAGAGTTATGAGTCACTTGATTTCTTTAACAAGGGCAGTGGGTGTTAAATCAATTCCTACAAAAAAACTTTGCAAATCCGAATCATTATTTTCACTAATTGATGGCCCTTAAGTAACCAATATTTTTTCCACTTTGTGTCAAGGTTTTAGATACACCACAAAGTTTGTAAATGCACAGCTTCGTTTATGAACAACAAAATGTCTCTTACAAAAATACAAATCTGAGTCACCATAAAATTGTTCATATAAAATATAAAACTCTTAATTTCAAAGCTATTTCAAAGTTTTTGGTTGCTTCTTTAGGCAAAACAAGTAATAAAATTTTTTAAAATTCAATTCCTACTTAAGTCAACAAAGAAAAATGTTATTTCAGTTACTTTTCATTCAATGATTATCAAAAAAATTTTTAAGTAGCAAAAAATAATCAAATTATTGATTTTCGCAAGAATTGAACTCGTATTCTTTACCTTTATGGAAAAAATACTAAAATCCTAGCATTTTATACATTGAGCTACTGCCTATTGGTTCCAGGTTTCATTACAAATTGCTAAAACTATATTCAAAGTATTTATTAAGAAGTATTTTATTAATGAGTGAAAATTTGAACACACACACACAATATATATATATATATATATATATATAAACTAGCTATTATCCGTGTGGAAAGTTTGTTGTGTCTGTTCGCGTGGAAAGTTTGATGCATGTGTACAAAAAATATCAAAAAATAACAAATAAAAAAATTAAACCTAACCTAAACATTTACGATACAACATAAACGATACATTTCAAAGTTTAAGCATATATGACAAATATACAACATAATTACAATTTAAGAACTAACACACACAGCTAATGTAAAAACAAAAACAATTTATTTACTTTGTATACTTTAAATAAAACAAAACAGCCAATCAAGTCCGTATTTCTTTAAAACCACATCAAATCCTTTTTATTTATTGGTCGAGATTGAGATAGCTATAACAGTGTCATACTCATAGTTTTTAAGGCTTTTAATTTAAATGAAAACACAGTTGTCAACAATTACGCTCAAATTTCAGTACCAGTTGGGGTGGTAACGCACATATCTGACTTTCCTACGGCAGTAGGGGTAACGCAATGCAAATTAACATTTTTTTCCCTTTATTCTGTTTCCTTTTCATTTAAAAGTACTTTAGAATGAATCCAAAGGATCGATTCATCAACAACATTTGATTTTAAATACATCAGACACAAAGAAAATTAATAGCGTTGTTTGAAATAAATGATTGAAATTCTGCTCCCCTAACCAGATTATTGTTGTGAAAAAAAACCGGAGCCTTACTCATTTGTGCCGTTATTTGGCATCAGCCTTTTGGCGAGAAAGTTGGTTTTTAATGATTAAAAAATGAACCATTCAATGAACAGGAATAAAAAGAGCCTATGTTCTATTCCTGACTCTATCTTTGTGCTAAATATCTTCCCATTCCGTTCAGCCGTACTGGCGTGATTGAGTAACATCCATCCATTCATCCAAACTTTCACACTTATATATTTGTATTGATATATATAAGAAGAGAGTGAACTAATAGTAGAATTCAATAAAAATATAATTGAGAGAGCATAATTCTATCTTGGCAATTAATTCATCTTCGTTCAAACATAATTCTATCTTGGAAGCATAAAATTATAGTTAAATATATGGGATCTAAAATTATTCAGCATGGGTATTTGTATTTGCAGATCATTTGCAACAAACCATTGAACATTTGGTAAAACATTTGCAACAAAACATTGAGCCTTTTGTAGATCATTTGGAACAAAATACAAATTTATAGATTTAATAATGCTTTTGACATTGTTTACGAATTTAAAAGGATTACAGAAGAGAACTCATTTTTTTAAAGAATTGATTTACACCATAGGTTCCCAACGTGGGCGATAACGCCCCTTGTGGGCGTTTGAAGCTTTCAGCTGGGCGGTTAAATGCCCAGAAAAAATTAGGGTCGTTGATATGGGACGAAGGGGCGTTAGAGGATTAACCAAATTTAGTCTACAACGACTTCAAAGAGCGATTCCAGGACATTTTAAGCATGGACAGACCAGACTGGGTTTGGGATCTTTTTTCCAGTGTCAACACAGCAGGATCACTTCAGTTAAAAGAACTAATGGAACTGAGGACAAATGTGAATCTAAAGATTAAATTCAGGAATTTTATTCCACAACTGCATTCAAGATTGTGGTCGTTTTTTCAACGACTTCTGATAGCATTCCCCTCTTCATATTTAGCAGAACGTGGATTTAATGCTGAGGCAACATTGGTAACGAATAAGAGAAATCAGCTCCATATTACTGAAAGCGGCCACTTACGATTGTTTTTAAGTGAAATCGAGCCTGTTATTAACAAGTTCCTTAAAATGCATCAAATTCAACCTTCTCATAAGTTAAGTTAGAAATTTGTCTTTAAATTTTAATAATAATACTTTTTAATATAATTAATTATGCGTTTTGATGGGTCAATATAATTTTAAATTTATTTATTTAGAAAGCAATAGTTTGCTATGAATTAATTCGTATCATAAAAAGAACTAATGGAACTAATTTATTCCTCTTTTTTTAAATTAAAGAAGAGATTCAGTAGTGTTTCAATTCCAACAATATTCTATTTAGTAGAAATTTTTTTAATTCTTGTTTTCACCATGCATTATGTACCCTTTTATTTCTCCAGAATAGTAGGGGACGATATTGAAATATTCATTAGAAAAGGGGGCGCCAGTTCAAAAAAGGTTGGGAACCTCTGATTTACATCAACAAGATAAAATGGGGAACAGAGATCTCGTCTGGGGAATAACTACACATGCTTCCTGGGGCCGTTGTTCTAGATCTCCTGGGTAAAGCTTTTAATCTTAAGCAGGACGATGCCGATTTGGGCAGTGACGGAGGTTTGTTTAAGCCAAGATCAACCTTGCACCCATAGTTCGTTTTAAATTTATTTGGCAGCAGATGCACTACTCTAAATGTCAGCAGGGCTGTATATTTTAGGACAGTCTCCCAACAGGTTTGGGTTTGAGAGTAATTAATCATTTTAATACAATTTCTGACTTATGGTTGGCATCCTAAAGAATCAACATTATCCAGTAATCTATATAAATAAAAATGAATATTTATCTGTATGTCTATAATGACTCTAAGAATATCATGTAATATATTTGATTTGAAGAATCAAAATTTATTTTCCCTTTTTAACAGCAAATTAAAAAAATTACAGTTAAAAGAATAAGAAAACATTTTGTCTTAACGTTTCAAATTCAAAGATCATTCAATTCATTTCTCAAAACCCAATTTTTTTAATTGTTTCGCATACTATAATTCTCAAAATATTATTTAATAAAATTATTTCCAAATGTATTTTCATAAAATACATTATAAATAGAACTTTATTCGTTAAAATGTCTTTGGTATGCCTCTAAGATGTTCAGAAAAATTTAGTTTAGTTGTATTAACGTCCCTGATTTCGTAATTTTGAAGCCCTATCAGATGATCAGGATGCTTTCTACATCGCAATCAGTGGGAAGACGATTGACCCCGGCGGTTTTAGCGAGCAAGGTCAGTTTACATAAAGGTTCTTCGTTGGAGTCGGGTCCCGAACTTGAAACCTCCTTCTTGCATACAGCCGACCACCCCCCACCACTGAACGTTGCAGTATCGACAGCATTTGTTCTGATCGACTGCTTAATAAGTATTGTCCAACCTTACATGGACTGAACAGCCAAACTAACATTTCTATCGGGGTAGTGAATGGCTGTCTTTCTCCCCACTTGCACTCTCTCAAACAGTCGGAATGAAAGTGCCCATCTTTGACATCCTATCCTCAGGGTTTTGAGATGACCTGGTACCATCAGTATTTACAATCTTCAGGTCCTTCCTTAACTCTGAGTCCTCTATACATTCCGTTGAATAGTGGTAAACCGTGCCCATTTCTCCACATTTGCATTCATTTTCCTGCGTTCTTCCAAATAAGCAGGAAATATCCCATGTCCAGATATTATTTGAATTATAAGTGGGTGGTATTTTCTTATTTTTTTTCGGATCAGGAATAAAGTCGAAAGCGACTCTTCCTATTTTGGACATATACCATCTGTCAAACCATTGTAGTTTTATTTCTTCTCTCAATTCCCCTTTTAAGACTCCACTTGATTTGGGGACAATATCAACACCATCTTTCTGTGTCGCTTAGTGATCCATCTTTTCATTACCATCTATCCCGATATGGGCCTTAATCCAATTCAACTCTACCGACTTATTAATTTCAACACTTTTTATCTTTTCTTTTATCGTCCCTGTTACCTTATTACAATTGTGTGATGACTGTATGGCTTGTAAAACTGACAGAGAATTAAAATATTAACACACACCACTTGTTTTTGGCGGAACATGGTCAGCTTTGGACCTTGAGCCATAAAAATCCATACATCTCTCTTTTCACACGCGCAAAAGGTAGAAGCACTCGTTGCGTTCTTTACAGCTACATTTCGAATCCTCGCGCCAGAAATTCTTCACCCTCTCATAAACAACCCTTTTCGAGAATGAAATGCTAATGGTCGTTTGGCAAACGAGCGCTTCTCGAATCCGGAGAATGCCTCGCACATCCTCGTTCAATTCATTTCCGTCATTTGGAACTTGGGAAATTAGAAAATCCCGCCATTTTGCGAACGTTCGGGAATTCTCGACGGAATGTATAACTCAGTCGCCCCGCGCATTCCGGGATAATTTGGATCTACGATGGGGATTTTCAGGGAAATGCGGATCATGTGCGTCGACATAGTTGGATAAATGGTTATTGTATCCTAATTATTCAATGCAGGATTTGGGAGTAAATGTAGGAAAGCTAATTTGACTCTGAGTTTAAATTAAAGCTATCATGATATCAGATTGCTGATTTAATTGAAATGTAACTATACATCGCCTATCTTAGAATTACGAGCATTTAATTTGTAGAACATATAAACTAGTGGGTGAAGAACGATTTCAAAGTCCCATCGCAACAAATATGAAACACACCATAGTTGGTAAAGTGTGTTAAAAAAAGATAAGTATATAGATGGATAACCTTTCTTCCTCCATATATAAATAATTTCACTCTTGATGCTACATTTTTTATGGGGAAACAGCACTGAAAGGTTTCCCAACCGCAATATTATATGCGAATTAATCATTTTTTGTTTCGTAGAAAAACTCCAGATACATGATCAATAGTCGACAGTCCTACACTCTTTTTAAATTTTGGTGAGATACTGCAAAGTAAACCTTTTATGGAGAGTCGAAACTCAAGAATCGCCATTATCAAAGTGATTCTAAAATATTACCTTATTTCCTGATTCGATTCCAAATTATCTACTTAATTAATTCCAGAAATGCTTTTAAAAATGCTTAGTCAGTGAATCCCAGGGTGAGAGTGATGGATGGAAAAGTTGCTGTCATAAGCGAATAATTTCATCAAAAGATCCCTGTGTTTTCCCTGCTTTAAAAGTCACATGTTCAGAAATCGCTATGAGAATCTTAATAATATATTAGCAATGTAAACAATATTTTCCTTATCAAAATATTCTATATAACACGAGGGAAGATAAATTTATCTTGTTTCCCGTCACTTCTGCTTGTCCACGCTGCTTGTAAGTATGCATGCCTGTCTCCGGAGATGGAATAAAGTGAACTTTAAAATGAAAAGTCTTCTTCAGTGTCTCCGAACTTGCCATCTACATCCAACAATTTTAAATCTTTACATATTGTTACAAATGTTACGTGTCTGTGATGCTGCTTCCCAGCATGACTGTTTCCTTCACTTAAAAGAATGATTTACAGTATTCTTTACTAGATGCTGTGGATGCTCTTAGAAATGATCCCAGAGTTTGGCGACAAACTTGGCGCTTATTTGGTGATTTGGAGACGGGTTTGGCGATTTTGGCGACAAAAGGGAAAGTACCCGAAACACTGAGAACTTTCCCGATTCATCCATCAAGAACCGAGATATGTTCAAATGCGCCCTGATTGGTCGAGACATTTCTAGCCACGCCTCTTGGGCGATATAAGAGCGATAGTTTCAAATGCAACCATTACTAAGGATAAGCCGCTGCCGGGGCTAGGTGCCTCGTCAATCCAACTCATATGCTGAGAGCAGTAGTAGTCGGAATCGACATTAGATAACGAGACCTCCAGAGGAGAAGACAAGAAGCGGCAGAGCCAAACAAGTGTTGAACTGAACTGTGTGCCTTGTAGGAAGCAGCGTTGAGTACTATAGCCAGTGCTGCGGATATTGTTACTACCTGTTAGCTACTGCAGTTATTGTGTGCTGCTGTGTGTTCGTCTCGTCTGTAAATAAACGCCTGTGTTGTGTCTTCTACTAAAGGACTGATCATTGAGTGTGCATCATCATCATCATCTTCTCACACCATACACACCCACTATGCAAGGTAAAAAAAAGAACCCGACGGATTAGTAACAATATATATGGGCATTTTTTTAAACCTTAAACAACAATCATTTATGTTTCTCAGAAGTTAAAAGAGTTAGTAATGCTATAAGATCTGCTATGCAACTTTAAAAAAAGTAAACAATTTTTATGGATGTTATTTTCCCCCCTCAATACTCGGAGTATATCAAGGTACAAAAACTATTTGAAAATTACAAAATCAGCTCTTCGATTACATGATTTTCATTTTCGAATAGTTAATTCTATAATTAAAAAAAACGAACTTTATTTTAATTTAATTTATGAAAATTCCTTTTATTGTTGTTACTGTATTATTAAACCTATTTTACTTTTTCTCATGTCACTGAATCCCCGCGCATTTGAAGTCCTTCCATGAATATGGTATGACGACAAAGGTTGTCTTTCATCCTTCTATGCTACTTTTCCATTATATCAACGCAAATTCGCCAAGCAGACTTTTTGGCGACAGCACACAGTCGCCATTTTGGCGCAGTTGACAAAATGGCCGCGACTTACTTTTAAAATGTGGCGGCAAAAGGTTACCAGCAGTGATATTCCGTTTGGCGCTGGTTGCATCATTATTGGCGACTTTTCTTCTGTGCCAGCTTAATGGATAAGTACTCCTTCCGTTATTAGATCCTGTAATGGCATTATTTGATTACTAAATACTGTAGCTTTTCAAGAAATTATCGAGGAAGATAAGTATTTGCAGTAAGGTAACTTTTCCGGTATTTGAATGCATATAGCAACAGTTAACAGAGTCACTGCGAGTAAGCGCAGCTACTACGAATTCTAAACTACAGTTTTCACTACAACCGACATTAAGGATTTTTCCAAGGATTTATTGCCTACTGCTCATGTGCTGAACATTGTGATTGTATTACAAGGAAAAACAAACAATAATACTTTCAAACAATTTCATCTTCCAAATCCAAAATTTAATACAAATATACACTTTTAGTAAAAGAATCTATTCAATTTCTTTCTTTTGAGTCTTTGTGGTTTTGAATTCTCCTCTTCGTGTGCAGATGAATAAACAGAGTGACAGACTTGCCGAGCATCGACGAATTTATAGATCTTATATCAGATAACAATTCTGATTCTCAAGACTTAAAATTCATTGCGTGTTTTGAATTTTAAGTTCATATAGTGGGTAAAAAAAGTTTCCGTACGACCACTAAATTTAAGAATAAATTAGCATAATTTGTAAAATATTGCATTTTTTCTTTAAATACCGTCTATATGTGTTTAGTATAAGTCTGTAGAAAGAGGATTTAATAAATTTTCATTTTTACAAAACGAGAAAAGCATATTATTCGCAATATCTAAGATAAATTGAAATGCAAAAAAAGTTTCCGTACGCGTAATGCAAATTCTTTCTGACGTGTTTAAAACAGGACCGTAGTAAATCTTACACGTTAGAAAGTTAATCACTAATAAGAAAACAGCATATCAATAGTTGTTGAGTTCAAGTTTGTTTATGATTGTCTCAAAATGGAAGTTCTCACAGCTATTCGCGAATTTGTGATTAAACTGCGAAAAGATGGATTATCCATGAAAAGGATTAGTGAAATGACTAAAAACTCGAAGTCTACTGTGCAATATATCATTGAAAGATATCGTAAACGTCATTCACTTGAGGATAGAGATCGATCCGGGAGGCCGTCAAAATTAAATCGCGTGCATAAATCGCATCATACGCCAAGTTCAAGAAAATCCACGAATTAGTGCACCGCAGTTGGCAGCTGATTTAATGGTTAGTTACAGCATTAAAGTTTCAATTCAAACCGAGAGAAATGTCATTTAAAAAGTGGTTGTCATGGACGCGCGGCCCAAAAGAAACCCTATATAAGTTTGTGCAACAGGAAAAAGCACTCCGAGTTTGTAATGAAGCATGTAAGCAAGCCATTATCTTTTTGCGAATAGATTCTTTTCAGCAATGAATCAAAATTTAACATTCATGGGTCAGATGGCCGAGTTATTGTGCGTGGAAAACCAAACGAACAAATGCTAACTAAGAATTTATGAGTTTTGTGTGACAAATTAAACTGATTTGCATTCGTATCTGCGGATCACTGTATGTAATGTGAGGTAAGAAACTTTCAGTATATAGCTCTCATCCAAAATACAATAGAAATCTACTATTTTAGATTAAATATAACATACTATTCTATTAACTCTTTGAATTTTAAATTGTTTTTCATTCAAAAATCGTCAAAAGAAAAAAAAAGAAAAAATCAAAGCATTTTAAAACGTTTCGATTTATCTGAATTTCAAAGTGGAAATGTGTTTACAATTGCTGCAGTTAATATCTGTCTACAAGAAACTAAGTATCAGAAGCAGAGTTGATAATTATTCGAATGAAATATAAATTACTTCGCTTGGAATGGACTGAAAAATCAATAAATTTTTCTGTTCAACACATTTTCCAATTCCAACTCTACACTTAGCTTCTGCTAACATTTCAGCACGAACCGCCAATGAGCTGGAAAACCGGGAAACAAAAGTACAGTTTTCCTATAAAAATATAGTTTAGAATTCTGAGCACGATTCCTCCTATCACTCCCACCCGACTGCCGACGAAGTTCCCCCTCCCCCAGCTCACCTGTAATCTAACTTTTGTTCCCTACAGCCACCTCTGCACCCAGCCCTCTTCAAGAACAAGTCCAAAGCTCCAATACTCTGATCACTAACACGAAACGTGATCAATAATTCATGTTCTTGTGGTGAAGAGTGCTTGCTCCTTTCGAATCCGGCCTGTTTTTAATCAAAGTGAACTGTCTCCATTCAATGCTTACTCTGCGCCAATGGACAATGCATGCGAGGAGAAAATATGCGCCAAAACTTTGTGTTTTATAATTGAATTTCGATTGTTGCCTTAATTGAATAATCATTATTTAAAGACCAGTGGAAATGGTTTCTACCAGCGAGAAACTATTTTGTGAAAAGAACCACAGAAATGCGTTTCTTGTATCAACTTTGCAAATTTGTTTCAATGAGTAAATGTTGCGCGTAATCAAATAACATTTGCGAATTTATTCCAAAAATATTAGTTCTTAATGAGTCAAATGAATAGGTAGTATCTTGAATAAAAGAAGCTGTAGGTTAAAAAAAAGTGTGTATATCTATAAGCAGAGTCTCTAATCTGTTAAATAAATCGTAGCTAAACTATCTTGAGAAAAAGAAGCACGTGGTCAGAAAAGTAGATGTATCTATATGTAGAGTTTTTAATGGGTTAAAGGAATTGTCTCTAGGATAAAAACATTTTCTTAAATATGTTTTCCTATTTCTTAAGGGTTTTGATGATGAATCATTAATTTTTAGTACGGAATTGTAGATTCGCAACTTTACATCAAAAGATAATAAATTATTAATTTAATTCTTTGATGATAAATTATTAATTTTTAGTACGGAATTGTAGAGCCGCAACTTTACATCAAAAGATAATAAATTATTAATTTAATTCTTTGATGATGAATCATTAATTTTTAGTACGGAATTGTAGATTCGCAACTTTACATCAAAAGATAATAAATTATTAATTTAATTCTTTGATGATAAATTATTAATTTTTAGTACGGAATTGTAGAGCCGCAACTTTACATCCAAAACTGCCAAACAGGGTTCTTGTAACCCAATAAATCTTACAACTGACTATCGCTGTCAAAAAAAAGTATTGAACCACCCTCAAAATTTTTTGACGAATCTCCACTGTTTAAACCTTCTTGAGTTCCCTAAATATGCTTTTGGAAAATATATGTCTATATATTTCCTTGCGTCTGTCTAACTGAGATAAAAATAAATGCAACAGATATACATCATTTTTAAACTTTTAATTTAAATGAAAAAAACATTTGTGAACAATCAAGGGTGAACTTGGCATAACGCGCATGTCGGACTTTCCTACGCCGGTTGACGTAACGCCCATGTCAGAATTTAATTTCCTTTATTCTGTTTTCTTTTAATTTAAAAGTACGTCAGAATAAAACCGAAAGATTTATTCATTAACAACATCTAATTTTAAATACATCAAACACAAAGAAAGTAAATAGAGTCGTCTGAAATAATCGGTCGAAATTCTACTACGCCTTGCCTCATTTCTATTGGGGGAAAAAACTGCAGCCTTACTTACTCATCTTTGTCCGGATTTGGCCTCTGCGTTTTGGCGCGAAAGTGAGTTCTCTATACTTATAATAAAGCTGAATGTGTGTGTGTGTAAGTGTGTTGCCGCTCTAAAGGCCAGACCGTTGGACCTACAGCTACCAAATTTGGTACATGTATACCATGGAGGTCAGGAATCTGCACCTCGGACTCCTTTTTCCGAATTTTCAATTGGAATTTGAATTAGTTAAAATTTAAGCGAAATTTCGACGTTTTTCCGCTATAACTTCCGAAAATATTATCGGATAAACATGATTTTAACATCAATTTAAAGATAAAAAAAATTAGCTCTCTAATGGTATCAGTGTTTTAATGTATAACTTAAGCTTCTATTTTTAACAAATTTTTAAAGAAATATGTTAACCATGTTTTTTTAGCACGTGACTGGATAAAATAAAAAAAAATATATAAAATGTGATATTTTCTAAAAAAATAAATGCAAAGCAAAGGTTTCTATAATCGTTTGCAATATCTAAATAATCAATACAACAAATCTTCTTTATTTAGGGTAAACCTGATTGAATTTAGACAGGATATGCCTTGAAAACCCGTCTTAATGGCGTATTTCTATAATCGTTTGCAATATCTATATCATTAATTCAATAATTTTTTTCCATTATAAAATGTGATAGTTTCTAAAAATATAAATGCAAAGCCAAGGTTTCTATAATCGTTTGCAAAATATAAATCCATCTTAAAGAAAATAATTATTTCAGGCCAATCAATGCGCATAATTACTTCAAGGCTGATGAATATGTGATTTAATTGACAATTTTAGAACACATTACTCATGGCGAACCAACTGGTCGCCAAAGGCGGCTAGTCATTGAATAAAAAATGAACCGGCATAAAAAGTAGCCTATGTTCTATTCCTGACTATGATCTATCTCCGTTCTAAATTTCATCCCATTCCGTTCAGCCATGATCGAGTAACAAACATCCAAAATTTCCCTTTTATAATATTAGTATAAATTATGAGGAGACCTCTCCAACAGCCATTTTATTTGAGATAGTATATTGCATCTAAATACATTTAAACTGCTGACCTATCGTACAAATTATCCGTAAAACTTTCATTTTTTTAAACGACCCTAAATTTGAATGCATCGTACTTCACACATTCACTCATGACAATCTAAATCTCGCGGATGGTTGGATTAAAACATCAAATATCTAAAACTGGATCATTTCCATCCATGTTCAAAGTTAAACTTATATTTCTATTTAAAAATTTCCGCGAAAAAGACCGAAACTATCGACAGGGAGAAAATTCCAGTGGGGAGGCATCTACTCGACATTTTCACGGGATTTTTATGTTGCATTTCAGCCTCGGTGCGAGGGCAATGGGGAGAAAAATGGGGAAACCGTGTTTGCGATGGGTTGATTCCCATCACAATGGATTCTGGCGAGATTTGGAGGAGACGCGCTTCTCGAATTCGAATGAGCGAGGGATGTTCGAAAAGGTATGTCGGAGATCCGCGATAAAAAGGGCTAGCGTGTAGGGGGTAATGTGTACTTATTTCCCGTTCTGGATTTCGGTCACAGTTTCATTCGCAGAGAGATTTTCATCTCTGTGATTCAAATCTTCGAAAAATGAAACGGGTGCTTGTAGGCCAGGGATGGGGAAACTCCGGCCCGCGGGCCAACTCCGGCCCGCCGGAAGGTTCTATCCGGCCCGCGGATAGACTTTTAATTTGCCGGTCAGAGGCAAATTAAAAGAAATATTCATATATTATATATCCATCTCCTTTTCTACTTTGTTTGAATATTATATTTTTTCTTTCTTTTTTTCAAAGAGCTGGTAATCTGTTTACATTCTCTATTTTTGTTCTGCAAAACATAAATCGAAGGAAATAGCAAACGCAGGCAGTTTTCAATCGGTAAAGTGTTAAAAGCGGAAGTTATTTGTTAGTTATAGCTGTAGATTGGCGCCAACAAGCTTTATCTTTTTCTTGTGGAGCAGACATATGGAAATTCAATATATTCAAGCTGAATTTGATAATTTTACCATGCCATTCAACGTAAATTGTGAAGCAGTGAGGTTAGATTTGCAGCTTGAATTAATTGAGTTGCAATCTAACAATCATCTCAAGCAATTGTTTCTAAATATGTCAAAGTTAGAGTTTTACAAATCATTATCGAAAGTAAGTTTTCCAAATTTAATATCTCATGCCCAAAAAATCAGTGCTATGTTTGCTTCATCTTATATATGTGAACAAGTGTTTTCAACTATGAACCTTAGAAAGAATTATTTCAGAAGTAGATTGACAGATGAGCATTTAGCCTCGTTCCTTAGAATCGGTACATCTCACTTCGAACCTCAACATAAGGAACTTTTAAAAATGAAATCGCAATTTCATTCATCTCATTAATATATTAAATTGTAATACTTGTATATTGTTTTTAAAATTTTAGAAAAATTCATCTTGGCCCGCCAAACTTTATTTTTTCAATTTTTGGCCCGCGATCGAAAAAGTTTGCCCATCCCTGTTGTAGGCGATGGTTATTTCTCAAAATATATACAGTAAAAGCTCTTTATTCGCGGTGAATAGTGAAAACGCGAATGAAGGAAGCGTGAATAAGGAGCTTTTATTGTAATATATTTTGCATATGACATATATAATATGAAATACAATATATTATATAATACAAAATATATAATATGTATAATATGTTGCACTTATAATATTTTGTATTATAATGGCTAATACATATAAAAACCATTGTTTAAAATAGTTTTTAAAAAATACAATGTTTAAAAATATTTCCTTCGAACGTAGTGGAGTCCCCGAATTAAAAATCTTTTGAGTTATTGCCCTTCTTGGCATAAAAGAGTAGTTACGTAATAATCGTTTTTCACTAGAATCCATATACAAAACTTAAAGAAATGAAAAGGCTTGTCACTTGATTCTGATTTTATTTTTTTCGTGACTTGTATGTTGCACACAAATATGATATATTCTCTCTACATTGCCGATCCATCTTACCACAATTTTATATTCTGTAAGCTCTAAAACTTTAGATAATCGTTTCTAGAATTAATTGCTCGCAATTTGTCGAAGTTGGTGGGGTTTACTTTCATCGAATTAAGCAACCAAACGCTGTCCGGTGTTCTGAATGGGAACCGAGAGAAACGAATCTACCAGGAACGAATTCGTCGAAGCTGAAATGTTCCTTCCGGTGGAGTGAACCGACAGATTAGCTCTTCCGAGTGTGAGGAAAATCCCTTTTCGAATACTAGAGGGATGGTGTTACTTACCTCGTAAGGGGCAGTGTGATCGTCGAAGGAATTGTTGCTTAAGAAGAGATTATTGGATATTCGCAAGTCTCTCCTTGTGCAGCATATTTTAAACCTGACAACGCTTGTACGAAAAGATCAAAGGGAAACACACATTCATCAAGTAAGTTATGTGAACACCTTCTTTTTAAATTTATTTACAAACATCTTATGTAGGATCGTTTAACAAAGTTAGAAAAGTTAGGTGACTTCTCTCGAATTTTACAAATAAAGTACAAACTTCGCCTTCAGAGAAAACGATTAACGCTATAATGAAAAAGTAATATACGTAGAGTAATACAGCGTAGTCGCAAACAAACATGAATTATTGGGGAGAAATTACATTAAAATATTAAGCCAGAAATACATAAAATAATAATTTACTTAAATAAAAATGAACGTATGTCTCTTATGTGGTGTTGCACCGCACATGTGATTGCGATGAAACTTTGAATACAGTAAAAGCTCCTTATTCGCGCTACCGTCATTCACGTTTTCACCATTCGCGGGTTAAAAAAATGTGACCCAATTCTAATAATCGCGGCAAAAAATTTCTTTATTCACGGATTTAATAAGTACATACATAATAATAAAAGGATTCCAATAGGTATCCAACCCAATATCCTTTGTAAATGCCGTCAAATGGACTAATAAAATAAGATCTTATTGCAACTTTGTCTAAAGTATGTTGTTGAATGCAAACATAGCCGAAATCGCGAATGGAATAGGACGAGATGGGTTCGAACAGATAGAATCAAGTGACATTCAAGAATTGCTTGAATTGCAAGATCAACAAGCACTGGAAACGTGACATTTAATTTCAAAAATCTTAGTGAAGGTTTAAGAATGTCAAATGAGCTTTGAAATTTCTTTATGAACATTGATCCGTCTATGGAATGAAATCTTATTTTTAAGATGCAAATTGCTAATACGACTGCTGCGTATCAGTCTGAATGGAAGGAGCTTTTAAAAATTGCCAAGCAAGAGAAAATGACAAAATTCTTCAAACCATTGCCTAAGCCTTAAGATAATTAATCAAAATGTTCAAAAAATTTAAATTGATTTTTTATATATATATATATTTTTTTATTTCGTCCTAGGAAATCTAGGAAAGTATCCCCTATAATACCATATAAATTACCATTCCGTATTCACGGTTTCTGTATTCGCGGCATATATATGGAACATATACCCCACGAATATAGATCTTTTACTGTACTTGAACTTGTTTGTTTCTGCTGAAGACGGAAAGAAAATATTGTCAACTCTAAATTCTTGAATAATAAAGTTTAAAAAAAATAGAATTAATTTTATTCACCTTTCTCCTTTATATATCACTCACTTTCAATGAATGTATTCATTTCCGATAGGAAAATAAATATTATTTCTATCATTCCTGATTAAACAGTACAGTTATTTTAAATTATAAACGATATTTCCAAGATTATTTCTTCTGTGGCAGCAACGAGTCGAGTACCAACTCGTAATTTATAAATCATTTCAAAATAAATTCACGTTAATGGATTCAATAAGTGTAATAAAAATTCAATCAAATGCTTACCATCACAAAGAATGAAGTCACTCCTTAAATATGCTCAACACTACCTCATGCACACTACAACTGACATCCGGTATTATAACTAGTAAGTGTTTTTCATACCTGACAATCATTATGGCAAGAAATTATTTATTTCACAAAATTTTAACGTATATCGAATACGCACTACGAACAAAACACACACAACACTAATCGGTTTAACATAATTTTCATTTACTACGCAGCTAGCTTTGCGCCACTAACAAATTTTCCCTTAAAAATTCCCTAAGGGATTATCAGACGGCTGATCAGCATCTTACGGTAAGGAGATATATGAATCGTACTGAACTATTATCAAAATCAGCTGCTTAGTGTTTTGAACATGAAATGGTCTCAAATGACTTATAAAGAAAGATGAAAAGATCTAACTGTATGTCGCTGAGCTCAATAAGCCATCCCTGTGGATGACGAAATCTACATTTGATTATCTGTCAGAATTTTTTTTTGTCTTTATAAGTATATATGTAATATCGTTATATCTGTAACTACTGAATTGGAAAAATACAATCTAATATTGAAAATGATAGTGCAATGACTTGTTCTCTACCGATCAAGCGAGTGGAATTTCAAACAAATGTTTTATTTCCAGCCGTAAATATATATATAAGAATTTATGGGGCAAAATACCCATTCAGTCTAATTTCGAACAGTTTCTAGGATTACTGATAAGAGAGAAGAAGCTTTTAAATAAAAAACTTTAAATTGATTTACAGGAAAGAAAATTTAGAAGGAAAGACAATAATGATTAGGATAAGGCAGGCTATTTACATTAGAGATAAAAGTATAACATGTAGATGACAACATGGGTGAAGCATAATAAAATGCTCCATGGCAAAACTATGTGCCACCGTTGCGTATTAAATAACCATGATATCAAAACGTATGACCTACTCTTTCCCGGTCTGTCGAGCGATAGCCTACAGTTCGCTTTTCTAAAACTTGGTGTCATTTGACTTAGACTCTGGAACTATGGTGCCTTTAGTGGACACACACACACACACATACAATATATATATATATATATATACTGTTAATATCATGTCGGACCTCCTTTTACCCTGCGAAGTGCAACAACTCGACTTGTCATGGAGTCCACAAGTCGTTGGAAGTCCTCTGCAGAAATATTGAGCCATGCTGTCTGTATAGACGTCCATAATTGTGAAAGTGTGGATGGTGCAGGAGTTTGGGCACGAACGGAACTTTGGATGATGTCCCATAAATGCTCGATGGGAATCATATCGGGTGACCTAGGTGGCCAGATCATGCGCTGGAATTGTCCGGAATGTTCTTCAAACCAAACGCGAACAGTTCTGGCCCGGTGACATGGCGCATTGTCATCCATAAAAATCCCATCGTTGTGAGGGTACGTGAAGTCCATGAATGGCTGCAAGTGATCTGCAAGCAGCTGAACGTAGCCATTTCCAGTCAATGATCGGTTCAGTTGCACCAGAGGACCGAGTCCATGCCATGTAAAAACCGCCCACACCATTATGCAGCCACTACCAGCTTGAACAGTGCCTTGCTGACAGTTTGGGTCCATGGCTTCGTGGGGTCTGCGCCACACTCGAACTCTACCATCAGCTCGTAACAACTGAAATCAGGACTCATCTGACCACGCCATGGTTTTCCACTGGTCTAGGGACCAGTCGATATGCTCTCGAGCCCAGGAGAGTCGCTGCAGGCGATGTCGTGCTGTTAGTAAAGACACTCTAGTCGGTCATCTGCTGTCATATCCCAAGGAAGACAAATTTCGCCGCACAGTCCTATCGGACACGTCCCTCCCACATTGATTCCTGCTGTTATTTGACGAAGTGTTGCGTGTCTATTAACATTGACCATTCTACACAGACGTCGGCGGTCTCGGTCGTTAAGTGCAGGTGGTCGCCCACTGCGCTGTCCATGATGGGATGGGTTGCCTGAAATTTCATAATCTCGGCACACTCTTGATACTGTGGATCTCGGAATGTTGAATTCACTAACGATATCCGCAATGGAATGACCCATGCGTCTAGCTCCAACTAACATTCCACGTTCAAAGTCTATTAATTCTCGTCGTGCCACCATAAATCACGAAAAACCTGTTCACATGAATAACTTGAACACAAATGAAAGCTCTGAAAAACAAACTGCGCATTTATACTTTTTCACTGCGATACTTCTGCCATCTGTATATTTGCATATTGCTATCCCATGACTTTTGCCACTTCATATATATATATATATATATATATATATCGTCTTGATGGCCAAGCAATAACGAGTTCAGATGATACTTTAGAATTTAATGGATGACAATGAAGTTAGATTAATGATGAACCAATGGTGATGACTAATGTACAGGATGGAATGGATGACCAAGTTCGTCTATTAACATACAAGTTCGTCTTTTAACAATACGTCTTAATTTCGTCTTCCGTTTTTACACATACATCTTCGGTTGTTTTTTTAACGTCGTAATCATGCCTTGTCCAGACATGAACTGCACTTTGCTCACGTTTTCACCACCAGAGGGCAGCTTAGTGGCGGGAAGTGAGATCACAGGAGATGTTCAATGGCGGGAAATAATATACATGGCTCCATATATATGTATGTATGTATACAGAAAAACAATTTGCTCTAATCTAGGTTAAATATTCACTACTTACACAGCATTTGAAAATGGAAAGTTTAGCGTGAAAAGAGCTCATGGAAACAGTTATCCGTCGATTCGCAGGATAACACCACAAGAAGCTAACAGGGTGTAAGCCACAGTCGCTACTAGGTTGGAGAATAGAAATGCTGCAGTCGGCTGTCTAAAACTACCTCTCTACTCTTCAAAATCAAGACTTGCTCTTTATCGCTGTCTTTAATTTCCAATCGCCGTCATCTTTTCATCGGCCAATCGCCCAGTCAAAATTTCACTTATTTGTGGCGCCAACGTGGCGTGGGATCTGACCATCAATGGCGCGTCCTAGCCATTCAGCTCTGGAACATGTGTCAATGATATTCCTTCACAAAGGGAACACGAGGCATCCAGATGTTGGACACTTCTTGCTTTAAAGAAGCAACAGATTTCATTCTCACAACGACTATTAGGTATGGTCTAATGCTCAAATGTGAATAGTCGACGAAAGACAGATTTCTCATTCATTGAAATCTGGTGGCGTTTAACAATGGAGGGAGGAAACTGGTCTTGAGCAGCTACCTGGAAATTCCGTTTCTTGCGAATGTGACAGAGGAGCATTACAGTAAGATTTTTAAGGCTGTTTAGTAAAATTGAAGAATTAATTGTCAGAAAATATTTCTGATTGCCTGAGAATGTACAGATTTTGCAGGATTTAATATAAAATTTAATAAAAAACATACTTTCAGATTTTAAAACTATATGCTTTTCAGTTAACTAGTTTCAAAGCATGAGAAAAATGCAAATTTTCAGAGGGCCTTACTGACCCTTTTACAGATTTAGTTTAAAATTTGTAACAAATCAACTATTTAGATGATAAAATTATATATTGTAAAAACTGCGTAAAACTAAGTTTCATTTTTTCACATTGATGAGTTTTTGATATTTTGTATTTGTATGTATGCAAGAGTGCACACGTAAAGACTGGAACTTCTTTGACAGATTTCAGTTTTTAATATAAGCTTAAATTTTAATTGCTAAATCTATATATTTAAATTTTTATCTAATTCTCTACTTTATAAATCCTCAGAATGATTTTCATTCGACATTTATTAAAAATCAACAAATTTTATTCAAAGGTCATATACTGAATCCAAGCTTAGTGTGGTAGCGTGTTTTCCTTGTGATCTGGGCGTACCGGTTCGGACATGGTTTTTCTTTTGTGTTCTGTATGTGAATATTGTCACCAGTAAAAAGGAGTTGTGCAAGTGAATGCGACGCATGAAGCAGCTAAGTCGTACTCTTGACACGCTGCTGACAGAAGTAGAGACACTCACTCGACTTAAATCGCCGATAAATAACTCTCCGCAGGCTTGTAAAGTGCCTTTAGTCACAACAACGAGCAGCCTAGGGTAAATTATTTTAAATTATTGTGTTCACAGTCAGAAATAATTTCGAAAAGGGTTTTTTTTTCACTCTAAAACGTAGAGATTCACAAAAATTTCATGTTCGAATTTTTTTTAATAAAATAATTTCTTTTCGTATTCGAGAGGGTAAAACAAAATATGTCAGTTCTTTTCATTAATGCATTTCAACTTCCATACTTAAAAGATTTAGACTACTTTGAATTAAATTTTTTGTTTAAAACCTGTATTCCAAATAAGTCCTATCGCGATTTTGTTTTCTTTTCGCAACTGTCATTTCTTAGTACGCAAATGTCATGCCAGTCATTCTCAGAGCAAACAGCTTTATGATAGATTATACGAGAAAGTATCGGGGAGACCAATCCTTTCACAGTTACCAGCAAAAATATTGAAGTACAAATAATTTTGAACCATTTTAATTTTCAAAAATTACCTTTTCGACTATATTAACGATTTTATGGCCTAAATATATTTTCAAAGTTTGATCAATTAAAAATATAATTAAATCACATTTCCTATAATTAAATTTGAGAATTATGAACGAATATTAAACAAATCTCGAGATACAAATTTTCTTTTATTACCATTCTG
>JAPMOQ010031023.1:736148-762188 GCA_026543055.1 Argiope trifasciata
TTTCTTTTATTACCATTCTGAAAGAACACTAAGCTTTCTTTCATCACTATTCTGAAAGAACTCCAAGCTTTGCAATTCTAAAAGAACACACAAATGTAATTTATAAAAATGAATATTTGTCTGTCCACCTTTCATGTAGTTTTATGTAAAAAATATTTTTTAATCGCATTTTCTATAATTAAATTAGAGAATTATGAACGGATATTAAACAAATCTCGAGATACAAATTTTCTTTTATTACCATACTGAAAGAACACCAAGCTTTCTTTCATCACCATTCTGAAAGAACACCAAGCTTTCTTTCATCACCATTCTGAAAGAACTCCAAGCTTTGCAGTTCTAAAAGAACACACAAATGTAATTTATAAAAATGAATATTTGTTCGCCTCTTATGTACTGCCGTACCATTCATCCTGTTTCGACAAAACATTGCCAAATTATTGATTGATTGCACTTAATGTTATTTTTTGCGGGCTGCAGCATTGAGCCGAGTACCAGCTAGTATTTTTATATTCAAATTTTAACATCACATTCAGTTTATTGAAATGAATTCTTTAATTTATTTTGCTTTGATATCATTCCTGTAAAAAAAAGATTTATGCTTCGAAAATCAATCATATCATATGAGTGGTCTCATTTTTTTTAAAATTTATACTCCCTTCTTCTTAAGCCGACATCTCCTTAAAATGAGGCCTTTTTCGAATAAATCCAAGATGGATATGACAGAGACTTATCATATCAGAAAAACTATTCAGAAGTTAATTAAAAATAATCTAGTTAGCTATAATATTGATAGAAAAACTTGGAACTTTGGAGAAAACTTTTCGCGTTCATTAAAATAGGATCAGCCGTTTTATGTAAATCAGCAACAGCTTAAGGGCAGACAGAGAAATTCTTTGCGAGAAATCCGCGAAAAGATTTTAAATGAAAATAATATCTTGATTATCGCCAAAGTAAGCAGTATTTTGAATTTCAGAAAAATGTGCTTCAAAATAAAGACCCGAGTTATTCACTTAGATTGCATTTGTGCTGATTGCCAAAGAAATGAGAGCTGAATTATTTGACTAGTTATTAGTTACAAGCAGTTTGGATAGAGTTCATTAGTAGCGTCGAGTAGATAGAGTTCATTAAATCAAATACTATTTCACTTCGGAAGAATTACAATTTTCATTACATTGTTATCTATTTTATCGCATTCCTTTGTTTCTATGTCAAACTTTTTAAATTGTCAACAAACATTCCTTTTAGCTTTACATTTTCTCATTAAACACTTTTGACCGAACTTTAGTTTTGGGATATTTATAATTCAAGTTTATTTTCTTCTGGTATGGTATGGCATGGTGTGTTTCACTGGCACAAGGTCCAATTCTGGACATGCTGCGCCATCCACAAGGATTTTTAAACAGTTCTAATATAAAATGTGTAAATGAAAGAAGGGCATATTATAAAAATGTCAAAGCTGAGAAGATCCATAATTTTAAAAGATGTGGTACATGAATAAAAATAAATCTTAAATTTTAAATGCCATGAAAAAACCGATGGCTTTTAAAAAGTCAAAACTTTTTGAGCAAGGTTTCTCACCCACTAGGTCACATAAATTTAATATAGGAGAATGAAAGTGAGTTAAAACTTCTGAAATAAAATTAGGGCATTCAGTAAGAATATGTGCGATAGAACTGACCACTCCACAGTTCGTACAATGAGGGGCCCGTTCCCCAAACAACAAATGTCTATGAGTGTATCTTGTGTGACCAATACGTAGACGAATTAATTTTACATCCGCGCCTCGGTTCGGTAAAACTGACCACATTTTTATTTTTGGTTGAATGGTATGTAGTTTATTATCGACTTGCACGTCCCAAACTTCCTGCCACTTTTCACAGACATATTGTTTGATATATCCTGAAATATCAGAGAAGGGAACATGGAGATCCAGAGGAACTGAACCCTACTTTGCGGCCTGATCTGCAAGTTCATTGCCATAGATTCCAACGTGACTCGGAATTCAGCAAAAGATTACGTCAAAATCTTTGTTAGCCAGTAATGACTGTTTTCTTCTATTAAACATTGATAAGATATAACCCTTAACTGGGGACCTGCGGCTTGTGAGACAGCAAGCGAAGGACTTTCGTTCACCCTTATTCTATTTTTAGCTCTATTGAATGAATTCACCATGTGGATATCTGTTTCGTGAACTTCAATACACGTGCACTTTTTATCTGATTTCAGTAGATGGTTTTTTTTAAATAATTCAATTTCTTTTAGCGAGGTCATTGGGACCACTCCTCTCCGTTAGCGTCCCAGGGATAGACAAGGCTTAGCCGATGGCACGAAAACTTAGACACAGAAATATCATCCAATTTACTGATTCTATTATGAAGCAGTGCTCCAGACACATTGAAATGAAATAGAAAGTGATTGTAGTGATAAGGATAATTTAAAAGAACAGTTTTTCGGTGAAAGTTCGCATTCAACTGATTATGATATGTATGTTCAAACATCATTCATTTTTCTAGTTATTTATGTGATTTAATTACTTTTAATTTTTGATTTAATTAATTATTTCATTTGTATCTTTTTTATTCTTTGTATACTTGTTCATATGCCTAAATGAATACTGAACATAGTTGGCACAGTTTGCCCCAACCCAGGAGTATGTGTGGAATGTGAGGGGAGCGCTC
Organism: Argiope trifasciata; assembly: GCA_026543055.1. Taxonomy (NCBI): domain Eukaryota; kingdom Metazoa; phylum Arthropoda; class Arachnida; order Araneae; family Araneidae; genus Argiope; species Argiope trifasciata. The sequence goes on from JAPMOQ010031023.1 coordinate 738,830, forward strand.
TTGAGATTTTTTTGTAAACAACGATATCCGGTGTTGGGTGTAACTGGTGTAAGTAACTGGCATCCCGCTCTCTCTTCGTTAGCGGCAAAAAGTATTATTTGTTCGCTCGTTGTTAACGGCACTTTCTATATTTCAATATATATGTTATGTATTTCCTTGTATATCTGTGATCGTCGTCCATGTTTTGTATATATATATTTCTCTGTGTGTGTGTGTGGAAATAAACAAGAAAATGTAAAGAAGAAATTTTCCTTGTATTAAATACACACACACCCTGCCAACGCTACATAAAAACACTAGTGATAATGATTTTTTAAAAATTTATAATGTATATTAATATAGCAAGAGATATATGTATACACAATTTGCAGGTTGATTTTTATACTAGTTCTTAACCCGAATGTTTAAATTGCACTTGAAAGTAGATCAATTACACAAGCCGATGAAAAAAAGGACCAAGTTTACCTATTGTCATTTTTTATTTTTCACATAATTGTTGAATTTTTCATTATATTGTTTTCTATGTACCTTTATATAGAGGAAAAATAAATATGATTTAAAAAGTAGATATGTGTTTTTTCTCGAATATTATTGATTGTTACATGCCATGTGAGAAGAAAATGTATGTTCCGGCGCATGTACTTTTTTCAGTGACAAGATGTTTTGAATAATTTATAAAATATATTTATATACTAAGAAAAATGTCTGCAGAATACATTAGCTGATTTTCAATCCAATATTTTCATTAGAAAATCTGATTCGAACGTAAAGAAAATGCGGTCTCGTAGAACGCACTTCCCCAGTTACGGTCTAAATTTTCACCTCCTCAGTTAAGGAATAATACACGATAAAATCCATGAATCAAATTTTGAATATTTCATTCAAATTTATAAACAAAGATCGATATTCAAAGCTTCTGTAAATCGAATGGATGCGAATGCTGACTGTAAAGCCATAAATACATTCAATAAGAACTATTCACTACTAGTATGTTTTGAAATATACGATTCATTACAATTATGTACACATTTTACAATCTGTTCATAAATCTCATTTTATTGTTTAGTTTAGTTATATTAATACCCGTTTCAAAGTAGCACTAGGACTTTTAAGGGACAAATCTCGCAACTCTGAACCACGGTCATTGAGCCTGTAGGAGATAGTTTTGGCCCTAACAGGTTTAACGAGATCTTACCACCCGGCCGACGAGGCCTTCTCGTTTTGCTGTGGCAAAATTATTTACTTTTGAGTTTTTTGGACTTTTTAACTTTTAAAATTTCGTTTTCAATAGCAGTTGATCATAACATGTCTAGTTGCATCAGATATTAAATCAATGATGGTTAAGACCGAAGAGTTTTAATCGATGCGGCTGATTTTTTAAAGACAACCATGGTGAATTTAGAATCTGCAAGCTTCTCCCACACTTACCAAAGTTTTAAATTACCAAATTCTAAAATAGAAATTCCAAGCAATCTTAACATAATTGCGCCGAAAATTGGGATTCAAAATATTATACATCCAAAGTACCTCCATGTCCATAAATGAAGGATAATGCAAATTCAGGAAAAGAAAAAGTCAGAAGCAAATCAAATGGGACATTTATAAATCCTACTTATTAAAAAAAGGTAAAGAGCAGAAAAGATGCTATAGGTTTGATATCATTAGTAAAAATGGCGATTTTTTTATCACTAAAGCAAATTACAAAAAATACCTATATACAAAAACATATATTACATGTTTAGCACACGATGGTTAATACATAGTATATCTCCCAGACGATGTATTACAGTCCGTATAACACCTAGGCATGCTGAGTATCAAGTTATCTATCTGATCTTGGGGAAAATTACACCACTCATCAATGCTCTCCGAAGTTCCTGTAGACACGTAGGAAATGGTTTTGCACTGCAATTCGTCATCCAAGTATGTCCCACACATGCTCTTTTGGATTTAAGTCCGATGAGAATGCTGGTCATTTCGTACGGGTGATATCCTAAGATCGAAGGCATTCGTTTACGATGTTTGCACGTGAGGACAGGCGGAGACATCCGTATACACGAATTCGGCTCCCATTGGCACCTTGGAACAAACGTTCCAGATTGACATCAAGATAGATTTGGCCTATCATGGTTCCAGTTTGAACAAGCAAGTCAGTTCTGGAATGCAGAATAATTCTCCCCAAACGAGCAATCCTACACCACCTTAACGATGTTATTCAATAATGTTCTCTTAGTGGTAGCGAATACCTGGCGCTCTCCATATGGAAGTCTGAAGCGAATCAGGCCTCAAGCTAAACCTGGACTCGTTACGTAAGTCCACCGTTGCGGTGTCCCCAATTCATGCTGTCTACTAAAGGGTAATCGCAGCCAACAGTTACTTGCAGTAAGCGGAACACATATGACAGGCCTACGAGTATTTAGACCAGTTGCTCTAAGCGTCTGTACCCGATCTGCCTTGAAACTGTCCTACCAGTAGCTGAAGAGATATGTTGAAGCAGGTCTAATGCTGTGCTCCGTCTGTTTCTTTCGGCAGTCACTGCCAAAAAATCGGTCCTTAGTCGGCGTTGTTACTCGGGGGGGGGGGGACTTGTGCTGTAACGTTTACTCACATTACCATCATTTTAGAATCATTACCAAAGCCTGGAGATGACACTCTGGGTGATTCCAATTTCCTCGGATACTTCCAGCTGGGTACGCCCACATTTCAGACAGCCGATAACTCTATCAAATAAAAAAGCATCTAAATGCTCCCTTTGTGTCATAACTGTGATGTTATTGCACTGAAAGACTTATAAAAACATGGCGAACAATTTACTTCTTTGCCTGTATTCCTTATACATCACTCTCTTACACTCCCGTCATTGCGACGGACTATTGGTGTCATCTGGTGGCTACTTGCAATTTGCATATGATTTTGAAGATGTGTGCAGTCATTTTACAAGGGATATATGTATTTTAGAGTTCGATTTTCGATTGACTCTGAATTATCCTTAATTTATGGACATGAATTTATTTAGAATAGGGATTAATTAGGTTCAAAACTCTTAAAGTACTGAATATAAAAACTGTAAAAGTGTTTGCTCCTTTTTGCATACATAACTATCAGATAAAACCAGGCAGGACCATGATTACAATGATTAGAGACATTAAACAATTCGAATTGTGATTGTTGTCCCTGAACAAACTGTCAATGGATCTCACATTTTGAAACAGTGTTAAAGCATTTATTTATAAATTTGATGAGATCATTCCAAAAAAAGTTAAGAGAAATTCAGAAAATTAAGTCTTGCTAGGCAAAAAGACCTTAAACTTTTCACCATTATAAATTTATAGATGTTCTTTTTTTATATATTCTCGCATACAAAAGTCGTCAACGATTTGAACAGGAGATTAAAACGGAAAAGAATTGAAGACGAAAGAAAGTCCTTATTTTTTTAATGGTCTGCCTAATTCACTACAACATTTTGCGAAAAAGGAAAATTTGATGAATCCTCCTAGCAGTGGGAAGTCTTCCTTGAGTACAAACTGTTTTCCGTATCATTCAAATGTATCATGCACGAGCAGATAGCCGAGACACCAACGAACAGTAGTAAGGCTCGTGAAGCTGAGAGAATATTAGACATTCCAGAATAGTTACTTAGACATATTTCTGAGTGTTCACGGTGGCCTGGTGGTAAGGTCTCGGAACCGGAGGGTTTCAGATTCAAGACCCGATTCCACCAAAGAACCGTCGTATGAGAGGGTCTTGTGTGCGTTAAATACGTCGGGGCCAAACGTCCTCCAGCGGGTGTGGTGTGGAGAGGGGAGTGCTAGCTCAGGTGTCATCTGACCGTGGTTCAAAATGACGAGGTCTTTCCCACAATAACCCTAGTGTTGCTTCAAAATGGGATGTTAATATAACCAAGCTAAACTAGTTATATTTCTGCACGGATCTGTTGCTGAACATAAGACAGGCACTTCATCGTCTGCCGCAGACAGACAAATACAAAAGATTCCTGGAGAAAATGAAATGTGTCTCACAATGTTGCTGATTGTTACATGGAAAAAGTTCATTTTTACTTCGCATTCATTTCATTGCCAATGCATGGTGACTTCAATAAGCAAAGCGGTGGCAGATCGGAGCCATCGAACCCTCATGATTAGTTGATCAAACCACTGGATTCTTCTGTTTGGTTTGGTTTCAGCTGTGATTCTAGACCCTTTCTTCCTTTTTTCTCTCCAAGTTAAAATCTCATTGTGGTTTTGAAATAATTATCTTGGTTTCGGTCATTCTCACCTCACATACAACTTCCGAAGTATTTTAATGAAAATGAGTCAGCTACCGGTTTTCCGATTTGGTGATCTACGATTTATTTGGTGCTTTCCTATCTGAGATTTAGCTTCTCAGATAACAATTCCCACCCATAGGACTTGGGCATTGAGGAATTTTAGATCTTGCAGATCTACACGACTACTATTCTGATGACAAAGCCAGAGGCTAAATTTCATCACAAAGGATGTTGAATACAATTTGTCGTATTCACATGAATTCTAAAGGGAAGACAGACATTATCCTGTTGTAGATTTTTACTTTCAACTTTAATAGATTTTAATACTTTAGATTTCAAAAACAAAAATTGTACTTTCTACTTCGTTCCGTTAATGAAGTTACTTTATTGAAATTTATACGTAACTCGCTTGTATCAGGAGCCTTGCTGTCGAATAAGATTGGAAAAATATTTTGGTATTTGAAATAGTTGTCTTGTTTAATTAAGTATTATAAGAAGATTGTTGTTTATTTTACAGTCGACAGTGAATACAATCATTGAAATTGAAGGACACATAAAGAAGACGTATAAATAGTATTTATTTATAATTTATTACTCTATTCTATAAACAAATATTCATTTTTATGTATTAGATTTGGGTATGCCTTTAGAATCGTAAAGATTGCTGTTCTTTCAGAATGGTAATGAAATAAACTATTGTATCTTGAGATTCGTTTAGAATTCTCAACTTTAATGTTAGAAAATGTGATCAAAATATTTTCTTTTAAAATCGATTAAACATATAAAATATATTTATACCATAAAGTCTTTAATACAGCTGAAAACATAATTTTTTTGAAAAATAAGATGATGCAAAAATTATTTGTATTATGATATTTTGGAAAGTCACTGCTCTAAAATTTTATTAAATGTGTACTTAAAATTTCTAACCTACAGGAATGGTTCCCCTAAAACTTTCTCGCACACTCTCTAATAAAATTATTACCTAAGAGAAAGGCATTGTATTTGTGTACACTAGCTTCGAAATATTAACGTCTAGGTTGAATCTAGCATCCTTACTGAATCTGTTGTGTCTTCTTGGCGAGTTATTTGGTGGTTAATAGATGTGATAAATAGATCCAAGAATTTTTTTTTACATTAGATGATTTTACTATACTTGTAACCATCGCGTAACTGCAAGTAATAAGTTGTCGAAGTTTTAACGGAATTGGTTGAACGGTAAGGCAACGCAAAAGAGACATGCAGACAGACATTCATTTTTATTAATATAGATTTCAAAATGTACTCAAAGATGTTCGAGAAAATGATTTTAAAATTGTCATATGCTACAGTTATGACAAAGTTGATAATAAATTCAGTAATATACGTAAATATATTCCACTCAAAAAATCCATTCAGATGCTACAGAAAATGACTAGCAAATAGACTGGAAAAAAATGCAAGCATAAAATATTCTTTGATATTCGAGATTCACAGACGTTACAAATTGATTTCCCAACGTATTTTGGATTTGTCTTTTTTTCTGTCTGTTTTTTTCACCAGTTTCAAGGGCATATTCCCTCGCATGTTGTGGTTGACGATTCATCTGGTTTCACCCCAGTAAAGCCAGATGAAATGCGACAGGCAAACACGAGCAAAGGTCATTTTAGCAAGAGATGCCGATATGTTTTGGTATCAGCGCCTTCTTTTGAGTTGATGGGCAGTTGTAAGAAGAGAGCCGAAAACAAATGTCAAAATACTAAGCATGAAAATGTACTTTATTTTCATTCTAAATGTCCTCAAAAAAAGAACGTTAAATTTTTGTTTAAAAATCTAGAGTTGTAGAGGAACAAATTTTTGAAGGCCGAAACGTTGTTTTAAAGTAACGACAAATAATTCCTACATAAAAAATATGTACTACTCATTTTATGTGAAAATAAAAAGGAATTTTACTTTTCTTTAAGGGAAGTATAAAAAAAATGATTTTATCATTAAAAAAAAACAATTTTACTTGGAGCTTAGATGACCATTCTGAGTACGAAGAAAGCATTGTGTTATAATTTTATGTAACAAGCATAATTTTTGCTTTGTAAAAATGTATTTTTGTTATAATGTTTTTATATATTTATGTAATGGCATTTTTCTATAATTTTTTTAAAAAATAATCTTTGTTGCATAAACTAGTATTTTTGGTATAATCATTTTATATAATTATATAAAAGTATTATTATTATTATATATTATTATTATTTATTACAATGTTATTAAATATTTTGTTATAATATTTGTTTTGTTATAATCCTGGAACTTATCGAAAAAAAGTTCTTGTCCATACTCTCTTTATTGAAGATAGTCATTTTATTAATTTGACTGCATGCAATTCTGCATTCATTTTGAAGTGATATAAGTAATAGATTGAAATCTGTGTCTGTTACTTCCTTATACTTAGTTTTGCCAACGTATCTGCTCTTTCAGGAAAAATCGAATCAACCCTAAAAACACGTAGGTAATATCTCTACATTTCAATCTTTCTACTATTGTTCAGTACTCTATATTTTAGCTCCTTTATTATTTATTTTTATTTCAAGCTTTACTAATGGCATGGGTGATAATCTGGATCTGATCTGGAATGAAATCGAGTGTTTGAACCACAATCCTTAAAGGTCAGATCCGGTCTGAATTCCTCTGTATCAAAATTCTATGTATATATATATAAGTTTATTGCTTCCGTTTATTGCGATGGTTTTTGTTCGTGTATCAAGTTTAGTATCCGATAATTTATTTTTTTAATGTTTAAAAGTCTTCCCATTCTATAATTTCTTTTAGATCAATCAGTATAGAACAGATTACTCTTTAACATTTCTTGAAACTACAAACATTGTATTTTGGAGAATTTCCATTGAAATTCGTATTCAACGTTCTTGATCGTTTCAATGTTCCTCTTGTTTTTCTTTTCTTATTTGTGCTCTCTTTCATCTTAAAGAAATGAGTACTCGGAATCTTTAATACCTATTTTTAAATAGACAGTCAGAATTGAACAAAAAGAGAAAAATCTGAAATTGTCTTATGCCACTTTTAAATAATCTTTTTACCTTAAAATCCTTTATCTAGAATACGTTAAATGTAGCGTTAATAAAGTGCTTTTATATTCTTTATATATTTACTCGAGTTCGTTTCATATTTGTAAAAATGGAGTGTTATAGTTAATTTTTGACTCAATTACTTATCTAATTAATATGTTCACTCTCAATTAATCATTCGGGAATTTTTTTGAGCAATAAATTACTGGCAGGGGAAAATCTATTGACGTATTGAACTTAAATGGATCACTAAAGTTTATATAGCTATCAACCTGTGGTGCCAGATATATCATTTCCCGCCATTGAGTGTCGCCTGTGGCCTCACTTCCCGCCATTGAGTGATGCCATTGACCTCACTTCCCACCACTAAGCTGCCCTCTGGTGGGAAAAACGTCAGCAAAGGGCAGTTCATGTCTGGACGAGGCATGATTACGACATTCTAAAACAACCGTAGACGTATGCGTAAAGACGGAAGAAGAAATTACGACGTATTGTCAAAAGACGAGCTTGTATGTCAATAGATGAACTTTGTCATCCATTCCATCCTGTAAATGAGTCATCATCATTTGTTCATCATTAATCTAGTTTCATTGTCATCCATTAAATTCTTAAGTATCATTTGGACTTATTATTGCTTGGCCATTACGTCAACCCCTACAAAACCTAAATCTAAAAATCATCAAGAATCATTTCATTCTGAAAAAAAGCTCATTTTCTAAGATGTATCAGAGCCTGATCCCGCACAATTAGTAAACAGAGAAAAATTCTTACGATTTTCTATGTTTTCACAAGTAATTAACATCAGCAGATTTTTCAAAAGAAATTATTTAATATAAAAACGGGGTTTCTCTTTTTACCAATGCGTTCCCTCAGCAAGAAGCTTAGTAGAATTCCGGATAAAACGCTGTTATAGATCTTAACTTCTTGTCCCTCATTTTTGAAAATAACTAAATATTATAAAATAAAAACAAAATTAAGTCATCATATAACGATAAATATACCCCTAAGCAAATAAAACCTAAAAAATCCATCTGTTCCATTTCCTAATGACTCACCATTGTATAAAGGGCAATTGAAAGAAAAAAGCCTTGTTATTTATGAATAAAATTTTCCCTCAAGTGTAAAACAGCTAGAATACTCTCTCCTCTATTTTGATAGGGCTTAGTATCACGTGCAACCAGTAAAATAAAAAACGCATTTTGGATTGCTTTTCATGATTCCAAAACTCATTCAGTCTTAATTTCAAACATAAGTTTCATTTTCGATAGGGTCATTAAATGCAGCCTGCTAATTCAGATGAATGCCATTTTGAATTTTTACTTTTGCCATTTAACAGTCTATTAGTCGACTGACTGTTGTTGTATAAAATTTAATACAGATTAACAATTTCGGTCATAATCAAATTGAATTCTCACAGGTTATTCTGTTTGTCAACTATCGTATTCATAGTCATACGCGCTTTTTGATCAATATTTAATTCATTTCAACAATTTTAATGATTCAAGTCAACTAGAAAGCAGCAATTTTAATGATTCAAGTCAACTAATATTCAACAATTTTAATCATTCAAATCAATTAATAGTAAAAAATTTTAATAAGTCAACTAATAGTCACCAATTTTAATGATTCAAATCAATCAATAGTCAGCAGTTTTAATTACTGAAATCAATTAATAATCAGCAATTTTAATGACTCAAATCAACTAGAAGTCAACGATTTGAATGACTCATGTCAATTAGAAATCGACAATTTTAATGACTCCAAGAAATCAGCATTTTTAATATCAATAATTTTTTGAACAAGATAATCCACATTTTTTAATTAACAGACCGATATAACCACAAAAATGTTTTTCTTTTTTCTGGGGTTGGTAAAATTTGTGAATACGTCGAAATTTGGAGGCAGACTTACGATTGCAGCAATTTCTCTCTGTATTTTGCAAACGAAAAAAAAAAAAATAACTTTTCACACTTTTTTTGGATTTAGTTTTTTTCCAAAATAAGTTTTGGTCGGTTTTCCGAGTCTTTCCGGTTTCGGGATCTTTACGATAGTAATAGAAAACAGATTATTCTCTGAGTTCCAGCGACAATAAAATTCTCCTCCCCTTCTTCCAGCCACCTTCTTCTGTTCATCGGCACTGTTACGAGGAGTGAAGTCATCGATTGCCCCAAAATTGGGTTTTCATTGATTTGATTCCCAAAAACACTCTGTTGCTATTTTTTATTATTCCCACGTCGTAAAATAAATGCAGCGATCGGTGTTTTCTAAATAAATGCGATTTCTTACTACTGACTTCGGGACTGATTCGGATCTTCGATCATACGATTCTTAAACTTTGACCAGCAAAACAGTAGACATAATCTTGGAAATATAATTTGGAATTTGAACTAGTTATCGTGCTTAATTAAGAATGACAGGAAGAATATTTTCTTGTAGGCAATGAATATACGAATTGAAATTGAAGGATATACAAAGGACAGGTATGAAGAGTATTTATTCCATTTTTTTATTCTTTTCTACAAACAGGTACTCATTTTTATGTATCAGATTTGTGTATTCTTTTAAAATTTTAAAGCTTGGTGTTCTTTCAGAACGGTAATGAAAGAAACTACTTATTGCATCTCGATATCCGTTTCATATTCGTTCGGAATTCTCAAGTTTAATGTTAGAATACGTGATTAAAATATTTTCTTTCAAAACTGATTAAACATATAAAATGTATTTAAACCATAAAATCGTTAATAAAGTTGAAAAGATAATTTTTTTTTTGAAAACGAAGATGGTGCAAAATTAGTTGCACTGTAATATTTTCGGAAGTTACAGCAAAAAACGCTGAAATTTTATTGAATGTTTAGTTAAAATTTCAAACCTACAGGACTGGTTCCCCTAAAATCTCCTTGAACACTCTTTAATAAAACTGTTACCTCAGAGAGAGACTTGCATTGACATTTACGAATAAAAGTACGAAATATTAACGTTTAGCTTGAATTTGGCATCTTTACTGAATCTGTTGTGTCTCCTTGGCGAGTTATTTGAAAGTTAATTCATGGCTAACAGATGCGGTAAATAGATCCGAAAATATTTTTTATACTTTAGATGATTGTATTGTGCCTATAATTTTCGCTTAAGAGCAAACAATATGTTGTCAAAGTTTTATTGGAATAGGATGAGCTGTACGGCAGCGCAGAAGAGACTTCCCTTCATTTTTGTTTATATAGATTGCTGCATCAATGCCATTGCCATTTTTTATGTTCAAAATTCTCTTTAACTCAATTGCCATTATGATTTATTAGTATGGGTGGTAACTTTTTCAACAAATGGGGAATTTAAGTTTGGGAAGAAAAAATTATTTGATAAATGATGATGATGATGATGATTTACTCTAACAGTTGATCGTAATGGGATTTCTGCCCACTAAATCCTGATACAAGAGGTACCTTCCAGACTAAGTAGACAGGTTCTTGGGACTAAATAGCCGAGAACGGACATCGCCCAATTGTTTTAATATGTTTATTAACGTCATAAATTTAATCCAAAGATGATCCAAAAGAAAAATTTGATGTTTTAAAATCTATTTAAAACTATGGTTTTTAGATGTATTGTCGAGTATAATGCAAAATACTATAAATGTTGCAATATTATTTGTAAATATATCTTGAATTATTCATTAAAATTAGTACATTTCGATGAAATTTAACCAAAATGGTTAACACTCTACACAAAATAGTAATGCAGCAATCCTATTTTTCTTCATACACGTTATAGAATATAATGATGAATGAAAGAACCAAGATCAAAGACACATTTTGAGATGCAAATAATTATGGGCAAAAATGGGTAATTTTTCAAAAAACACCTATAAATGAAAAAATGTTTCAACAACAATAACACTTTTCGTTCATTTCATTGCCAGTATTATTTAAAGCACACCCTGAAATGTTTATGTAAATATATCTATTAGTTTTTGAGATATCATTTTAACGTTGGAGAATTTTTATGAAAATTAAAAATTTGAGAATATTGAAATGAAATGCAAATGTTAGCTGAAAAATATGTGACCCTGGATGTTAGGTCAGGCCTTCCTTTTCCTAGAAAAGATAAACTGTTTCAGAAAGAGGAAAGTCTGAACTACAAGAAATAAGAATTTTAAAAAATTTCGCCAATGTGGTCGATAACCAATGTTTTTAACATAGTCGGACATGTTAACGCCAATATGCAAGATATTTTCAAAATAATGGAAATATCTGTGAATAAAAATGTCATCAAAAGCAGCGTTTCAAAAATATTAAAATATAACTCTAGCTGCCAGTTTTTTATATAAAAATTATATATTTTTATATAAAAATTAAAATTATATGGAGAGATTAGTTGTCATTACCATTCCCCATTTAGTTTTGTTGTAATGGCACCATGGATTTTACTATTCCAAAGTCCAAGCCATATGAAAAAGCGAGCTGTGAGCATTCTTCCGAGAGACAGAAAAAGATGGATATTTATTACGCTACAGTGGCATATGGTTTTGCCATGGCCAGGCATTTAGTTAGGCTTCAGCTTGGTGCCCTTTAAATATTCTACTTGTATCCTTAATGTAAATAACACGTCCTGTTTTAATTGTTAAAATCCTTTAAATTTTTATTCCTGTAAATAAATTTCCTGTTTTATTTCAAAGTTTCTTCTGTTCTTTAATCAGTTATCCAAGACCAGGGATAAGCAACCTGAGGCTCTTTTGATGTAAAGTCGCGATTCACCAATTCCATACGAAGTATTAATAATTTATCATCTAAACCCGATATCGCGATGAGACCGATGCGACTATTGATTGGAGTTATTTGAGCATAACTTTAAAAAAACATGTAAGATCGATTCGCTGAAAGGTTCGTGCCATTCAAAACAAACAAAAGTACTCTCGCGTTCTTAGTAAATCCTCCGAACGCAAATGCAAATGAGATCCATATTGAACCATTTGGAAATGATGCTGGTTTGCTTCCATTGCAGTAGTTAGATTTGAAAACCAAAGACTTGTGGAGTGATAAATTCATAGAACTCAAAGTGCGAATAGGAAGAATTGGAGTTCCAAAAAATACATGTACAATGCAACCACTCCACGACATGAATATTGCGACGAAGTGAAGAAGTTGGCACTTGGAGAGCTGACAATCTTCCGGTCGACCTACTGTCTATCCATCACAAGAACTCTGCTAGACGATCGTCTATGTTTACGGCGGGCGTCATAGAAACAAGTTATTGTAAGAAGAGTTCATTTCGCAGAGGTAGAAATTCATTGTTGTTGTCGTAGGTAGAAATTCAAAATTGTTTCTCACGTTGGCACGTTCAGCGCCAAACTGGCGATATTATGTATTATAACATTTAATTGTTGAAAACAATTTCAAAAAAAAAAATCACAAAGATAAAAAATTATTTGCATACTCGGAGTATTGAAAATATCTGATATTTTTGTTATAAATTTACAAAATGAAAAGTAAATCAAATAGAAAAACTGAATAATTATTTGCATGTCTAACGACTGCACAAGAACAAAAAATTAAGAATTAAAATCATGCAAGATAAAAAATTAATCGTCATCATTTCATTTGATTTAAATTGATATGTTATTAATATAAAATTATCCGCTGCAAACGCATCTAATAACATAAAAGCAATAATATAATTAATCATAATTATTTCATTTGATTCAAATTTATATGTTATTAAGAGACGAAAAAAATTATTAAATGCAGTTACATATTAACCAAAGAAAAGATTAATAAAATATAAAAGAAGTAAGCTAAGCGAATATAAAGATAGTGCAACTGCGACTAAAGCGAGAAGACGAACGAGCAACAAGTTTTTCTTACCGCTACAATTGATGCCAAGAACAAGAATACTCCCCAAGACTTCCGTCCGATTTCACCCATTCAAAATGGATCTTCCCAACCGAAGCCGGTTTCTATGACGCCCGCCATAAACACACACGGTCGTCTAGCAGAGTTCTTGTGATGGACAGACAGTAGTCATGTGAGCAAGCGTCCTTTTGCAAGAATATAATAAAAAATAAATTTAGAAGTCAGCTAACAAATAAAAATCTAGATTCTTGCTTGAAACTTAAAACAACAAGCTATAAGCTAGATTTAATGAAACTTTCAAAACACATACAAAGCCACTGATCCCATTGATGTAACTATCTATATTCGTTTTTTTATATGAATAAAGAGTATTCCGTACTTAAAGCAGTTTATTTTAAATCAAAAATTAAATATATATAAGCAAATACTATAATACTAAATAGAAAAATGTTAGTGGCTCTTTAAAGACTTGAAAATTTTGCAAATTGTTGCTTTTAGCTCTTTCGTTTCAAAAGGTTGCCGACCCCTGCCCTAGACACTGATCCAAATGAGGCTGAATGGGCATTTTGTCCCCTCCATTCCTACAATCAGTATATTATGTTGTAGCTTTAGTGAAAGTGTTTACAACTTAGAGTCTTGATTCATGGAAGAGTGCAAACAGATGGAAAGAGAAACTAGCAGAAACAAAATAATGGACTAAAATAGAAGAAAGAGGTCGACGGGTATAGTAATATCTAAAACAGTTTTCAATGCTCAATCAGCATCTGTATTCTCCGGTGTCAATAATTACAACTAGGAGGCCACCTGTATAAGCAGGCAGAGCAGTAGTTTAAAAATTACTTGTCATAGATGTAAATGTCAAACGCCGTTTACGATGAGGCCATAGCCACAAAACCTGGGCAATCGATAAGCGGAAGAGTGTTACATGCGTAATTAAATCAACTTCCGCATTTTTTCCAACAGCAGAAGGGGTACTCGTTTGAAGGACACCAGCACAATCGCATGAGCGTGATTGTCTCCTTTCTTTAACAAGCATCTGACATGGTATGAGCGGCTTTGTTTTCTGTGGATCCAATCTTAAGCCTTAAAGAAAGGATCGCTGTGGATAAATTTTAGCTAACCAAATCTTTTCTATGATGCCAACTATTTCTTGCTGGAGATATACTTTTTCTAGTACATTCAGGCAGTTGATCTTGTTCAATTATAGTTTGATGAACATAAGGGTGAAGAGAAACATCTACCTTGGCACAAACAGCCCATTGATTTTAATAAGGGCCGAACTGTTATGGTCTATTTGAGAACGTTCAGCCTGCAATTTATGCCGCCATCTTTCACAACATCACCATGAAGAAATATTCTTCTAAACATTTATCAGTTCTTATATAATTCTATATACATGCGAATCTAAGCTATATCACATGCCAAAGGTAGCGCTGAGTGTTATTAGGAAAGATTCTTGTATTCGTTTAAAGTGTTCCCATTATTTTTATTTAATCACTCTAAACACTTTTACAATTGTTTCTACAAATATCATTTCTCCAATTTAGATCGTAATTTATTTAGTTTGGCATTTAGCTATTTTTCTTTGTGGTAGTTAAAATTTTTGTTTTGGATATTTACTGCTGTTTAACCTTATATTATTCTAGAAAAAGCATATTATAAATTGATTCGAAATATATTGATAAGTGTAACAAAAAGCAGTTTTCTGATATGAATCAATATCATTGTTTCCTTATTTAAAATTAATTGCTCATATAGAAATGGGATTCGCTCGTTATGAACTAAAAAAACGAATTATAAAAGAATTATTTTAAAAAGGTATACTTGAATTTATAGGCTACGATGTCGAAGACAATTTTTTTCATGGACAATCTGGTGGTCGAAGCAATAGTCGTAAAAGCATAAGAGCTGAAAAAACAGTTTAGATTAATTATAAGTTCAATTAAATTTCTTATATATTCTAGTTTCTTATTTCTGATGTATAATAGAGCTTAATTCTTTTACTATTGTTTCCAGTGTTTCAGCCTTTATAAACCCTCGGGTTCACAAGTTAAGACCTTACCACCAGGTCACAGCGAATTAGGAAACATGGTTAAAAATACAAAACTCTCAAGTACTCTTGCTGTTCCACTTTCTCTCTGCCTTTGAAGCAAAAAAGAAAACACTTTCTTATGAATAACATTTTCAATTATCTCTTCAATAAAGAGCAATAGATACTCTTACTTGATTACTAGGCAAAGTAATAAAAAAAGCCTATTATTCTTTTTTTGAAGATCGATGGAAAACAAAACACGGCAGCTCAGTATTTTGTTTATTCTTCGTCTTTTATTCACGTTTCGTCCACAGGAAAGGAAGTAAAACAAGGCTTAAAATAATTAATAGTTATAAGGAAATATATATTATTGAATGCTACCTATGTACGTGGTTTGAAAAGCTATAATTTCTCTAAGTCAGTGGATTTCAGAATTTGATTCATTATCAGAAGTCCAATAATACTGGATCTTTTATTGGAATTTATTCTTTTGTTAAAATGAAAGGAGCATTTTGTGCTTCTTGATGTTATGTAGGAAGCCCAGAATGCATTTGGAAAATTTCACCGATTGACAGAGTTTTAGAAATATTTCTTCGGTTTTTCAGATTACAAAATGTGTTTTCCACACTCAGTGAGCTATAGAACGAAATTATTCGTCACATCTCGGATTTTTTATGCCTTCTCTTCGTGCAATTTCTTTATTTCAAAAGTTATATGACATTCCTCCAGATCAAGGAAAGAAACTTTGTTTCTTTATTTCCCGCGCTTTTTTATCAAAATGACCCATTCTAAAAGAAACGAACTGTTTATTATCCCACAAAATTCCAATATTTTTATGTCCATTTTAAACCCAATAGTTTGTAGGAGTTTTCTTTGACATGCTCGAGAACAACAAAGGGAGAAGAAAGAGGGCTTATTTTTTTTTCGAAAAGCAAGTTAAATATCTGTTTTATTTGATCCAGTGGAAAATATTTAAGTGGCTCAGAAATATCACTATCGGAAAACTCAAAGATAACCGTCACTGTACAAATTTGTTGCTATTCTTAAGGATTTCGACTAGTGAGGATAATTTGGGACTAATGTCGTAGTTTTTAGCAGGGATTACAATGAGCCGATATATATATATATATATATATATATATATATATATATATCCTTTAAATGAATTTCAGATGAAAGTATGATAGACATCTACAAACTTGGTCTGATTTATCTTTTGAATTATTTTTGTCACAGATAAGAAGATATATTGATAAAAAATATGTTTTACAAACTGAAGAGATTTAAAACGCAGAAATTCTAGAAAATTTCTAAATTTTAAATTTTTTGACAATCAACAATAATTTCTCTACACTCGCTATATGAGAAAGTAAAAAAAAATTAAAACTTTAATCTTTAATTTAAAGTATTCCTTTACGGAATTTTTTATTAAAAATTCTAAAATATCACAGCTTTTCCTCAAAGACTTTAATTGATCAAACATCTATTTTTTTAAAGTTTTTAAGGCTTTCTGTCTTTAATGTAATTTTTTTTCCTGTTAAGATGATAGATAATTTCAAATTTTTATGTTTTACAAATTAGAAGTATTTTAATAGGCCTTCTAAAGATTAAATTCTTTATTGAGGATTAAATTCTTTAAATATCAATGTACTGCAACTAAGCAATACAGTAAACCTCCAATCTATTATAAAGTCATTGGAAAGTCTATAAAATTCAATCTCCAAATGAATGAAAGGGGTAAAATGTATGTAATAAGAAGTTGGGTCGAAATGTGAAGCTAGAGTTTCTATGTCATTTTCTAGGCAATTTCTACTATGGATTTTTTTAACCTTAAACCAGACACTTTTCACCTTTTACTTAAACGATTTACTTAGTGCCATCAAAACGAAAGAATTAACTCTACTTCCGGAACGAAGTTATTTTCTGTTCAATTTAAAGTCATTCTGTCCATATATACACTGAGGGGCCAAATTATTATGACCAACTGACAGTTTTATGCAATAGCTACGAAAAGGTAATGCATATCAAGTGAAATCGTCCATTGCATTGCTTTGTACGCGGAGATAGGGTTAAAAAACTGGACTTAACCGAATTTGAACGTGGGATGGTTGAAGACTTGGAACCACTCTCAGCGAAACGGCTGCTCTTGTGAAGAGAAGCAGTTATTGATGTGTACAGAGATTGCACTACACAGCAGAAAATCGAGTCTCAACGCCAGACTTGTGGTCGCCGCAACCGACTGAATGCTCGAGCGGAAAGGAAACACTCCGGCAAAAGAGCAACGTCAAATAGCATGGAATCTTGTGTGTTGCACATGTGGTGATATCTTAATAAGACAGATAACATCGACGGGACATGAGCATGCTTTTGCCCTATGGTTATGTTACTGGCTTTCAAACCCAAAGGTCCCTGGTTCTATTCTGAGCAATATCACCTCCCACACACACATCACGCATTACAAGCTATGAGAGCCGAAGGACTGACCGAAATCCCCTGCTGTCTGCCTCGAACAAGGGCAGGCGTCCCAGTTTGCAAAGGCGCATAAGGATTGGGCAGCGGACGAGTGGTAAAGGGTCATGTGGTCTCATGAATTCAATTACGTCACACAGATGGCAAATTTCGGATAGGACGAAAACATCACAAAAGTACGGACCCCAACTGCAGTGTCACATCACTTCAAGTTGGTGGAGACAATGCTATGGTTCGGGGGATGTTGCATGGATCTTTTCATTACTGTAGAACAACATCTAGAGGCCCATGACTATTTTGGTGTTCTCGCAGATCAAGTGCATCCTGTTATATGCTGTTATGTTAATGATGTACCTTGTCTGCGATGGATACTTTCAGCAAGCCGAGGCTCCTTGCTATACAGCTAGTATTGTCGTCAGAAAGGGTTCAAAGGTCAATTTTCACTCAAATTCGTCGATATTCGTCGATTTTCTGAAATTCACAGGGAATTCCCTTAAACTGTTGAGTTGATTTTCCAGAACAGACCTGTAGGTTTGAACATAATAGAATAGGAATGGTGGCGTCAATGGGTTGAAAGATCTTCTTACCCAGTTCAATTTAGTTGGGACGAACCTCGTCATTCTGAACCGCGGTCAGATGACGAGGACGACACCTGAGTTTGCACCCCCATCTCCACACCACACCAGCGGGAGGACTTTTGGCCCCGACGGATTAAACGTGCAAGAGACCCCCTTACGTGACGATTCTTCGGTGAAATCTAGTCTCCAACCTGAAACCCTCTGATTCCGAAGCCGAGACCTTACCACCAGGTCACCGCGGCATTTGCCAAATATAAATAAAAAGCTTAAACATAAATATCACAAGTATCAGAAAATTCCAAAATATAGCAATCCTACTTTAAACAATTTGTCAACTAAACATTTGCCAAACACTTACATAAGGAACACTTTTTCAAGAGGAATAATCGTTGTAGAAAAATTTACATTATTTCCTGTTGAGGCCATTTGAATTACCGAAAGCGTGATATTAAATGTTTACTTAAAAATGCTTCGCAGGCACTCTTTTTTTCACTTGTGTATTTAGACAAAAAAGAATCAATGTTTCATTTTAATTAGGAGAAAACAAAAGCCTCAGTGTTATCGGAACGAATCAATTTTCCCTCTCTATGCGATGAAATTAGCTTCTCTTTGTTACAGCAGGGATGAAATTCCCGTCTCATTCAGCGTGTTTAAAATGATTCCCTCCATTCAGCCATAACCTTGTTTGTTCGAACTTTGAAGCAAGAGGAAATAAGTCTCTAGTTTTTGTTTTTTAAAGGATTTTACGAAGTGAAGAAGTGTTAGCAAAAGCAACAAAATATGTAAATGCGATTTCGTCGGCAAATTTGCATTGGAGGCACGTTTCACGCTCATACAAGAAACCGCAGTTGTAACCCAAATTGGTTAACAAAACCGAATTCCTTATCGATGTTATAGACATTTTGCTTTTATAGCAACAGTAGGAGGAGTGTTTGTGAATGAAAATGCATTTTAAAGCACCGATAAGTTCTTCCCGATGAGCACTATTGCATATCAGTAATAAGGTTTAATTATTCTTTTGAAAAGCGTTTTACTCCCTGTCCTTACATAATAGTGAAAAGATTTTAATTCGTAAATCGTGTTTTTCTTTTTTTACGTTCATGCATACAAAGAGAAATCATAGTAAAGATAAAAAAAATTAAAATCCTGTGGTTTTAAAGAACCTCTAAAAGTCAGATATCCCTATATAAAAGCCAAAACATGTTTTTAATTTCTGAACACATTAAGTCAAAAAAGATTTCAGCTAGAAGAATAAAATTTCGTATACGCCTTTTGTACTTTGAATTGTAAATTTCTGTCAAATTTTGAACGAAATTTATTCGGAGAAAATCTATCTCAGACACAGAAACAGATAAAAACTGGTTAATATTCCTCAATAAATATCAAATAATAATAATATTATTCATCAAATAATAATATCCATCAATAGCTATATATATAGAATGTAAAAATTGCTTTTCATTCTCCTCCTTCATAGATTAATTTTCTCTTTTCTCTAGTGGGTTGTGTGTTCCCGATAACAGAATAAAAATGTAATATTTTTAAAATAAACTTGTAGCAGTTACATATCATTTTCTCTTTTGGATACTAGAGGGCGATGCATGATATGCCATCCCATAAAGCATTGCGAATTGCAATTAGAATGAGAATGGGTTGTCTTGTCTTTGTGTCTGTTCTGTGTGTGAATGTGGTGATTAAAGAAATGCTCCTGAAAACACAAGTCCTGTTTCTTACTGCACATATCATAACAATCAGAATTCCACCACACTCTCCAATTAATTTAGTTTTGATTCCATGTGAATAGCAGTTTCTGGAAATGAATATGAAATAAAGAAATTATTTTATAATTCTACCATATTTATAACAAAGAATTTTCTATTATAATGAAAACCAAAAGGAGAAAAATGATAAAAAATAGTTCAGCGATTCTTTAAACCCGTTTTTATAGAATTGCAAACATTTAAATTCCTTTAACATTTAATTCTTTTATCTATACTTATAATAAAGCTCAATGTGTGTGTGTGTGTGTGTGTGTGTGTGTGTTGGCGCTCTACAGGCCAGACCGTTGGACCTACAGCTACCAAATTTGGTACATGCATACCTTGGAGGTTCGGAATGTGCACCTCGGAGCCCTTTTTTCGAATTTTTAATTATAATTTGAATTAATTAAAATTTAAGTGAAATTTCGACGTTTTTCCGTTATAACTTCCGAAAATATTATTGCACAAACATGATTTTTATATCAATTTAAAGATAAAAAAAATTAGCTTTCTAACGGTATCAGTTTTTTTAATTTATAACGTAAGCTTCTATTTTTAACGAATTTTTAAAGAAATATTTTAACCATGTTTTTATCACGTGACTGGATAAAATAAAAGAATGACGGAATTTCAAATAAAAACAAATTATCATCGCAAAATAAATCTACAGAAATGCAACTGTCAGCACGTAACAGGATAAAATAAAAGAAATATGAAATGTGATATTTTCTTTAAAAAATAAATGCAAATGATTCTATGATCGTTTGCAATATCTGTATCATTAATTTCATAAATTATCTTTATTTACAGTAAACCTGATTGAATTTAGACAGGATATGCATTGAAATCCGGACTTAATGGCATATTTATGTAATCGTTTGCAATATCAGTATCATTAATTCAATACTTTTTTCCCTTTCTCGCTTTCTTTGAAAAAAAAACATATTTCATATTTTGGCAACATCATCGATAAAAACATTTTTAATATTTTGGAAGCATAACCGATAGTTAAAACTGATTGATTTATAAAATTAAAGAACATTATTAGGAAAAGGTGTTCTTTTAGAACTTTTCGTCCATCATCTTAAAGAAAATATTGCTTTCAGGCCAATCAATTCCCGGAATTACTTCTAGGCTAATGAATATGTGATTTAATTGAAAATTTTAGAACGCATTACTCATGGCGAACCAGCTGGTCGCCAAAGGCGGCTAGTAAATAATATAGACGACAAAATAAAATTGTTCAGAAAAACAGCAAAATTGAGATTTGATAAGTTTTCAGACAAAACTGCCAGCTTTTATGATTTTATCTTGGCGTATTTGTTTTGATAAATGGAATAGTTTGTATTCCTTTAAGTAATGATAAAAACGGCTTTTAAAACGTCATTTATTATTATCATTGCAAATCAAATTTTCTCTGCATTTCTTTAAAATGTTATAAATTTAGAATATCACAAATTTTTCGGCGTCTTTCCAAATTTTTTCTGCAATACTCCTACAAATTTTTTTTTATCAAAAACATTTCGTAGAGTAACAAAATTGCACCCTACTGAACTCCAAATTAAAATATTCTTTTCTTAAAGACATGTAAAAGCAATTAGATGTGATTTTTCAAATGGCGAACATTTTCTGACCGTGAGCATTAAATCTTGAAGTATATGAACAGTTTAATTCACAAGAGATATTTTTTTTTAAAAAGGCATCTTCAACGTACTGTTTTGATCTTGAATTTTTTGTAAAAACGATAAAAAATATTTTACTTTTAAGAGGCAATTAAATGTACATTTAAAATCAGATATTTTGTTCGAGACGATATTTACTGGCAACAAAATTACTCTCTCTTTTTTTTTCTTCTTTTTGGTCTTTAAAAAGGTTTCAAAATGAACTTTTTAAGATTTTTTTTTGCCGTGTACGTTTTAATTAATTTTTAACAAAATTCGAGTGCTCACGATATTATTCATTTTATTTTCATTCATTTCCCATTTCAACACTCATTATTTTTCAAAGCACGCGTTTTGTAAAAGTCAAAATGTTTCCCGCAAAGACATTTTTAAAAGACCCTTTTTGAGTTTCAAATTTATATTTCTAAATTTGAGAAAAAGAAAATGCTTCACAATTTGAAAACATAAGCGCTCTTAACTGCATGATTGTACTATTTTACAAAAAAAATATTATAATTAATAATTAAACAAAAAACATGGAGAAAAACAAAATACTAAAATTTTCAAATCTGATTAGAAATATTCTAAACAAATTTGAATTTTGAGAAAGTTACAATTTATTTTAATTCTTATTAAATTTTTTATTCTTTTCTTTCATTCAATTTTTATAGTGGATTGATTTTCTTTTATTGTTTTTCTTTTCACTGACAAAATAATTTTTTGTAATAAAAGGCTATACTGTGTTTTTAAAAGCAGAAATTGTCAATAACAAATGACATTTTTGAACGTTTTTCGACTTTTAATTATATTTTCAAAATATTAGTCTTTAATACCTTTAAAATTTAATATTCCAATTATTTTATAATTTTGAGATCAAATTTTTCAAATTTGTTACTGAATGACGTTATGCTAGTTGAGTCCAAATTGAATTATAAACAATCTATTAATTAATAGTTAAGTTTCTAAAAACATTAGAGTTTTATTTTGTCTAGCGGATATGTTACTCGACTGCAAGTCGGTAGGTCGCCAGTTCGGTCCGTGGAGGAATTAAACCTCCACATTAGGACAATTCCAGCCAACACCATCGCCAAAGCTATCCCTTTGACTTCCGAGGCAAGAGCAACTTAAATGCGGCTTTTATAAATGCGCTTCATATAATCTTATGAGAATTTCCATTGCTTTTTCCGAGTGGGGACAACAGAACTATCACATTACACCACAACAGGTAACTCGAAGTCACAGAATATTGGAGAAGTTTTGATTCTTTCCTCCGTCGAAAAGAGAAAAAAAAATCGATATTTCTGAACTCTTTATCTTGTTCCTGCGAAAGTCTTTTCATTTCCTTTCGTTGCTTCGAATGCGGTCCTTATCAGCGATAATAGGAAATAAAAACATCCCCGCCTTTCTCGAATAATACTTTTAGGTCCATCGTACAAATCTCTGCATTCCCTAATTATATTGGAGTGGGTGTGGAATGGAAGCTACAAGTCTGCGAAAGTTAAGATGGAGCTCGTAATAAATGCCTCCTCCAATATTCACTTGCAAGAAAGAAAGTGTGCCGCTATTCCAAGTGAATATTGGACATAATATTCACATAATTAAGTGAATAATATTCACATAATTAAGAAATCATACATGAATACAGACAATCATAAATGAAAATAAGTCATAGTGAAGACAATCATAAATG
>JAPMOQ010031023.1:762198-946475 GCA_026543055.1 Argiope trifasciata
AGTCATAGTGAAGACAATCATAAATGAATACAGTCATAGTGAAGACAGTCATAAATGAATATAGTCATAGTGAAGAAAATAATAAATGAATACAATCATAGTGAAGACAATAATAAATGAATACAGTCATAGTGAAGACAATCATAAATGAATTTTGCATTATTCTAAGCCGGTCGAGCTTGAATTTTAACATAAACCTAAAACTGCGGTCAAAAAATGACATATCAAATTTCATTCAGCCAAGTCAATGAAGTCTTGAATTATTATGTCCATATGCATATGAATACACAGATGACAGACAATCACTCTATTGATAGATGCCAAAAGTTCCAAATTTATTGCTCATCTATTATTTCTTATGAGTCGATTTCGACCCAATTTTTCCAAAATAGGAAATTTTGTCCATCCTATTACACAGAGATATACTGACCGCACTTTCCGATAGCAGTTTTCTGTAACATACTTACAGACAAACATTCATTTTTATTTATATATATTTACAAATAGACTGCAAATATCCCGATTTTTAAGAGTAGCGGCAATGTTTGTTCTGAAAATAACAAATGTTTCTTTAGTTTTGTATAATCAATGAACGAATCCACGAAGGACCTTTAATGGCTCAGATGTTCAAAAGCCTGATTTAAAAATGGAAATTTACTTTCCTGAATTTTTTTCCCTATCGGTTCGAAAACATCCTTGCACAAATCAAGAAATTATCACGTATTCGGAAACAGAATGTCACAAAATGAAACAGCAGAATATTAGTAAGCTGTTGTGAAAAAAGAATGAGGAATAGAACGACAGCAAAGTAGGCAGAATGCTATTTTTTCTTATTATGCTTTATGATCATCTTTAATGGGAAGAACACCTCTTATCAATGAGAATTTTTTGAAGGAGGTGTATCCTAGATGCCTATCATCGATATTTATACACATTTTGAGTTTGAGTTCGAGAAATGCATTATTTTTTTGATAAAAATAAAAACTTTTTCAAAAAAATAATACATCAGCACTGTGAAAAGAAAAATCGTTTTGAGAATGCAATTTGGTTATATTTGATCAATTTCGAATTTTAAGGAATCCGACTATGTTCGAAGGAAAATTTTTGAAAAATTGGATTTTTTAAAAATTATTCAAAACTATAACTTTTAGATGCATTGCTAATTATAATGAAAATGCTATAAATACAACAAAACTATTTGAAAGTATAATACATTTTGAGAAATAGGAAAATTTGTAGTATCTTTGAATGAAATTCAACCAAAACGGTTCGTATTCTACAGAAAATTGTAACGCAGGAATCCTATTTTTCTTTGTACACAAATTACAGAATATAATGATGAATGATATGATCCAAAAGATAAGAAAAGTTAGAGATGCAAAGAAGTAATGGGTAAAAGTATTCGTATGTATGCATTTGTTTTCCTAAATTCACAACTTAATTTTTCTAAAAACTTCTATGAACGAAAAAATATTTCACCAACAATAAAACTTTGGGTTAAATTCATTGCCCCTACTATTTAAGGTGTCCGACTACGATAAAAACGCTGGTATTCGACCACATTGGAGATTTTTTTGACCAGATTCGACCAGATTGGAGTGTTATTTCTTGTCATTCAGACTTTTCTCTTTCCAAAACAATTTGTTTTTTCTTAGAAAAAGAAGGTCTCACCTATTATACAGAGAAATTTTAGGCAAAATATAATTTTCATCTAAAATGTGTCTTTCACTTCCATTTTAATTTTCATAAAAGTTATTCACCCTTAACATGATACCTCAAAAACTAATAGAGGTATTTACATAAAAATTTCAGAATGTGTTTTAAATAATAGGGGCAATGAAATGAACCAAGAGTTTTATTGTTGATGAACTGCTTTTTCATTTATAGGCGTTTTTAGAAAAATGAAGCTGTGAATTTATTTGAAAAAGAGAATTATACGTATATTTTTCCCCGTTACTTCTTTGCATCCCGAAATGATTCTTAGATTTTGGCTCATTCATTCATCATTATTTTCTATAATTTGAGTAAAAAAAAATAGAATTGTTGCATTACATTTTTGTGTAGATTGTTAACCGTTTTGGTTAAATTTCACTAAAATTTACCACAAATTTTCCTATTTCTCAAAATATGTTATATTCTCAAATAATGTTTTTTTTTATTTATAGTGTTTATAATTGATAATACATCTAAAAATCAAAAATATTTTTTCAAAAAATCAAAATTTTCAAATTTTTTTCTTCGAATGTAGTCGGTTACCTTAAAACAAAGAGCTGAAACTTTTATGCAAATACCTCTATTAGTTTATGAGATATCAAGTTAACGGTGGAGAATTTCTATGAAAATTAAAATTTAGAGAAAATTTAAGTCAAGGATAAACTTTAACTGAAAAAATGTCATCTGGATGATAGGCCATGTCTTATTTTTTTCTTTAAAAATTATGTTTTGGAAAGAAGAAAATTTGAAGTACAAGAAATAATTAAAAAATACCGCCAATATTGTCTATAACCAGTGTTTAAACTTAATGCCTTTTGATGTAATGCCTACTTGTAATATTTCTTAGCCAATCGATTTAAACATTCCAAACCTGATGATTTGAAACAATAATCTTTTATTTTATTTTATTAGATGCAGATTGATAGTAGGAATGCTTTAAAAATTAAACAGAAAAAAAAATTGGAAAAAAATCTAATACTTCTAATTAAGGTATTTGACTATGTTAAAAACATTGGTTAAACTAAACATTGGAGAATTTTTTTTTCATTGTTATGTCTTGTAGTTCAGAATTTTCTCTATACAAAACAGTTTATCTTTTGTAGGAAAAAGAAGGCCTGACCTATCATCCAGCGGAATTTTAAGAAAAACATAATTTTCAGCTAAAAATTACTTTTCAATTTTCACAAAATTTAAATTTTCATACAAATTCTCCACCGTTAACATGATATCTCAAAAACTAATAGAGGTATTTACATAAAAGTCTCAGTTTTATGTTTTAAATGATATGAGCAATGAAACGAACCAAAAGTTTTTGCTGTTGGTAAAATACTTTTTCATTTATAGGTGATTTTAGAAAAATTAATTTTTGAATTTATTGGAAAAAATGCATATATGCATATATTTTTACGCATAACGTAATGGAAATTCTTCAAATATTTCTTATATTTTATTTCATTTTGTTCATCATTTTATTCTATAACTTATGAGCAAAGAAAAATAGGATTGATGCATTAGAATTTTGTGTAGAGTTGTGACAGTTTTGGCTAAATTTCAATTAAATGCACTACTACAATAAACATACTCCTACACTGATGGAAAAAAATCCCAACACCAAGAAAAAATTACTGTACAGTAATGAAATTTTAGGAATACATTTGTCTAGGTAACATATTTAATTTATTAAAGTTTCAAGATCACAGGTAGAGCCATTGGCGAGAAGAGCCATTTCAAATGTGAAATGTTGGTACATTAGTAACCGGTGTAACCGCCAGAATTTTGAATGCAAGCATGCAAACGTGTATGCATTGTGTCGTACAGTTGTCGGATATCAGTTTGTGGGATGGAGTTCCATGCCTGTTGCACTTGGGTGGTCAATGCAGGGACGGTTAATGCTGGTTGTGGATGACGCTGGAGTTGTCGTCCAATGATGTCCCATACGTGCTCGATTGGAGAAAGATGTTTTGATCTAGCAGGCCAAGGCAATATGTCCCCACTCTGTAGAGCATGTTGGGTTACAACAGCGGTATGAGGGCGAGCGTTATCCTCTTGTAAAACACCCCCTTGAATGCTGTTAATCAATGGCAGCACAACAGGTTGTATCACTAGACTGACGTACAAATTTGAAGTCAGGGTGCGTGGGATAACCACGAGAGTGCTCCTGCTGTCATACGAAATTGCTCCCCAAACCATAACTCCAGGAGTATGTCCTGTGTATCTAGGACGTAGACAGGTCACTAGCAGGCGTTCACCTGGCCTCCTTCTAACCAACAAACGGCTATCACTGCGACCAAGGCAGAACCGGCTTTCATCAGAAAACACAACAGATCTCCACTCCGTCCTCCAATGAGCTCTAGCTTGACACCACTTACGTCGCAAACGGCAGTGGTTTGGAGTCAGTGGAATGCACTGCACAGGGCGTCTGGCTCGGAGCTGTCCTTGAAGTAACCGATTTATAACAATTCATTGTGTCACTGTGGTGCCAACTGCTGCTCGAATTTCAGCTGCAGACGCAGTACGATTAGCCACAGCCATACGCCGAATACGACGATCTTTCCTCTCAGTAGTACCACGTGATCGCCCGGAACCTGGTCTTCTTGAGGCAGTACCTTCCCTTGACCACTGCCGCCAATACTCATGCACAGTGGATACATTCCTGCCAAGTCTTTCAGCAATATCGCGGAAAGAAAACCCACCTACTCGTAGCCTTACAACACGACCTTGTTCAAACTCAGTGAGCTGTTGATAGTGGCTTCTTCGTCTTCGCAGAGGCATCCTTGACTAACATTAACCCACTACATCAAATCTCAACTGTAAATAACGATCACGAACTTAACAGCGCTTATTTAAAGCAAACCTCATTTGCATATTCATAGTGTCGCTACTTGGGCCACACTTACGCTCGTGACTCGAAATTTGAGTCGACGTCATTTTTCAGATGTATAAACACGCCTATAAAATTTCTTTTATCTAGCCCAGCTCCTTCCTAGTGTTGGGATTTTTTTTCCATCAGTGTATTTTTCAAAACCTATTTATTTACAAATATTTTTTTGTATTTATAGAATTTATAATTGACAATACATCTAAATATCATAAACAGTTTTTGAAAAATCCTATTTTTCAAAATTTTTCCTTCGAATGTAGTCGGATATCTTAAACAGTTAAAAAAGGGACAAGCACAAATATTAGAAATGGGCAGAAAGAATATGACAAATCTTGGAAGGTTTTCTTCAGTAACCATACCATATAATCAGTGTTCTCTGATTATATGGCCTCTGATCGGATGAATGTTTTTTTTTTCTTTATGAAGGACAACAGCAGATACGCCGTCATTGACTCTCTTGGAGGCCATCAATGGACAGACATCAACTCATCTATATCTATACTTATAATAAAGCTCAATGTGTGTCTTTGTGTGTGTTGGAGCTCTACAGGCCAGACTGTTGGACCTACAGCTACCAAATTTGGAACATATACAGCTTGGAGGTTGGGAATGTACACCTTGGAGCCCTTTTTTTCGAGGTTTTAATTAGAATTTCAAATAATTAAAAATTAAGCGAAATTTTGAAGTTTTTCCGCTGTAACTTCCGAAAATATTATTGCACAAACATGATTTTTTCTTCAATATAAAGATTAAAAAATTAGCTTTATCAGTGTTTTAATGTATAACTTAAGCTCCTATTTTTAACGAATTTTTAAAGAGATATTTTTACCATGTTTTTTGAGCACGTGACTGGATAAAATAAAAGAAAACAACGAGGGAAGTTCAAGTTAAAAAAAAACTATCATCACAAATTAAATCTGAAAAAATGTAACTTTTAGCACGTGGATGGATAAAAGAAAAAAAATTTAAAATGTGATATTTTCTTTTAAAAAAAGAAAGCAAATGATTTTATGATCATTTGCAATATTTAAATCATTAATTGAAGAAATTATCTTTATTTATACAGGATTGAATTTATACGGGATATGTATTCCAATGGCCAATTTGTAAAATGATATTAATAGGCATATATATTGTTTAATACTATTAATTTGATCTAAATAAAGTAAATAATTACATTTTATGCAGCTGGAGTCTAACAATGCATTTATGAACAATGAGTTTCAGATTTCTTCATTCTTTGCTCTGTAAGCCATATTTTACAAAATATTTTTATTAATATTTTAAATAAAAGTAGCTACATCAATCAGTCTTCTAAATCAATCATTAAAACTGACTGATTTACAAAATGAAAGAATATTATTAGGAAAACGTGTTCTTTTAGAACTTTCCGTCCATGATCTTAAAGAAAATATTAATATCAGGCCAATCAATGCCCAGAATTACTTCAAGGCTAATTAATATGTGATTTAATTGAAAACTTTAGAACGCATTACTCATGGCGAAACAGCTGGACGCCAAAGGCGGCTAGTTTGCAATAAGGCACCAGATTACTTATAAGATATTAAGAATAAAAATGTAGCACAGTTTCAAATGTATATATTCATGAAGATTTCCTCTGATTATTAGTAAACTGTATTGATACTCAGAGCACTAGGGGGGGGGAATATTGCAGTTTTCCTTTTTTGTCTGAACGCCAGTTCAAGGTGAAAATATCGCTCAGTAGAAGTATTTACATGTTTCATTCAGTCATATTATTTTCTTGGCTGTTATTGATTTCACTTGCTTTAAAAAAAAAATCGGCCTTTTAAACAAGAAGATAGATACGGGAAAATATAAGAAGCCATTAATTATTTTATAAAACCAAAATAATTTGACAGTTAATTTTTTTTTCAATCTTGCGGATATCAAACACAAAAAAAAAAAAGGAATAAAATGTTTTGAGAAATTTTAGACAGAAATTTTTGCCTCCTGTTTATTAATATTCACTCTTTCATTGACAGCGAAGGGTATCTGTAAAAATAAAAAGGCAGGAACTTTTACTTCGGATTTTATGGTTCGATTTCACGGCCCGTTCGTCGCCTCTTGATGAATGATCCCCAGTTACTGGGGCGGTTGATAGATGTTCACCCGCGGTGCAGCCCCTGCTAACCATCATCACTCAAGCCCCTGCATCGTCAGCAATATCACGTAAAGTTATCTGTGTGGTGGCTTTAGCTGAGGAGGGGGAGAAAATATGCGGAAAAATCTGAGGGGAGCGAGTAATGACGTCGGTTTGTCATGTCACCGGGCAGAAGTTTTGGTTTTTACCATATCTGTGTTTGACCTCGGCAAACACGTTAAAGAGTTGAAGCCCTGAATAAACCCAGTTGTGATTTTACTTAAGGTATCCGACTTCGTTCGAAGAAATATTTTTGGAAAATGGGATTTTTTAATTATTGTTTAAGGTAACCAACTAAGTTCGAAGGAAAATTTTGAAAAATTTAATTAAAAAAATTATTTTTGGTTTTTAGATGTATTATTAATTATAAACCCTATAAATACAAAAACATTATTTGTGAATATTATATATTTTGAGAAATAGAAAAATTTGTGGTCAATTTTAGTGAAATTTCGCCAAAACGGTTAACATTCTACACAAAATGGTAATGCAATAATCCTATTCATCTTTGTAAAAAAGTTATAGAATATAATGATGAATGAAATGAACCAAAATCCGAGAAACATTTTCAGACGCAAAGAAGTGATGGGAAAAAATATACGTTTATATGCATTTTTGCCATCAATTCGCAACTTAATTTTTCAAAAAACACCTATAAAGGAAAAAGTATTCCGCCAACAATAAAACTTTTGGTTCATTTCATTGTCCATATTATTTAAAACACACGCTGAAATTTTTATGTTCCTCAATTATATACCTCAATTAGTTTTTGAAATATCATGTTAATGGTGGATAATTTTTATGAAAATAAAAATGGAAGTTAAAGAAAACTTTTAGCTGAAAAATAGATTTTTCTTGAAATTCCTCTGGTTAATAGGTGTGATCTTCCTTTTCTAAGAAAAAACAAACTGTTTTGGAAAGAAAAAAGTCTGAATGACAAGAAATAATAATTTCTAAACACCCCGCCAATGTGGTCGAATACCAGCGTTTTCAACGTAGTCAGATACCTTAAATCTACCGTTTTTAGATGTACTGTCAATTATAATACAAAACACTATAAATAAAACAAAATTATTTGAAAATATAATATATTTAGAGATATAGGAAAATGTGTGCTAAATTTTAATGAAATTTAACCAAAAGGGTTAAAACTCTACACAAAATGGTAGTGCAATAATCCTATTTTTCTTTGTACAAAAGTTATAGAATTCAATGATGAATGAAATGAACCAAAATCGAAGAAAAAAATTGAGATCCAAAGAAGTTTTGGGTAAAACTATATATATTTGCATTTTTTCTCATCAATTTACAACTTTATTTTTCTCAAAACATCTATAAATGAAAAAGTATTTCACCAATAATAAAACCTTAGGTTCATTTCATTGCCCACATTATTTAAAACCCACTCAGAAAATTTTATGTAAATATCTCTATTAGTTTTTCTGATATAATGTTAATGGTAGGTATATTTTTATAAAAATTAAAGTTTCGAGAAAGCTGAAGACAAATTTTAGCTGTAAAATATGATTTGCTTAAAATTCCCCTGAATAAATTATTCCCCTGATAGATGAGGCTTTCATTTTCTCGGAAAATATAAACAGTTTTGGAAGGAGAAAAATCTGAACTACAAGAAATAACAATTAAAAAATCTCCAATGTGGTCGG
The DNA here is from genome assembly GCA_026543055.1 of Argiope trifasciata. Classification (NCBI taxonomy): domain Eukaryota; kingdom Metazoa; phylum Arthropoda; class Arachnida; order Araneae; family Araneidae; genus Argiope; species Argiope trifasciata. Next base: position 770,618 of record JAPMOQ010031023.1, read on the forward strand.
AAACCAGCTGTTTTTACATAGTCGGATACCTTAACTCTATTGTATAAAGGAATGCATTTCATAGAAATAAAATGTGAAGTTTAGCCCTTTGCTCTCGAATGATGCCTCTTGCTCACCAATTTAAGAAAGTGCCTTATTTTGACTATTTATTTTTCAATTTCTATTACTAAAATAGCCTAAAGAATGGTAAAATGATATACATAAAATTTTCTGGGAAATTCTTCCAAAACAGTATTATTATTATTATATTATATATCCTTGAAAAAGTCTTCAGGCCGAATTCTTTTTCTGTTTGTTGTAATTTTGATTCTAATGTACTCCTTTTTACTTGATATCTATTGCTTATTTAATTAGATTCACCTGTATTTTAGTAGTATCTGCAGTTGCACTCACTCAATACAATGAAAGTGTGTTTTTTTTTAGTTTTTTTTTATCTTGCTCGTTTCCGAAATAATTTTTAGTTCCGATTCCAATTTTTAGCATCGCTTCAGTAATTAACTTCGTTTCGTTTCCTAAATTATTATAATTTAGGTTTGTTTCATAAATAGGTTTTATTTCATTTGGCTTTTTATTTATTGACGTTTTGTAGTATAATTCCGGATTAATTTTAATTTCGATTCCGACACAATTTGTTTCATTTCCAAAATATATTTTAGCTTCGTTTTCCGAAATAATTTAATTTTTAATGAATTCTGGAAATTGGTATTACATATTTAATGCTTTTATGGTTGATTATATATATATATATATGTATATATATATATAATAGAAGGCTTCTACTTCTGACATGCAGGCGTGTATACGGTATATTGCAAGTTTGTATTCGCTTTATTCAAACATTTGTATTAAGTAAATTTTACATGGAAAGATATGAAAATGCAAGAGTAATAACCATCGTGTTAATGTACATTCTGATAACCATTTATACCTCATTTTGTACTAATTGTTAAAACTTCTTCATATGAGTATATTACTAAAGATTAAAATCAATTTCTCATTCCATGTGTCTTCAAATATCAATGTAGATTCTTTGGTTATGCAAGGAGCCATCTCCATGTTAAAATTCGTAAAAAATTTCAATTCAAATCACTATAAAACTTTTCCATTACTAGGATTTGGATATTCAAGCCGTATAAATTGTCGCGTAAGCGAGCGAAATTGTATATAGTTTCTAGTCCTAACTAAGAATTTGAACCACACCTGCTGTATATAATGTTCGTTAAAGTGTGTTCGTTATACAAATCCGAGTTTCTTCATTTAAAAGAGTAAGAGTATATATGAAGTTAGTGAGATATTATTTATTCTTATTTTAAACGTCTTCACTTGTGATAAAATATCCTATCTTATTATACGAGTCAAAGGAATCTGATGGTCCAGCGTCTTTTAGTAATTTGTTGTTTTGATTTTTGTATTACTAAATGCTGATACAACATAAATTTAGAGAAGCGTGAAATCGTTCCTTCATGTTACAAAATATTATAAATAACAGTATTTCCTATTGACTACAGTATTTCTGGATATTCAATTAAATTAATATTTAAAATATAATATAATTAATTATTTTAAACCTCTTAAAAATTATTTAAAAGCAGCTTCATATAAAGCCCATGATATTAATGAGAAAGCATAACTGAAATAAATGCCTCTGTACAAAATTACCGTAAGTTATAATTTATGTACTTGGTGGGAGAAGAATATCGCTAAATGGAAAAAGGAAAATTTTTGGTATTATTTAAGAGTAATAATCAGGTACGGCTACGAACCTGTAATTTTGCTTCTTCGCGTGAATAATGCCATCAAAAAATACCGTTGTACGATCTGCCTTGTGGTCACTAATCGGGTCATTGATCTCAGAGCTTGGCGACCGTTCGGCGACTTGGTGACAAAATGAATAATTCTGGAAGCATCAGGTATTTTCAAGATCCATCCAATAGGAACTGAGATACGCCCAGATACGCGCTGAATAGTCTAGAAGATACTAACCCCTCCTCTCGGGAACTATAAAAGGCCGACATTCTCAAACTTCGAATAGCCGTGAATTGAGTCGTGGTGAATTGAGCTATCAGTCTTGTGTGAAATTGGTATTTAAAGCTAGAAGAGACAGATGAGTATTTCGATCGTCTGGAGAGACCGTAGAGCAAAGTTCCAAGGATACCCTCTACTGCTCAATTATGTCTGGTCGCTTTGTGTATTGTGGAAGTTGTTACTGTCGGATTTATGTTTGTTGGCTTCTGTCTGTTGCAGCTGTGTGCTGTCCTGTTTATTCGTCACGGCTGTAAATATGTGTCGTCTTTCCGCTGTCCTGTCTACGTGCAAATAAACCGTTGTTTTCTATTGCAGGATTATGCATTGTGTTTTCACGCCATACACCCACTGCACAAAAACAAACCCGGCTGTGGAATTCCGTAACAATTTGGTGTCAGAAGTGGGATAGTGGCAACAACCGGACTAGAGAAAATTTTGCAAGAAATGAAGGCCTTTAGGGAAGAAATGATTTAAAAAGCTAAAAAAGAAACTAAAACCGGACCAAAGAAACTTTTAAAAGAAATGAAGAGTGAATTAAAGAAAGAAATTTTGTCATGGAAAGAAATTTTAGAAAACATAGGTATAAAATCTAAGACTTTCTGTCTGTTGATGATACAGAATAAATGGTAGAAATAGCGAGAGTCATGTGGTTGTTTAGTTTAGTTCGGATTAGTTATATTAACGTCCCATTGTAAAGCAACACTAGGACTATTTGGGGACGGACGTCATCATCATTTTGAATCGTGATCAGACGACGAGGATGGCACCTAAACTGGCACTACTCTCTCCAAACTTCCACATTACACCAGTGGGAGGAGTTGGGCTCCGACGGATTTAACGTGCACAAGACCCCCCTCATATGATGGTCCTTCGGGGGAATCGATTTTCGAGCCGCCAACCCTTCGGTTTCAACGCCGAGATCTTACCACCAGGCCATGGCGGCCCTACCAAGCGAGAGAAGAAAAGGCCGAAGATCGAATGTAGACTGGCGTCATGGAAAAGGAGCTTGGTGATTTTGAAAATGAACCGAATTTTAACCCCTTCCGATAAGTTTAAGAAAGAAAAATTATGTGTGAAATAGCTATTTAATTTTTATTTAAGGAGCCTTAGTTTATTTCATGATTCTAACTAATTTATAATTATTAAATAAAATATATATTATTGGTATGAATGTAATTGTAATTTGCAAGTTCACGTTCAACATTTCCTCAAAAATCGCTAGTGATTTCGAATTAGTTCCTAGTTTTTGTGTTTACTCTAGGCACTCAGGTATTTTTTTAAAAATAGTTTTTGGCACATAATGTGTCTACGACTACAGAGTGCTCACAAAATTCTTTTATTAGTCATTATGCGCGTTTTCCTCTTCTTGGTAATATTTCACTATCATTAGTTTCAATATCAGTATCAGTTAAACATATGCTTATTTTTTTCTTTTTCTGAATCTCTTTGATCTTCTTGATCTACATTACTCTTATTCAATCCAATTTATTATTATATTCATCAGTAACTTTAGTCGCCTGACGAGTATAGCTCGTCCCGCCATTAAGCACAATGGCGAGTATAGCTCGTCATTGTGCTTGCTATATGGCATGAAAAATCAATGAAGAGCTATACTCGTCATTTTACGGGAAGGGGTTGATAAGGAGACGCATGGACAGGGGGACTGTCAAATGATTGCACAGATGAAATAGTCTTCTCCAAACGGTCCCCTGAAGTGGAATCGAAGGTGCAGACACTTGGGATGGAGAAGATGAACTCTCTTTGTATGGGTCTGTAAATAGCGACGCCAAAAAATACAAGAATTAATACAATCCTGTTTGGAATGGATTCGTTCCAGAGGGTAAGAGGTTAAAGGGACAATTTTCCTGCAAGCTTTTTAGTGTAGTGATACGGATGATGATTACGTGACTGGAATCGCTAATCCTTGCAGTCTCAACCTCGACTTCCCTCGAGATTTCGGCCTTGCTTGTTGAGGAAAGAAGAAATAATTTTTGGTATTACTTAAGAGAAAAATTTAGGTATTGATACTAAAAAGGGCTGATTTCTTTTTCAAAATTATTATTATCTGAAAAGAAGAAAAGAATCGAACAATCGAATGATTTCTGCCCATTCTAAGACAAGAAATTATTGTTTTCTGGCTTTTCTTTTATTTTATATTCATTTTTTATTATATAAAATACTCGCTATTTTCTTTATGTATTAAAAGGGTGAACTATTTCAAGATCCAATTATATGGTCTTCCTAAATCTGGATTCTTGCATCGAGAAGGTAGAAGTAGTTTTCAAATAGATTTAACCGACATTCATCTATAAATTTAAAAAAAAAATTTAAATCTTTTGTCGTTATAAATAATTTTCGATTTTCTTTTTATTATCTAACATAAAAAGGCGAATAAATTATTTTGGATTGAGATTTTTAAAAAAATGTGTTAGTCTGTTTGGTGCGATGTCTATCATTTCAGGAGCAGATAAAGGGTCCTTCTTCTTTTTGCATACAGAATCGAATAATAAAATAATGAATAATAAAGGTAAAAGATCGATTTGTATAAAGTAGGAATTATTTATTAAAATTTTATGGTTATTTTATAGGTTATTTTATATTTTATAGGTTTGATTTATTATTACTTTAAATAAAAATTTCATTTATTATTAAAAATGATTAAAAATTTAAAAAATTTATTGATAAAGTTTTATAACGTATAAATGATGTATTTTTTATACATGAACTTATTGAGAAAAACCCTTAGATATTTTTCTGGTATATGTATATATCCCTCTTCCTACGTCATAAGATCTTAATCAAATAAATCGTTTTAAAAATGTATTAAAAATGTGACTCTATGTGACATTTGAACAATGAATGCTGGCTTTTATTTATCGGCGAATCAATCCATCTCAAACTCTTCCCTCTCTAACCCTTTAAACATTACATTAGATATGGCACATGCATTAAATTATATATCAGGTTCGAAGACGCTGAAGAAGACAAGCAGCATATTTACAAGCAGCGTGGACAACCATACAAGGCAAAAAAGGCATAAATTAATTTCCCCTCGTGTTATGAAGCATATTTTGATAGGGAAAAGATTGTTTATAGAGCCAATATGTGATTAAGATTTTCATAAGGATTTCTGAACATGTGACTTTCAAAGCAGGGGAAACACAGGGATCCTTTTATAAAACTATTCGCTTAGGTCAGCAACTTTTATCCATCACTCTCACCGTGGGATACGCTGACAAAAGAACTTGACAAAGCTTTTCTTGAATTAAGTAGATAACGTGGAATTGGATCAAGAAGTAAGAGAATATTTTTAGAATGAAGTTTCTATGGTCAAAATTAAGATAAAACTTTAGAAAGAAATTTGGATTTAAATTAGAAGTTAAAATATCATATATTATGTCTCTCTCTATATATTATATATATATACTGGGTGGGCTATAAATTCGTACACGTTCCTTATGCAAAAAAATAATTTGTGCGAAAAATCATAATAAAAAAAAATAATGCTTGAGCAAAATTAGTGGTACATGCGAATATGTTTGGAGGGAATTTGGATCGCTTCTTCGTTAAAAACTGATTTAAAAAATGGATAAATTGCGATCACATTTCTGAATGAGATTTTTTATGTAAATTAAGAAAACAAAGCACAGTAACTTAACTCAGCACATTTCATTTTAAAGCAAAGGATGTTGAACATGAGCGCTACAGCAAAATATGACGTAAATAAAGTGCGTAATATTTGCTATTGCAGATGAGTGTCGATGCTACAATACGGCATCTTTCATTTCTACCACCCAGTAGAAACGAGACTTCAAATGTCGCCACAGCTAAATGCCAGTTGGTCTGACGACAATTCCAAAAAAGGAAGAGTTACTTTCGACTTTATTCCTAACACGGAAATTAAAATAAGAAGATACCATCCACTTATAATCCAAATATCTGGACGTGGGAGTTTTCCTGCCTATTTCCGAAGATTTGGAAGAACTCAGGAAAATAAATGCATTTGGTTTTACTTACCAAATACTATTACCACTATTTTTACCACTATTGAATACCACTATTACCACTATTGAATTACCTACCTCAATTGAATTTACCGCTATTGAATGGAATGTATGGAGATCTCAGTATTAAGAAAGAACCTAAAGATTGACAATATTGATTTAAGTACAGTACTGATGGTACCAGGTAATCTCAAATCCCTGAAGGATATGATGTTAAAGATTGGCATTTTCATTCCAACTGTTTGAGAGTGTGCAAATGGGGAGGAAGACAGTCATTTACTAGCCCGAAAGGAATGCTGGTTTGACTGATCGGCCAATGTAAGGCTGGACAGTACTTTTTCAGCAGTCGACCCCAACAAATCCTGTCGATACTGCTATGTTCAGTGGTGGCGGGGTGGTCGGCTGTATGCAAGAAGAAGAAGGTTTGACGACAATGAGGTCAATTTAACTCTGGGTTCATCATATCACTTGTTTAGTAAATGTGTCTGGAAGGAAAATGCTGAATAAAACGAGCAAGAATTTCATCCGCAAATAAAAATGTTATTTTTTTAATGATTCGAAAAGAATGAGTTTATTTCTTTCCCATCACCAAAATAAAGTTGGGAAGTTCAATAAAAGAATAATACTTTTTGTAAATCATCTTTTGTTTCAAGGTGAAGTTTAGCGTCGTTTCAGATATTCCCATGTACTTACCAGAAATGGGAATATGCGTGGTAAGAGCTTCGCCAACCAATAAGCAAAAGTAAGGAAACGTCATTCCGAATTTCTAGATTCTTTTGCAAAATTCGAATTTAAAAAATGCTTATTGACAAGCTTGAAATAGTATACTATTTATATTGTTTAGTACAAAATAACTTTAACACGGTGAGCATATTTTCTTTAGAAGTAGAAAAGGTTTGCCTAAAATCAGTGAGATTCTTTTTCTACTTGCTGCATACCTGTAAAAGCGCAATGTCTGTGATGAATTGAATCATATTTGATGGAAATTCGCGAGAGGTATTATATTTATAAAATAATATGTACTAAAATGTATTTCAGCATTTCATTATTACAGATTTTTTTTTCATAATGCATGTACTTTCAAACCTCCCTTTGTCAGATATAATGCATACCTAAAGAAAAATTTGTATTGTAATTTCTCACTAAAATTATCCTATCGAAGGAAGCTGAAAGCTATAATTTAATGATATTTAATAGGAAATCATATTTTTATCACCCTGAGAATTGTCCTTCCAACTAATTTTTGTGGAAAGAATTTGTGGGCGAATGTCATTAAAAAGACAAAAGAAGTTTCAATATTGATATGCAAATGTGAGATGCCAGAATAACGAAACCCAAATATGAAACTATCTTGGGTTCCACTTGGAAAGTTAAGGAATAGGAAAATACTTAATTAAGCGAAGAAAAATTTCTCTAGTTAAGAAAATTCCAACTCTTGCAAAAAAACTCTTGAACAGAAGACTTTCAACCATCCTTGAATATTAAATCACTAGATTTGCTTTTTGGTAACTGAGTTTCAAATATCAAAACTTATCTGTCGATACTATGAAATGTATAGAAATAAAAATGAATCTTTGTCTGCATGTACCTCATGCCTTCCTAAACCGTCCAACCTATTGCGATGAATCTGGGTCAGCTTATTGTTTACACCTAAGGGATGGTTATGGGGATAGTGCAATTATCTAAAAGTAAATTTAAAAATTTGAATTTTAATCACATTTATTTACCAAGGAGTCATCTCTAAATAACTAGCCGAGGAGACAGTAGAATCCTTAGAAATCCTAATTTCAAGTTAAAGATTAATATTTTATTGTTATAATGCATAAATGTCATGCAAGTCCTTCTCATAGGTTGCACCTTTATTACAGATTATTCGAAAAAGTGTTAGGGAGACCAACTCTGGAGTTTTGACTTTTAATTAAATGTTAGCGTCTTTCGTTGTAACTGCCAAAAATGTAGTAGTGCAAATAATTTTGAACCATCTTCATTTTCAAAAATCATCTTTTCAACTGTATTGACGATATTGCGGTAAAAATATATTTTCTATGTTTAATCAATTTTAAAAAGAAAATATTTTAATCACATTTACCAGAATTAAACTTGAGAATTAAATATTAAACGAATAAGGGATACAATAAATAGTTTCCTTCATTACCATTCTGAAAGGACACCAATTTTTGTAATTCTTAAAGAATATACAAATTCAACGTGTAAAATTAAATGTTTGTTTGTTCTTATTTTATATACTGTCGTGCCATTCATCCCATTTCGATAAAACATTGTAAAATTATTGATTGAGTGCACTTATTATTATTTTTCGGCGGTAGGAACCAGTCGGGTAGCAGCCAGTTACATTATAATGGCAAATGTGAAGCGGATGAAACATGTTTTATTTATATGTAATAAGCAAGCTCTGTAAATTAGTAAAATTACAACCAAAAAGAAAGTAGAAAATTTGTTTACGTTGTAGAAAAATTGTGCAATTAACTTCAAAAAGTTGTTCTTTTTAAAAAATATCAAAACATTCTACTTTGGCAAAATTGTCTAATTTTTTTGTCCAATGCCAATTTTTTTTAGTTTTTTTTTTTTCATATCCCCTCAGGGAAATGAATTTCATTCGCATTCAAGCACTTTAATTCATTTATGGCTGTTAAATATTAAACCAAATATTGCTATTATAGCCATGTCAGATGATAGTACGCCAATTGTGGCAACCATTCCTCTGGAAACCTCCCCAGAGTTAGTCATTCTTCTTGAGTATTCGTTGCGCGGCTGGCATTCTATGGTGAGCGTCCAGTCATAAATAGTTTGGAACTGTTTATTAAAATTTATTGATTATAAATCAGACTCATCATTCAAAAAACGAACCAGCACTAGTCGAAACTTTATAGATAAAATATTGTATACAGTCCACTTAATATCTTACAATGGCCCTTTATTAATTCCCAAATGTTATCTTCCTTTTTAAACGATACTTTTTGCTTAGGTTGGAATCATTTGTCTTTTTCACGTAATTAGTATTAATTTAATTTGTACTGGCGTTGTTTCCATGAAATATTTTTTTCTTAACTTTTAACATACTATTTAAATAAACTTACTAATGTTTATTTCAACAAATGAATTAATAACTATGTAATTCAGTTTCGTAATTAACATTACGAAAACGTACATGATCGAAATAAATTTGGCAAATTCTTTCGAATCCATGAAAATTTAGAGTTTCAATGTGAAAACTGTAAAAAAGTTTTTGTATTGCAGTTCTTTATGGTTTATTGTTCATCAGAATACTCTGTCTGATTATTGCTCGCTTGTAGGAAAAATAGCCCGCAGGGATTACGGTATAGCAAGAATCTTTTTTCACTGAAATAAGCCTTTTGTTTCCTCGTGATGTGAAATATAAAAATTCCTCGTTGCATTCATTTACAAAGGACTTTTATAGCTGAAATTTGCATTAAAATTTCTGAACTGTTCTGTTATAAATTTATCGAATGTCTTCGAAGATTTAAGTAGTATTGCTATTTTCGATATTCAGTTTTTAAAGATTTGAACTTCTTTTCATTTAAAATATTAGAGTAACAGGAATGTTTTCTTAAATATGATTCGCAAAACTGAGGAAATGTATAAAAATTTAAAGTCTCTAATTTTTTAGAACATTTATTGATTTCAGATATGGGCTGAAAATTATACTTTTTTAGTTTGTTGAAAGAGATTAATCTTTTAATTTGAACTTTTTTCAACATGATGGAAATATATTGATAAAACTTGTTTATATTTTTGGCATTATGTCAGTCTATTTGCCTATCCGTAAATACGATAAGTCAAAAACGTCTTGATCTAGATGGATGAGATTTGGTACATAATCAATTTTTTAGATTTCTATTAAATTTAAAAAATAAGTCTATTCTTAGGAGTTTGGCTAAGGAGTAAAAATGAACTCAATAATTTATAAACCACAAAAACGCTATGTAGATAAGATATGATGTACGATTTAACGTCTATATTATAGATTTATGTTGAATTTTCAATCAATTCTGTTAAGCAGTTGATTGCCTGTCGGTGTGCTGTCCCGCATGCATGTGATGTAATGAGTTAAATAAATAAGATTGGTGAATGTTGTCTTGATGATTACAAATGCACTTCCGCAGCAGATTTTGGTGTGGTGAATCGATTGGCGCGTCAAAACACGTTTTCAAGATAAATTCATTAAAAATTCTAACTTTGCAATGGTATCCTAATAAGCCAGTTACAGGCACTAAACATTAGTGATCACTTTTGTCTAGCAGATTGGTTAAACGGAATGAATTCAATCTCCACATTGGCGAGACTCCACAACACAATCAACCACAACTTCGCGCCAGAGATCTGTACTAAGTCGTTACCATTCACCAAAGCTCTGCAAGATATACGACGGCTTAGGCGAGTTCCAAGATTTTGTGAGGAGGATAGTTGCAGAGTAAGTGAGAAAGTTCCAGAGAGACCATACTCATTAGTTTTTTCCTACAGATCGAAAGGAATTTAGAAACAGGTAAATTAGATGATAAAGCATATATCTTTGATTTACAACATGCCAAGATGACTTTTTCTCGTCCTTTATGAAACCAGCAACGATACTATTTAGTTAGCTCAAACTGATTTCCAAATTTATTTTGAACGCTTTTGTTAGCTTTATCGCTTATTTTTTCAAGAAATAAAATGATTTTTAATCTTTTAGAACCTCCTGCATAAAATCATGTTGATCTGTTGAAGTAACTATGACATAATTAGTTTTTACAGTCATATTTTTAAATGCTCTTCTTATTTTAAACGTAAAATTATTTCCATTTCAAAAACTAGTTATGTGACTATCAAAATATGTTTTACTAGTTAAAAAATATATTTAGCAACTAACATTAAAATAAATGCCGCCGATTTAGTTTAATATTGCTACAAAAATGCATATATGAAAAACAGTTCAGCCTTTAGAAGAAGAAAAAGAGTCAGCTAGTGAGTGCAAAAAACGTGACAGATTTTTTTATCTCTTGGTTTTTGAACTTTTTCTCTCATCTCAAACACTTAGCGTTTTTTTTTATGCGTGTATGTTTTTTGAATTTTGAAATGCATGTCATCTGCTCACTACATACAAAGAAAATATGCGATTATTTTAAATTTTTTTAATCCCGAATTTGTTTATTCGCCTCATTTAACTGAGCTTACTTTTTTTCAACTTTCATTATTAAATTTTTTGTTTTTATGTTAAAAATAACTACTCTGACTTTTGACATTATGATATAGCCTCTGCATTGTTTACTCATTGTTATTAGGTTGAGAAAGTTATATAATCTGAAAAGTTATATTATGCAGGATTTTCACTCAACAAAATGCAAAAATGCATTGTCGAAAAAAAATTTATATTCCAGAGAAATTTCAAATAACCCTGAAACATTATAAATCTGAAATCTAAAAGAGGATATGTCTCTATTGTCCCTAAAATAGTGCATGATAATGATCTGGGTGTAATTTACCTGTTTCTCTGTCCTATTAAAAATTGACTCTTAATTATTGCGATGATAATGTGAATATAAAAAATTATTTAATATTGTCGAGACAAGTGTTAACACATTTATACTAAAACATTGAAAAGTACAGCCACGAAAAGAATTTAAAAATTTACTAAATGAATGGATATTTTGTTTTTCTGGTTTAGTTACGGCCGCGGTGGCCTGGTAGTAACGTCTCGGCTTCGGAACCGGAGGGTTTCAGGACGGTCGTGTGAGGGGTCTCTTGTACGTTAAATCTGTCAGGTCAAACGTCCTCCATCTGGTGTGGAGAGGGGGATGACAGTTCAGGTGTTGCCCACGTCATCTGATCTTGGTTCAAAATTACGAGGACCGTCTCAAAATAACCCTCGTGTTGCTTTGAACGGAACGTTAATATAACTAAAGTATCTAGTTTAGTTATATTAACGCTCCGTTATGCAGCAACACTAGGGCTATTTTGGGACGTCATTCGGAACCGAGATCAGATAACGAAAACAGCACCAGAGCTGGCATTCCCCTCTCCAAACATCCACACCACACCAGCCGGAGGATGTTTGACCCTGACGGATTTCACGTGCCCCAGACCCGCTTGAATGGCGGTTCTTCGGTGGAATCGGGCCTCGAACCTCAAACCTTCTGGTATTGAAATCGAGACCTTAACACCAGACCACATTAACTTAATTAATGGATGTGTTCAAAAAGTCAATTATAATGTAAGGCAGATGTTCCCAGCCTTTTTTGAACAGTCGCCCCCTTTTCTAATGAATATTTCCATATCACCTCCCTCCCACTCCAGATAAATAAAAGCGTACATAATCCATGGTGAAAACAAGAATTAAAAAAAATCTAATAGATAGAATATTGTCGGAATTGAAAAGCTACTGTACTTCTTTATTTAAAAAAAGAGGAACACAAATTTTAGCTTACCTGTCATAAGGACAGGCAGAGTTTTGATGATACGAATTAATTCATAATAAACTATTGCTTTCTAAGTAAATAGAAATTTTTAGGGAATAAAGACATCAAATTTATAAACTAATGAGAAGGTTGAATTTGATGCGTTTTAAGGAACTTGTTAATATCAGGCTCGATTTCACTTAAAAACAATCGTAAGTGGCAGCGTTCAGTAATATGGAGCCGATTTCACTTTTTCGTTACCAATGTTGCCTCAGCACTAAATCCACGTTCTGCTAAATACGAAGAGGGGAATGCTATCAGATATCGTTGAACAATCGATCATAATCCTGAATGTAGTTGCGAAATAGACCTCTGCAGTCAAAATTCTTGAATTTAATTTTTAGATCCTCATTTGTCGTCAGTTCTATTAGTTCTTCTTTTAACTGAGATGATTCTGCTGTGTTGACACTGGAAAAATGTTCCAAAACCCAGTCTGGTCTGTCCATGCTTAAAATGTCCTGAAATCGCTCCTTGATGTTATGGTAGGCTATATTTGGTTAATCATCTAACGCTCATTCGTGTCATATCAACGCCCCTAATTTTACCTGGGTTTTTTACCGCCCCCCTGAAAACTGCAAACGCCCACAAGGAGGCGTTATCGCCCACGTTGGGAACCTATGATGTAAGGCAAAAGACCCTTCGTTTAATAGTACACAACGTATAATAGGAATACACTCATCATCATGTGGTTCTACTTCGTGGACTCCATGTGACACACGGAACATGTTCTAAAAACCCATGGGATTCTACATCCTTCAAGGGGAATAATAGTGTGGCACCACAGAGCAGCGTTAAATGACACATCATGTTTTGTGATGCTAACATTTTGAGTTGCCTGTTCTGTTTTGAAATAATTCGATGGTTTTAGGCTGAGTGTGGATTTGACTCATTAATAAGATAATAGGTTGCCAACGATGTACAAAAACTCATATAATCTGTATAGAGAAAAAGGAATGCTTATCTGTGTCTGTCTTATGCCTTCCTAAACCATTCATCCGATTGCCATAAAACTGGGTCAACTTATTGCTTACATCTACGGGATGGTTATGGGAATAGTTACAATTACCTAAAATTAAATACAATTTCAACCGCATCTATTTAACAAGGATTCATCTCCAAATAGCGCCCCGAAGAGATACAATAGATTCTGTAGAAATGCTAAATCGCAAATATCATGCAAATCATTCTCAGAGGTAACAAAATTATTACAGATTATGCGAATTAGTTTGGGGGAGACCAACCCTGCGTTTTTTTTATTTTAATTATAATTTCTCCATTTTTCGCAGCATCTACCAACAATATTGGAATAGAAATAATTTTGCACCATCTTAATTTTTAAAAATTACCGTTTCAACTATTTGTACGATGTTATGGTATAAATATGTTTTATATGTTTAATGAATTTTGAAAAAAAAATATTTCAATCCCATTTTCTAATATTAAACTTGATAATACCGAATGATTATCAAACGAGTCACGAGATACAATAAGTAGTGTCTTTCATTACCATTTGAGAGAAAACAAAGTTTTACAATTCTAAATGGTTGGTTGTGTGTAGTTTATTGGGGCAAGAGCCACACAAGAGAAAGGCCAAACTGCGCCAAGCATATGGTAAAATTAGAACAGACATTTAAAAACACGATTTTCAAAGCAGACATAAGTTATTGAAACCACATGAAATATATCGAACACATGAATATTAAAAAAAAGATTTTAACCTAAAACAGGTAAAATTGGCAAAATTGCTCGAAAATTTCTAATTTACGCAAAGAGCATAGGTTATCAAATATGCTGTAAAAAACAAATAGCTTTCAAGTAATTAAAAAAAAAATTACAATTCTAAAGAATACACGAATCTAATACATAAAAATGAATAGTTATTTGTTCGTATTTTACATACTGTCGCGCCATTCATCCTATTTCGATAAAACATTGCCAAACTATTGATTGATTGCACTTAATATTATTTTTTTCGGCGGCAGCAGCATTCCGGGTACCAGCTAGTATCATATAAAATGAATAATTTCATAGAAATAAAGTCTGAAACCAGATTCATAGTCAATAGGAGATATTAATAACTATGAGATTGATGACTGATTTCTCAATATTTACATTTTTTGAAAATGAAGCATGCAGCATAATTTTCAGTTAGTACAATAATTATTACAATAGTTTCAGTTTTACCACTAGTTATTCACATCTAAGTACTCCGAAACCTTCAAATCTAATTGATTACTTAAAATCCTAAGTATTCTTTTATCTAAAGTATTTTTTTTTTCATTCTAATTTCCATGTGAGATAACCGTATTCTCTTCGTTAAAACTTAGAACACCATGAAAGAGAAAATTACTTGCCTAACGTTAGCGCCAATTATGCGATAGTGAAAAGAATTTTAATTACTTTTCCTCTTCTTAATCAAGAAAAAATGCCATTCGAACTGAAAGTTTATAAGAACTTTTTTTCCCTTTTAAAGTCATCAAAATGACGGCGATTTAAGAAGGATTTAGAACATATCACAGAAATCCTTCTTTAATAACTACAAAACTGTTATGAATCTCCCTATTTTTAAAATTAATATTGCCTGAGGAAAAAAGTAGATAAAACGAAATTTGATACACATTTTATGAATTAGAAAAAAAACTCTGAATATATTAAGAAAATTAATTGAGAAATTTAAAGAAAATGAGAGAAAGTGATTTTTTTACAATGTATTGCAGACTCCTAATATACGAATAATAAAAAAGTTTTCGGCTGTGATTAAATTAAAAACATATTCTACTTTCCAGTTAACAAAAGACTACCCGATTTTCTAAAATTGTTTTTATAAGTACATGAGACTTAGATTGCTGCGTTAAATTTAAATTATCTTTTAAATTTCTCACTCACTTGAACAAAAACAGATGATTAAAAAACTCCCAGTACTCATTTAGGGGCATTTTTCTAAAATAAATAATACAAAAAATTATTTTCCACATTTTACTCGCCTATTGTAAAATTAAATACATCGTTCTTCTTTTAAAGAATAAAAAGTTTTTCCTGTTTTTGATGGATTCAGAAGAAAAAAAAGCTAGGACTTTATGATCAAGTTAAATTGTTAAAAAAAGCAACAAGGCGAAACAGCTGAATATGAATTCCATTTATTTTTGCGTTATTTGGCGTTTTCTCAATTATTTCATCTTTCAGACCATAAATTATTCATTATTTCATTCATCACGATATTTATTTCTGATTTCTGACCACGTTTCTAATTTTTGATGTTCTACGTTTTCCAAGTTTTGTGAAATATGTTGTTTCGTCGGTTTAATTAAAGTTTGGAATAAATTTTTTTCCGAAAAAAATTATTCCAAATTATTAGATATAAAATTGAATACATTTTCATTCCTTTTATTCCTTACATAAATAATGCGAATAGTTACAGTTACAGTTTTTTTTCTTAATAAGCCCTTTTCTAATAACATATTCTGCAGTCGGGGATTGAATTCTGCTTCCATGCAACTTCATTTCAAATATTTAATGAAAAATGAAAACAAATCTTTGCAATATAGCAAAATTTTTAAGCTGGAATTTATTGGGTAAATCACACGATGTCAAAGCCATTACGAATCAAGCTTAAAAACTATCATGTTAGAAATTTTAAATTTAGAAATTTACATTTTAAATAGAAATTTTACACACTTAGTAAATATCTATACTAATATTATAAATGTGAAAGTTTGGATGCTTGTATGGATGGATGTTAATCACGTCAGAACGGCTGAGCGAATTGGATGAAATTTAGCAGAAATATAGATTTTAGTCAGGAACAGAACATAGGCTAATTTTTATTCCGGTTCATGGAGTGGTTCATTTTTTATTCATTAAAAACTAACTTTCTCACCAAAAAGGTGAGGCCAAATCCAGCCAAAGACGAGTAAGGCTCCGGTTTTTTGCTCAACCGTCATCAGGTTAGGCTTAGCAGAGGACAAAATAACGAATTTGTTACATTATCTAAAATATATTTTAATATTCAAATAGCTGGTACCCGGCCCGTTGCTGCCGTAGAAGAAATAATTTTAGAAACATCGCTTGAAATTTGAAATAATTGTCTTATTTAATTAGAAATTATAGAAAGAATAACATTTATTTTCGTATCGGAAATGAATACATTCATTGAAATTGAATGATGTATCAAGGAGAAGCGTTGATAAAATGAATTCTATTTTTCAAAACTTTATTATTCGAGACTTTAGGGTCGCAATATTTTTTCCATCTTCAGCAGAAAAAATAAATTTCTTGACTATCCGACTCGTAAGCATCCAGCATAGAACTGAATAGAGTACTGCAGCGAAAAAGAGACATACAAACATACGTTCATTTTTATTTATATAGATTATATGAGAACTTTTTAAACATTGGCTGAGAGAAATAAAATCATAATTGTTTCCAACATAATGAAAACGTTTTCAAAATAGCGGCATGTGAAATCCTTTCGATTTTATCTTCAAACTTTCCATAAAAACATTGAATACATTTCTGTCACTTAGAACCTTTGAATCAAGTTTACTAATGGTAACAGAGTATCAGCAGGAAAATAATCAATGATCTCATGTGAAGGTTTCTTTAAATGTATTTAAGAAAAATAAAAATTTCACAATTTCGCTTTCTCGTCTCTATGGAAACAACTCGCAATAGCAACAATCACACTTTCTGCCCGGACTGTGAGAAAATGATTCATATCTTTATGTATGGTTTTGCTCTAAAACCTTTCATGTGTAGCAGCTGAAAGCATGGAAAAAGCGCATTTCTTCGTACAAGTTGGGATTTTAATTTTAATGGATACTAATAATATTAATGTGAAAGTTTGGATGGATGAATGGATCTTTGTTATCAAATCACGCCAGAGTGGCTCAACGGAATCGGATGAAATTTAGCACAAAAATATATTATAGTCAGGAATAGAGCATAGGCTACTTTTTATGCCGATTCATTGAGTGGTTCCTTTTTTTATTCATTAAAAACTAATTCTCGCGCCAAAAAGCTGAGGGCAAATCTCGCCAAAGAGGAGTAAGGCTCCGGGTTTTTTCCCCAATAGTAATCCGGTTAGGCTTAGCATGATTTCGAACGATGATGAACCTGATTATTTCAAACAATTCTATTTACCTTTTTAGTGTTTGATCTATTTCAAATCAAATGTTGTTAATGAATTTTCTCAGATTCATTCTGAAGTGCTTTTAAATGAAAAGAAAACAGAATAAAGAAAACAAAAAAAAATTCTAATCTGCATGGCATTACCCCAACTGGCTTAATAAATTCGGACATGTGCGTTATGCCAACTTGCGCTGAATGTTCACGCGTTATTGTTGACAACAGTGTTTTCATTTCAATGAAAAGTTTAAAAATGATGTGCCTAATACTGTTGTAGCTATCTCCATCTCGATCCATAAATAAAATGGATTTGACTTGATTTTAAACAAACACGGACTTGATTTTTTTTTTGTTTATTTCAGGTACAGACTGTAAATAAATGGTATTTAGGTTAGTTGTTTACTTTAAAATTGGTTTAGTCGTATTTTTATGCTGCATATTTTTCGTATAGGCTTATAGTGTGAAGTACATTGTTTTTCGGATAGTTTTAATCTCTTTGATTTGTTATGACTTGATAGTTTTTCGAAATGTCCAGGAAACGCAAATCTAACCTTTCGAAAAGGAATAATCTGACTCGGTTCATGAGAGTCACTATAAGTCGAGAGTCGAAACCTCAAGAAGAATTACGGAAGTGGAGCGACAGGCTACATCCTGATCAGCTGAAACGTCATAAACGGTATTGGAATAACGGAGTGGATCAAACCGTTTTACACATACTCATCAAAATTTCCACGGATACTATGTCGCGTATGAAAGCTAATAATAACTAAATTCTATGAAAAAGAAGTTGTCTGTATCTAGTAGTAATACAGACAACTTCTTTGGTTTAGTTTGGATGTCTTCAAATAGATGCAACTAAAACAAACTTCTCACGAAAAGTTGGAAGGTAAAGCTAGATTCCTTTTTCATCTCATGAATTTGATTTCAGGCAAAATAAGGGCTTGAAAATCACTTTATAGATCATAACATATTTTAGTTATCGAGAAACTTAAAATACAGGAATTGTCCATCTTAATGAGGAGAATTAATCTGATTTATTTCTCTCTCTCTTGAATATTGAAGAAATTGTAGGGAAATGAAAATATTTCAAATTCATTTTTCAAATTTATTCAATAAAATTTCATCATTTCCACCCTTTGACCCACTTGGAGCAGGATAGTCTATTTACGAACTAATCCGTGGGTTTTGGATTCTGGGGACCGAATATGATTGGTGAAAATCTGCGGGAAGTTGCTGTCTCAAATTTAGTTCTTCACCTCATTAAGATAAGTAAGTGCCTATTTTCAACAGTTTATAAGTTAGACTTGGATTAGAACGGATGCCCTGTGTATGTAATTGATCAATAACATGGTAAACAAAAATCATTATTTTATAATAATTTAAGGTATCCGACTACGTTTGAAGGAAAAATTTTTTAAAGATTGGATTAAAAAAAAACAATTTAAAATTATGGTTTTTAGATGTGTTATCAATTATAATACAAAATGCTATGAATGCAAAAAGAATATTTGAAAATATATCATATTTTGTGAAATAGGAGTATTTGTGGTAAATTTTACTGAAATTGAACCAAAACGGTTGACACTCTACACAAAACGGTAATGCAGCAATCCTATTTTTTATTGTACACAAGTTATAGAGTATAATGATGAATGAAATAAACCAAAATCTGAGACACATTTTGAGATGCAAAAAAGTTATGAGTAAAAAATGTACGTATTTATACATTTTTCCATGATTTTACTACCTAATTTTTTTAAAAAACCCATTAAATGAAAAAGTATTTCACCAACAATAAAGCTTTTGATTCATTTTTTGCCCTTATTATTTAAAGGACGCGCTGAAATTTTATGTAAATAACTCTATTTTTTATATCATGTTAACGGTGGGGAATTTTTAGGAAAATTAAAGTTTTGTAAAAATGAAAGTTAAAGATACGTTTTAGCTGAAAAATCTGTGACCCTGGATGATAGTCAGGCCTTCCTTTTCTTAGAAAAGATGAACCGTTTTGGAAAGAGGAAAGTCTGAACTACAAGAAATAACAATAAAATAACATTCGCCAATGTAATCGATAATTAGTGTTTTTAACGTAGACGGATGCCTTAAATATTTTATATAAAATATTTATTATCACAAATCATGTAAAATGAAATGGCAGTAGTTGAATCATAGTTAGTTTCAATTCTTCTATAATATCTTTGCTCGTTTCTAAAAGAATTTCATTCAAAACTTTATATATGTTTTTTTCATGTCGAAAAAAATTAAAGAAAACTTTTCGGTTAATAAAAGAAAACTTAATTTATGCATTCGACAAACTGACAAGTATGTTTTTTGACTATTATAAATCAATAAAAAAATAGTATGTTGTCTAAAAAATTTTACTTCTGCACATTTTTAGATTTTAGAAACAAACACACACAAGATTATAGAGACGAATAAAAACAGAAGATCTTTGATTGATCTGCAACAATTCTCGCCTTTTAACCTACTCGGTTTTCTTTCAGTCAAGTGACCGAGTTCTGATGAATAGATATTAGTCAGAACCGATCCACCCTATGTTGAATGTGAGAATGTGGTTCACCTGGCAGAAATTATCCTACAAAAATACCAGTTTTGAATCTCTTTTACTAAGAAGTGAGTAAAAAAGTGATTACGAATTGCTGTCTTTACAAACATGTCGCGTGCCAAGTATCATAAAAATCTTCTGCAAACTCTGAATTTTGTTCACACGAGGCTAATTATTGCGAAGATCACGCCTACCTCCGGATAACCATGTGACCACAACGGGATAGTGGCAAATGATTGTCCCAAGACGTTGTCCTCTAAACTGCTCATTCAAGGACAATACAGGGACAACAGCGGAGAGGCTACGACTGCGAGCAGTAGTTAGCCTCGTGTGAACACACCTTGAGGGTTATACTTATTTTCTAGCATGCTATCTAATTAGATGGCCTCTTCTTGTTATACTAAGAATTATCGAAAAAGAGGTCATCCAATGAGATAGGTGGTCCGAATATCAGGCTTGAATCGTGGCAACGAACGTGTTAATAACAATGTAAGCCAATTCCATTTTTTCGCTTGAATCAAGTACTAGTAACTAATTTGATGATGTACGATAAGATTATAAGATTATAAAAGTGCGATAAAATGTTGATTATCAAGCACTAATTCGATAAAGTACTATTAACTAGTTTGATGAATTACTGGATTTACTCTGCATTCTGAACTAAAATGTACTAAAAGTAAAATAAAAATGTTAATCTTAGCTTAATGTAAAATCGTGAGCCATTCACGTACGGTTATAATATAGTACATTGATTCGCAAATGAAGATCACGATATTCTCCTAATTCTTTTCGAGTACTGTTTTCAGCAAACCTTGCTGTTATGATTTAGTTTTTTGGGGCCAGATATGTAGCGTTCCGTGATGGAGGAATGCTGTGAATCAAATAAGCGCAGTGGTCAGTGCTAGATATCAGAGAGAAGCCGCATTACAGGCATGATAATTAAATGCGTTAAATGCTGTAATTAACATTTTGCGCTGTAATTATTTTAATAATACAGTTTAATAACTGAACTGTATTATTAAAACACTGAAAACCAAAAAAAGAAAATTTTAACTTCATTTATGTATTTCTTCAAAATGTTTGAATGACATTCTTCTAATGAAAAGAGTTCTAAAGTTTGAGCTTAATTTATTTTAATGAAAATTGTACCATAAAGTTTCAGTGTTTTTGCCATCATTTTTTTTTTACCACACCGAACTCAAATGCTGAGAAATTTAATTATTAAGATTAAATACGAATACATTTATTTTTGCATAAGATCCTTCACTAATTATTTCACGAAAGTAAGTTAAATGGGAGAAATTCATGGGGGAATCAATGGGAGTAACAAAGATGTAGAGTGGCATTATTTCACTAAAACTGCTTTGAGTCTCAACCAATAATGTAACTAAAATAAACTTCTGTGACGTTCCTTTTATACCATTTCTTTATTCGTTTCATGACGAATAAACAAAAGGTTCAGTTGTTTAGTAGCTTTTAACATTTCTTAATTAAATTTACGACGAGAAAGAGATGGTTTAAACAAAAAAAGGGGGACGCTGTGGCCTTGTGGTAAGGTCTCGACTTCGGAATCAGAGGGTTTCAGGTTCGAGACTCGATTCCACCCAAGAACCGTCGTATGAGGGGGTCCCTTGCATATTCAATCTTTCAAGTGGAAGGTCTTCTAGCTGGTGTGGTGTGGAAAAGGGGGGGGGTGCAAGCTCAGGTGTCATCTGACAGTGGTTCAAAATAACGAGGTCTATCAAAAAAATAGCCCTAGTGTTTCTTTACAACGGGACGTTAACATAACTAAACTAAACTACTCAAAGATAGGAAGAGGTAAAGGAATAAGCTTATTAAAATACATTAGCAGTTTATAAATGTATAACAATGTATTTTACAAATACCTGCATATATTTTAGCCGCATGATACGGTAACTCTTTACTGGAAATTAAAATTTTAGAAATTAGATGGAATATCTCTCAACTCAAATATAAAAGTAAAGTTTTGGATCAATCAGGGATTCAAAAATAATTACTATTATCTAATATGATGAATTATTGGATTTACTATACATACTCAACTAAATAATTACTATTATGAGATTAGTTTAGTTTAGTTATAATAACATCCCGTTTTAAAGCAACACGAGGGCTATTTTGGGACGGACCTCGTCTTTTTGAACCACGGTCAGATGACGAGGACGACACCTGAACTGGCACCCCCCTCTCCACACCAGCGGGAGGACGTTTGGTCTGACAGATTTAACGTGCAAGCGAACCCCTCACACGACGGTTCTTCGGTGGAATCGAGTCTCGAACTTGGAACCCTCCGGTCCCAAAGCCGAGACCTTACCACCAGGCCACCGCGGCCTATTATGAGATTAGATGCATTATTAGATTTACTATGCATACTGAACTAAAATGAACTAAAAATAAAACTAAGTTTTTGACCTTAGTTTAATGCAAAATCGTGATCCATTCACTTGCTGTTATAATAGAGTACATTGATTCTCAAAAGAAGATCGCGATATTCGACTAATTATTTTCGAGTACTGATTTCAGGGAACCTTGGTATTAGAATTTAGTTTTGTGCACCTGACACTTCTATTCAAATATTATATTCTGCTTTTTAATGCCCTCATAAAAAGCTTTTAGAATTTACTTTTATTTTTATTGATTGTCTACATTTAATTTTTAATTTATTTATTTTCTACATTTAGTTTTTATCTAATTTATTTTCTACATTTAGTTTTTATTTGATTTATTTTCTACATTTAGTTTTTATTTGATTTATTTTCTACATTTAGTTTTTATTTAATTTATTTTCTACATTTAGTTTTTATTTAATTTATTTTCTACACTTAATTTTTAATTTACTACACATAGGGCCCCCGGTAGCTTGATGGTAAAGTCTTATCTACGAAATCGCAGGCTTCAAGTTCGTGTCCCAATTCCACCAAAGAACCGTTGTGTAAGCGGACATATTGTTCCCTAAATCCGTCGGAGCCGCTGGTATGATGTGGAAGCTTGATAAGGTGATGTTAGCTCAGACATCGTCCTTATTATTTGATCCCAGTTTAAAATTACGAGATCAATCCCAGACAGCCCTATTGTTGCTTTAAAAGCGTGATGTTGTTATAATTAACCTTACCAGACCCCTTCCCCTAACATATTTCATGATTTGATGCTATAAATATTAGGAAATCGATATAATTTGTTTTAAAATTCATTGTCACCTAATTTTTCAAGCGAAAATTTGTTTATCCATTTAATCTATATAAATAAAAATGAATGTTTCTTCTGATATCGAAGTCGAGACCTTACCACCAGACCACCGTGACTTAATTAATGGATGTGTTCAAAAAGTCACTTATAATGTAAGGCAAAAGACCCTTCGTTTGATAGTACATAGCGTATAATATGAATACACTCAGCATCATGTTGTTCTACTTCGTGGACTCCATGTGATACACGGAACATGTTCCAAAAGCTCATGTGATTCTACATTCTTCAGGGGGGAATAAAAGTGTGGCACCACAGCGCAGCATGAAATATCCCATCATGTTTTATGATGCTAACATTATGAGTTGCCTGTTCTGTTCTGAAACAATTCGATGGTTTTAGGCGGAGTGTGGATTTGACTCATTACTAAGATAATAGGTTGCAGACGATGTAGAAAAAACTCATATAATATGTGTTGAGAAAAAGGGAGGTTTGTCTGTATGTCTCTTATGCTTTCCTGAACCGTTCATCCGATTGCGATGAAACTTGGTCAGCTTATTCTCTACACCTACGGGATGGTAATAGGGATAGTACAATTATCTACAAGAAAAATTCGATCTCACCCACATCTATTTACCAAGGATTCATCTCCCAATAACTCGCCGAGGAGACAATAGATTCAGTAGAAATGCTTAACCCAAGTAGCTACTTCCACCACTTTTCTTGTAGCTATAGTCATGCAAATCATTCTCAGAGGTAACAACACTATACAAAATTATACGAAAAAGAGTTGGGGAGACCAACCATGGTTTTTTAAAAATTTAATTTAAACGTTTTTCGCAGTAACCATCAAAAATATCGTAGTGCAAATAATTTTTCATCTTAATTTTCAAATTTTCATTTTTCTTTCTCGTCTTTTCAACTGTATGAACGATTACATGGTATGAATATATTTTCTATGTTTAATCGATTTTGAAAGAAAAATATTTTAATCCTATTTTCTTACATTAAACTTGAGAATTCCGAACAACTATGAAACGAATCACGAGAGACAATAAATAGTTTCTTTCACTACCATTCTGAAAGTATGCCAAGTTTTATAATTCTTAAAGAATACCCAAATCTAACATGTAAAAATGAATATTTGTTCGTTCACATTTTGTGTACCGTCGAACCGTTCATCCTATTTCGATGATACATTGCCAAATTATTGATGGATTGCACTTAATATTACCTTTTTGGTGGCAGCAACGCGCCGGGTACCAGGTAGTAATTCTTAAAATGCACTTGTTCCTTCCACCAACTTCATTTTTTTTTAAATCTGCGTCTTCCACCTTCTTCACAATCCATCATTGTCATGAATAGTCGCTTCCTCCAACCAATTAACCGAGATCATTTCTTTTCGACAGCCATCTGTGACTCGTTTTCGGCCGATTCTCTTCGACCTGCAGCCCTTCCCCCATCAAGACGCAGGAGAATGACTAATGACGGCCTGCCGGAGCAACCAGCCAGCCGTGAAATCGGAAGTCATTCGTCAACTGGTCCCCAACAGGTCAATCACGGATAATTATTCGCCTTCCAAGGTAAGCATCTTTTTTAAAGAAAGTTTCGACTAATTAACAAAAGTGTAGCAATCATTAATATTAGTTACCATCCGACTTTGGCGACCAACCTGTTCGCCAATCACAATGCTCTTTAAAATTGTCAGTTAAGTACTTTATGCAACTTCGTCACCGACTAAATATTTAATGTGACTTGTCATTGTCTATTAAATACTTTATATAACTTGTCTTTTAACCCTTTCCAGTAAAATGACGAGCATTGCTCGTCTTTGTTTTTTCATACCATATAGCACAATGACGAGCTATACTCGCCACACGACTAAAGTTACTGTTAAATATGATAATAAATTCCGTTAAAAAATTCTAGTGAATGTATTCGCAGCACTTTTGTCACTTATGCTGATATCATAGATCTCTATTATATTATTTACCGTTAGTGTGTCTTGGTACAAGTTACGACGAAATTGCTGTTAGTTAGTGGATTTCATTCTTATAAGCAGTTAGCGTTAACATCTTTTTTACTAAAGAAAAATCAAGCTGTGAAATAAAAACAGTAACTAATAAGAATTGTGCACTTCATAAAGATCAAAATCATGCGAATGATTCAGAAAGAAGCATCTGGAAATCTCAAGAAATACGCATACATATACCTGATACAGATAATGAAATGCACAATAGTAAAATATTACCAAGAAATCGTAAACATGTTGAAAGACTAATACGTGATTTCGGCAAATGCTATGGAATCGTCAGCACATCATCAGAATGGATTTGATAATGTGTTAGAAGTTAAGATAATTTATGCGAGTGTCGTCTGGCACAAAAGGCAAAACTATTGGCGAATCCAAAAACATTAGAGATTTTTTAAGTGGTATTTAATATGAACTTACGGATAACTGTTATATCCATGTTACTAGCATAATTTTAATTAACAATATGTAAAAATTAGGAAATAAACTAAGTTTTCTTAAATAAAAAATAAATTGCAATTTTGCGCTCAATGTTTCCTTATTAAATCTTACTGGAAAGGGTTAATAGTTTTTTCATCATAATACTTTTAAGGTAAAAATTTGGATAGTTTTTATAACCGCATTCATGTAGTTATAAAAAAACTTAAGCCCGTAATTTACTACTTTATATCTCTCATTATTCAGCTCCCGCAAAATTTCACTTTCAAATTAAAGTGCAGATGATTAAGCTGCGATTAATATAAAAACATTCTTTACAAAAACTGAGCTTTTTAAATATATATATCTAGGAAATGAAAAGAAAATCGTTATGTGTACTACAGAATAATTTCAATAAGTTTATATAATACTTAAAGAATTATTCAACAATTTTTTTTTAGATTCATCAGAATACTCTGTTTTTAATTTAACTTTTCAAAAGGTTTTAAATAGGTAGATTTTACAGATATTTCGAACGATCCTAGAAACCTTTGCCTTGCATTTACTTTTTCCGAAAGTATCACATTTAATATTTCTTTAATTTCATCCCATCACATGCTGACAGTTACATTTTTTAAAATTTAATTTTCAGTTAAAGTTTATTTATTTTTTAATTTGAACTTCTGTCAATATAATGACAACACGTTGATCAAAGCTAATGTTTTTCCATTAACTTGCTTGTTCACATTAAATTTTATTGTTTTGTCCGAAATATATTATTGAAAAATAGGTTAAAATATTTGTTTAAAATTATATTAAAAATAGAAAATTAATTTCTTTGTTAACATCCTGATAACATTAGAAGGCTAATTTTTTAATCTTTAAATTGATGTAAAAATCGTGTTTGTGCAATAATATTTTGGGAAATTATAGCGGAAAAATGTCGAAATGCTACTTAATTTTTAATTTATTCAAATTCTAATTAAAAAATTCGAAAGAAGGGATCCAAGGTGCACATTCCCAACCTCCAAGGTATACACATGCTTAATTTCGTAACTCTAGGTGAAACAGTCTAGCCTACAGAGCGCCGACACACACACATAGAGTTTTATTATAAGTATGGATTATTCTCAGCTCAAGTTTTATATGCGAAGTATAATAAACATAAAGATATTTTATTCGCCCGAAATTGGGAAAAAAGCTTTTTTAAAAATTATATCTTAGAAAGTAGTAACTTCAAAAAGTCGAGATTTAGAAGAAAAAAATAAGATATTCAGTTTATTTTTACAAACCTAGTTTTACTTTCTCATATGCTAATTAGAGAGAAAATATTATAATTGTCGAATTTGATGAATTTCCATGTTTCAGACCTCCTTGAACAACACGCTTATAAGAAATATTTGCCTGATAAAGGTAACTCAAAAACAATTTGAGTTATACGAAATACAGATTGGACTGCTGCTTTTACACCAAATTAGCAACTTCCCGAAATTTGAGCAAAGCTACTGTGGTAGGTGGTGTTAACTCGGGAACTTTTGATTAGAAGCCTCGTAACATAACCACTAGACAAAAGCAACTGCTTATGTCCCGTAGATGTCATCTGGGTAATGAACTTACCATCATAATATTTCAGAGGAAGTGTCTGTCATTTTTTCCGAATATAAGTTGACAAGATAACAACAAATAGTAGAGATTTGTATGTAAAATTTTGTACTCAAATCTAACGTGTCTGTCAAATTTTGAACTAAATTCAATAAAGAGTTGAGCATCTATCGACCTGTAATTTCAGAAATATATAAGAGCAATATCACGAAAACGCGTTGACTTAAACATATAAAATTTGCTATGTGTCTGTATCTACAAGTGTAATTTCGTTTCAAAGTTTTGTTTCAGTCGGATGTGTGTCTGAGACGCACATAGAATTATTCAATTTTTAATTTTTAATCTGCAATTAAGTGAAAAGTATTGAATAATTTAAAATGATAAAAATTCACTTGAAACGTATTATTATTAAAGGAATTAAAATAATGGCAAACATTGCAATTATTAAGCTATTAAATTCGTCATTTAATTAGCAAGTAAGTAAATTCGTTAAAATATACATTTGATTTTCGGATTCCTTTAACCACATGGCAGGAATTAATCGCCAAAAAAAGCCTAGTTAAAGCTCACAAGGCAAATTTAATAAAAAGGGCAAATTCATGCCAAAGATTAATATTTTGTAAAATTTTTATTACTGAATATGCGGAAAATTTTTTGACAGACCACTTATCTAGTTATCAAAAATTACATAAGTATGCTTCTTTCATGAGAATATGCTCTTCAAAATTGCATCCAGCTGATGGCTTGAGTTAAAACCTGACCACTAGAATCAATTTTTGTCTGATATAAATTAAGATCCATAATAAAATTGTCCCTTTCGTTATTCATATGCAAGCCAAATACAATAGTTAAAAACTGACAAATTAAAAAATAAAATTTCGTATGTTGCGTTGACATCAAAACTGAATATTTATTGATATTTTAGATCAAATTCGGCAAATTCCAATCTCTGTCGATTTACAGATTTATATGTAAACAAAACGTAAAATGTTAAGTGAAGACCTTTCTCTCATTCATGTAAATACTCGCTGAAGCATTTATGCATTTTACAAAGTTGATTTTAACTTAGCTCTCTATGTTTTATATGTCTAACTTTTTACTTTCTCTGTACATCAGTCGTTTTACGAATAATTCCATCTCTCTAGAATTTTCCCGTTTATCTTATATAAATAAAAATGAATGTTAGTCTGTTTGTCTCTTATGCGCTGCCGTATCGCTCATCCGATTCCGCTACAACTTCAACTATTTATTACTTGCAGTTATGGGATGGTTATAGTTTATACTTTAGATGATAATACAATCGTCTGAAGTATAAAAAAAATATTTTCAGAACCATTAACCACTTCTATTTACCATGGTTTAACCACCAAATACCACATTCAGAAAAGATGCAAAATTCAAGCTAGACATTAACCCCTTCCCGTAAAATGGCGAGTATAACTCGTCATTGATTTTTCATGTCATACAGCACAATGACGAGCTATACTCGTCATGCGACTATAGTTACTGTCGAATATAATAATTATATCAAATACTATAATACGAGGAATGGTTGCCATTTCGAAACTCGCCTCAGAATTAATAAACTCCGGTAAGCTTGGGGGTCTGGGGTTTTTGGCCACGAGGAATCAATTGGCGCCGGTTTTGAAGCGCTACGGTTGAGCAGTTCGGAGTTACAGATAGGATATTTTCAAACTTTATTAGTTCGCCATAATGGCTACTTAAATTTTCAAGTGGTAACGTGCTGCCATCTATAGCCAATATGGTGAAATAATAAAGTTTTATGTTTATGCTGTTATAGGTTTATAATATGTTTCTTATGTATGTATATATGTTTGGTTTTTCTAAATAAATTTGTCAAAAATATTGAACTTCAACACACTTCAATCTTTACCTTTACTTTACCTTTGTATAGAATAGTTCCATTTCCAAACTCTAACTTTGTTTAGAATAGTTTACAATGGTGCACTTTAACCAGTTATCTTTTCACCAATGGTTTCACAAATTTTCTTATGGCATGTATTGTTTTGATAAATCACAATTGAAAATTTAAATCTTCGAGTTAGCTTCGATACCTGTTTTCTCCGAGCGCAGCTCGGTCACCCGCTGGTAATTTAAAATTTATAGTGTATTGAATGCGGATCCACTTTTCTTACTTATGTTGATATCATAGATCACTATCATGTATCATTTGATTGTCTTAATACAATTGCGGCCAAACTGTTAGTAGCCATTCTAATGAACATTTAGCCTGAACATCTGACTTACTACATGCTAAACATGAATAGAAATAAACACTTTAATGAATAAGAGTAATGTAGACCAAGAAGATCAAAGTGATTCAGAAAAATAAAAAATAAGCATAAATTTAACAGATACTGATATTGAAAATAGTGATAGTGAAATATTACCAAGAAGACGAAAATGCGCACAGTGACTAAAAAGTGAATTTTATAAATACTCAGAAGTCGCAGACATATTTTGTGCCTGTAATAAAATAAAACTTACGGGAGTGCTTGACGTAAACGTGAAAACTAGGGGCTAATCCGAAATCACTAGAGATTTTTGAAGAAATGTTGAATGCGAACTTACAAATTACTATTACATCTATACCTATAATATAATTTGAATTAACAATTATAAATTAATTAGAATTATAAAATGAACTAAATGTTCTTAAATAAAAATTAAATAGCTACTTAACCCCAAATTTTTTATTCTTAAATCTTACTGGAAGGGGTTAACATTTCGTAGCAATTGTTCGTCATCTGACCGCGGTTCAAAATGACGAGGTCCGTCCCAAAATAGCTCTAGTGTTGCTTTATAACGAGACGTTAATATAATGAAACCAAACCAAATCGTAGCAATTGTATATAAATGCAAGTCTTTCTCTGCGGTGATATTTTTACTAGAAAGCGCGCGAGAAAGTTTTAGGGAAACTATTACTGCAGGTTTGAAATTTTAACTAAATATTTAATAAAACTGTAGCGTTTTTTGCAACTTACGAAAATATTACAGTACAAATAATTTTACACCATGTTAGGTGTCCAAAATTATCTTTTCAACTATGCTAAAGAGTTTATGACATAAACATATTTTATATATTTGGTACATTTTAAAAGAAAATATATTTATCACATTTTAAAAAATTAAACTTGAGAATACTGAACGAATCACGAGATACATCACTAGTTTTTTTTTTCATCCCCATTCTGAAAAAAAAGCAAACTTTATAATCCTAAAAGAATACACAAATCTAATACATGAAAAGGAATATTTGTTTGTAGAATAGCATACTTCTTGCATACAGCCGACCACCTCGTCAAAAGAATGTAGAATAGAATAATAAAAATAGAATAGGTGCTATTCATGCTCCTCCTTTATATATCCTTCCATTTCAATGAATGCATTCAATTTCGTTACTGCAATAAATATCATTCTTAATGAACACAAGTTAATTATTTCAAATTCCAGACGATCTTTCCTAGATTATTTCTTCTGTTGCAGCAACGCGCCGGGACAGAGCCAGTGATAAATATGCAACAAAAGAAAGCACGCCTTTGGCCTGGCACAGGGGTAACGTGTCTTCCCCGTGATCTGGGCATCCCGGGTTCGAGTCCCGGTTCGGGCATGGTTGTTACTCTGTGTTCTGTCTGTGAGGGGGGTGAATGTGCCCTCCTGTAAAAAGGGGTTGTGCAAGCGAATGTGTGTGTCATTTTCATTTGAGCTACAAGTCAGACTTCTGCCCCCTGGGTGATCAAGGGTCTATACCCTCAGAAGCTACTGCACCCCCTTTCTGTGGAAACACGGACACGACATCATCAAATAAAAACGCAATATCATTCCTAGGGCGTTCAAAAAAAAGATTTTATTTTCTAATAATTCGATAAAAGAATGGAATATTTTTTCCAGGTTGTTTTTCCCCATTTAACATTTATATGGATATTTTCAGCCTCCATTTTATATATAATCTGAAGATTAAATTTTAGGTATAGTCGAAAGCCACCTCAAATTCCCTCCTTGAAGTTGGGTTCAATTTCCATCTTCCTGGGACTTGGAAGATGATATCTGAACGGGTTTCAACATAATTGACTGCTGCAAACGCGCCTGTGCGTCACAAATAATATGCAATTGTACCGAACCATCTATGTTATTGGCTAACACAACTACTGTTAAGAGACAGTATAGAAGGAGTCATCTCATTAGAGAGATGGTCCTGATATCAGGCGAGGGTAGGGGCAGTGAACGGGTTAAAAAACATCCATTTCCTGTATCATGACACAATATGATTGGTGAATAATATTACTAACAAAACGTTCAGAGATCCGTTAGTACATGATGACAAGTGTTATCAAAATGGCTTTGGTATAAAAATGTGCTCTCAAATTATGGAACAACATGAATTTGTTAATGATTTTAATATTCGTTTTTAATGAAATGAAACTCTAACAAAATTTTGAAAGCTGACCAACGGGGATTTAAGTAATTGACTTATTGGTAGGTTTGCATGTACAGTAAAACCTGTTTTTGTGCGGTCCTTTTTTATGCGATTTAGTTTTTGTGCGATTTTTTTCGTGCGATTTATTTTTATGCGGTATATGAATCTTAGAGGGGTTAGCACCAGTTTAATGTTCCTCTCAATGTACATATACATGTTGTGGACAAACTCTGATTACGTGGTCTTAACAACGATGTATCTGGGCTTCGCGATGCTCTGTTCTTTTATTTTAAATAATCTACTGAGAAGGCATTTACGTACATATTGTCACTCGACGCGGGAACAGTATACGCTTCGTATTCAGAGTTTTATCCACGCTTTACGTGATTAAGGATTCATTTTATAGCGAGATTAAAGGTAAATAAATTATTACTTTTGTTTCTATTTATATGTAGTTTTTATGATTTTTATTTTATTTTTAGGCATAAGTACTCCCTTAAAATGAATATTTATAGCCAAAAGAAAGTAAAAAGACAGACAATCCTATCTTCAAGCGACGGAAGCGATTTTCAATCAACCAATTCATCACAAGAAGATGCGCGTTTTGGATTATTACGAGTAGCAGGAAACTATCTAATGTAGAATTTGAAAACCTCTCCATGTATATGTACAATGAAGAATTATATATCTTTACAATTTCTTTAGATCTAATTTAATTATTTAATTTAATTGAAAGCATCCTCTCATCTATTTCATAAATCATTGGTGTATTTTCTACGTCCGGTTTTTTTATGCGGTCCCTATCCACCGCACATAAAAAATTTAGGTACTATATCGTACAAAGTTGTTTGTTATATGCAAGAATTTATAAAATTTCCGAATAATTTTTGTACGATTTCATTTATGCGGTCCGTATCCACCGCTCAAAAACAGGTTTTACTGTACTAGCGTATCTGAAGAGCATCTGTACCAATATAATAAACATGAAAGTTTGTATGGATGGATGTTTGTTACTCAATCACACCAGAACGGCTGAACGGAATTGGATGAAATTTAGCACAAACATAGATTAGAGTCAGGAATATAACAAAAGGCTACTTTTTATGCCGATTCAGGGAGTGATTCATTTTTCATTCGTTAAAAACTACTCTCGCACCAAAACGCTAAAACCCAATCCCGCCAAAGAGGAGTAATGCTCCAGTGTTTTCCCCCAACAGTAATGAGGTTAGGCTTAGTAGAACTTCGACCAATTATTTCAAACGATTCTGTTTGCTTTCTTAGTTTTTGATTATTTAAAATCAAACTTTGTTAATGAATCGAACTTTCGGATTTATTCTGAAGTACTTTTAAATGAAAAGAAAACTGAATAAAGGATATTAAATATTTCTAATCTGTATGGCGTTACCCCAACTGGCGTAAGAAAGTCGGTTTTTTATATTAAGCCATATGGCGTTGAAAGTTCGCAAGCGATTGTTGACAACTGTGTTTCTATTTAAATGAAAAGTTTAAGAATGATGTGTATAATACTGTCTTAGGTATATCCATCTCGATCCATACATAAAATGGACTTGGCCGGACTCGATTGGCTGCTTTGTTTTATTTCGGGTATACAATGCAAATAAATGGTTTTCACTTTAGCTGTGTGTTTTTGTCATTAAATTGTATTTGCGTTATATATTTTTCGTCTATGCTTATAGTTTTAAATGTATTGTTTTTAGGTTAGGTTTCATTTTTTTTAATTTGTCATTATTTGATAGTTTTTTGTACATATACATCAAAATTGCCAAGCGAACAGAGTCGCGAGTAATAGCTAGTTTCAAATCTTTTTTCGCATCGAGCATTCCACTTGATCGAACTTGCAAGCTGCCTCCTTCTATTGATATTAGATAAAAATCTATACATATAACATTTGTATTCCTCTATGGAAGCGATCAACAGCTTCGGAAATTAATTATTTCAGGCATACTGCTATTTTGAAGCATCTTAGAGCGCAATAATTTGAATTGAAATATTTAAATGAAGCAGTAAGTAGATTTCTCAGCAAGTACATATGCAAACCAAGGAAGCAGTCGATGTCTCCGCAAATATTTGATGAATGTAAATACAATATGCTTATTTAAATAGTTTGGTCCAAATCGATATTAGAATTGAATTAGATATTCGAAGCAATGTTATCATCCTTTCCTTGACGATTTATTTCGATAACATTAACAATTATCAACTCCTAGATCACTGAAGAGCAAATAATTGAATTAAGGCATAATTGAATTACAGAAGTCGCCTTTTAAATGTATTTTGCTTTCTGTGGAATCATTGAATGTTCCAGAATGATTTTTAAATGGATATTTTTGTGATGATGTTCGGTTTATATTTCATAGTAAAATAATTTCTTCTCTTTTTTTAATCAAAGGTACATAAAATGTCTTTAAAACCTTCATTACGCAGTCATAGAGGACCACGATGACCTGGTGGTAAGGTCACGGTTTTGGAACCGTAGGGTTGCTGGGTCGAGGCGCGATTCCACCAATGAACCCCAGTCTAAAAGCCTTATCACACGGTGAAATTTCGTCATTACTTTTCCATTTCCACCCTCAAAAACCGGTCAAGCAAGTTTCATAATCGACAACTTTTTCTAACCAGCTCAAGGATGTCGTCGGAAATGTTGTCCGCAAACGAAATTTAACCAATCATGTGAAACTTTGAATTGATGTCACACAAGTGACGTCACTTTCGTTGTTGTTTGCTGACGGAAAGTGCCAACGACATTTTGCTATGTGACAAGGCTTTAAGCGTGTCTGGTAAGACCTCCGGCTGGTGAGGCGTGGATGTGTGGAGAGGGGGGTGCCAACTCAGGTGTCATCATCTGATCGCTGTTCAAAATGACGAGGTCCATCCCAAAAGAGCCCGAGTGTTGCTTCAAAACGGGACGTTAATGCAACCAAACTAAACTCACAACGCAGGTATAGAGATAACCTATTCGGAAACTGTGTGGGGAAGACTACGTTTAAGTATGCAAAAATGTGTTTATGACATTCTAGGAGACATTTAAGAGCACATTGGAAGTCTCCTAACTCCCGAGCTGACGGCCTGAAATTTCCATAATAGTTTTATTATACAATACACCTTCGACCTAAGGGGGCGGAAGCAGAGACTGGATTTTAAAAAAAGCCAGGTGGGTCGGAATTTCATTTCTCCCCACCAATACCAGAAGACAAAATTTTTATATCAAAGCTCCCTGTTAGAATACATACTAGCTGGTACTTGGCGAGTTGCTGCAGTAGCAGAAATAATTTTGGAAATATCGTTTGAAATTTGAAATGGCTGTCTCGTTTAACTATGAGTGATAGGAAGAAATATACTTATTTTCTTGTCGGCAGTAAATACATTCATCGATATAGAAGGATATCTAAAGGATAATCATAAATAGTACTTATTCTATTTTTTCAATTCCATTCTACAAACAAATATTTAATGTATTAGATTTCCGTGTTCTTTAAGAATGGTAATAAATGGTGTTCTTTCGGAATGGTAGTGAAAGAAATTATTTATTGTATCTCTTGACTCGTTTAATATTCGTTTAGAATTCTTAAGTTTAATGTCGTTGTTATCTAATGGCACTTGGTCATACCAAGCCTGAACGAGCAGAGCTCTTTCGAATGAAGGCAGAGATGTGAGCCTTTCGTTGTGAACAATCACCGTTCGGGTGATCGTTCACTTGAAGGACCACTTTGCACAGACACGCACGAAATAACCCTTTTTAAGGGGTGGTCGAATTCATTCATACACTCATTCAGCCATCAGAAAGTCAGAATTTAGATCCACATCAGAGCCTAACTCATCCCTGATTCAGTACCCCCAGAGGTATCGTTTGTTATGGGAACTTGGAGGATTTTGCAGTCACGACCCAACGTGCCCCAACTGCCATTACCCGCTACGGCGGTCTTTGGACAAGACGAGGACAGAACCGGCCACCTTTCGGTTACGAGACGGGCGCTCTACCAACCAGGCTACTTTTAGAAAATGTGATTAAAATTTCTTTTAAAATTGATTGAACGTAGAAAATATACCATAAAATCTTATTGCAGTAATACAGTTGAAAAGATAATTTTTTGAAAACTAAGATGGTGCAAATCTATTTGTACTACAACATTTTCGGAAGTGACTGCAAAGAAACGCTAAAATTTTATAAACGTTAACATTTTAAACCTATGGGATTGGTTCCTCTGAAACTTTCTCGCACAATCTCTAATAAAACTATTACCTCAGAGAATGACTTGCATGATATTTACGTTCAATAGTTCCGAAATATTTACCTTTTGGCTTGAATTTAGCGTCATGACCGAATCTGTTGTGTCTCCTTGCAGAGTTACTTGGTGGGAAATCCATGGTTCATAGATTCACACATATTTTTTATACACTGATGAAAAAAAAAATCCCAACACTAGGAAGGAGCTGTGCTAGATAAAAGAAATTTGGTAGGCGTGTTTATACATCTGAAAGATGACGTCGATTCAAATTTCGAGCTACGCGCGTAAGTATGGCGCTAGAAGCGACACTATGAACATGCAAATGAGGTTTGCTTTAAATAAGCGCTGTAAGGTTCGTGATCGTTATTTACAGTTGAGATTTGACATAGTGGGTTAATGTTAGTCAAGGATGCCTCTGAGAAGACGAAGAAGCCATTATCAACAGCTCACTGAGTTTGAACGAGGTCGTGTTGTAGGGCTACGAGAAGGTGGGTTTTCTTTCCGCGATATTGCTGAAAGACTTGGCAGGAATGTATCCACTGTGCATGAGTATTGGCGGCAGTGGTCAAGGGAAGGTACTGCCTCAAGAAGACCAGGTTCCGGGCAGCCACGTGGTACTACTGAGAGGGAAGACCATCTTATTCGGCGTATAGCTGTGGCTAATCGTACTGCGTCTGCAAATTTGTTCGTCAGACTTGTGATACAACCTGTTGTGCTGCCATTCATGAACAGCATTCAAGGGGGTGTTTTCCAACAGGATAACCTCATACCGCTGTTGTAACCCAACATGCTCTATAGAGTGTCGACATGTTGCCTTGGCCTGCTAGATCACCAGATCTTTCTCCAATCGAGCACGTATGGGACATCATTGGACGACAACTCCAGCGTCATCCACAATCAGCATTAACCGTCCCTGCATTGACCGCCCAAGTGGAACAGGCATGGAACTCCATCCCACAAACTGATATTCGTCACCTGTACGACACAATGCATGCACGTTTGCTTGCTTGCTGTCAAAATTCTGGCGGTTTCACCGGTTACTAATGTACCAACATTTCACATTTGAAATGGATCTTCTCGCCAATGGCTCTACCTGTGATCTTGAAACTTTAATCAATTAAATATGTTACCTAGCCAAATGTATTCCTAAAATTTCATTACTGTAGGATAATTTTTTCTTGGTGTTGGGATTTTTTTTCCATCAGTGTATTTGAGATGATTGTATTATGCCAATAACCTTCTGGTAAGTGCAAGCTTTATGTTGTCCAAGTTTTATCGCATTTGACTGAGTGGTACGGCAGCGCATAGGAGACATACAGAAAAACATTCATCTTTATGTGTATATTATATGATATAATATAAACTTGAACTCTTCCTATGTATTTAAACCTAAACCATTTTATGTATTATATATAACCCTGCTAAAAAGTTTTTGCCAGTTTCAAATTACAGAATTATTGCTTTTCTTTGAGTAATTTTTTTCCATTTATAAATATAGCTTTTTCCAAAAAATGGGAACAAGAAGCTTTTGGTATTATGGTTAATTTTTGCCATCCTGATGGTAGTGATTTAGAGGCGAGTGACATTGACGATAACGGAACATTCCGAATATGAATTGCCGATTTTTTTTTTGAAACTTGCCATTCTTTGAAGCAGTAAAACCTCGATGCATATTTGAGGTGTGTTTTATGACATTTCGGCGATTTTTAAAGTGTCATGTTGGGAACAAAATACCAGATTTATGAATGTTAAGATTACGTCACTATACATTTGACAAATTTAAAATTATAGGTGGTAAATGATGTAAAAAAGCCGAATGATGTTTCCTGCTTTTAATAGTCGAATGAGCAATATTTTGTTGGGGGGAACGCAACATGTCTCTTAATTTCAAAGATAATTCAAAAGAATTCTTGAGTGTTATATTTTTCTAGAATATTTTCCTACTTTTTTGTACTTTTTATATTTCTAATTTTTAATGATATTAAGGATTCATTTAAGACACATTGCAACAGTGTAGCTGTTATAATAGATACATATGCGCTATTTGATGAGTATGTGTAAAATGGCTTGATCCATTCCCTTATTCCAATACCGCTTGTGGCGTTTCAGTTGATCTAGATGTAGCTTGTCGCTTCGCTTCTTAATTCTTCTGAATTCTGCTTGAGGATTTGACTCTCTACTTCTAGTGACTGTCATAGCCCAGGCCTGATGACTCCTTTTCGAAAGATTATATTTGCATTTCACGGGCATTTCGAAAAACTATCAAATAATAACAAATCAAACAGATTAAAACTATCCTAAAAACAATGCTTTTAAAATTAGAAGCCTGTACTAAGAATATATAGCATAAAAATACAACTGAACCGATTTTAAAGTACACAACTAACCTAAAACCAATTTATTTACAGTGTGCACCTGAAATAAAACAAAACAGCAAATCAAGTCCGTATTTCTTTAAAATCAAGTCAAATCCATTTTATTTATGGATCGAGATGGAGATAGCTACAACAGTATATAATACACATAAATTTAAACTTTTAATTTAAATGAAAACACAGTTGTTAGCAATCACGCGAGAACTTTCGACGCCTGTTTACGCAACGCAAATACCCGACTTTCCGACGCCTGTTGGGCTAAAGCTGCAGATTAGAAATTTTTTATTTCCGTTATTCTGTTTTCTTTTTATTTAAAAGCACTTCCGAATGAATCCGAGGCCGATTCATTAACAACATTTGATTTGATATACATCAAACACTAAAATAACAAATAGAATCCTTTGAAATAATCAGTCAAAATCATGCTGAGCCTAACCGGATTATTATTGGGGAAAAACCCCAGAGCCTGACTCCTCTTTGGCGAGATTTGGCCTCAGCTTTTTGGCGCGAGAGTTAGTTTTTAATGAACAAAAAAAGGAACCACTCAATGAAGCGGCATAAAAAGTAGCCTATGCTCTATTCCTGACTATAATATATTTTTGTGTTAAATTTCATCCCATTCCGTTGAGCTATTCTGGCGTGATTTGATAACAACGATCTATTCATCCATCCAAACTTTCACATTAATATTATTAGTATCGATTAAAATTAAAATCCCAACTTGTACGAAGAAATGCGCTTTTTCCATGCTTTCAGCTGCTGCTCATGAAAGGTTTTAGAGCAAAATCATACATAAAGATATAAATCATTTTCTCACAGTCCGGGCAGAAAGTACGATTTTTGCTGTTGCGAGTTGTTTCCATAGAGACGACAAAGCGAAATTGCGAAATTTTTATTCCTCTTAAATACATTTCAAGAAACCTTCACATGAGATCATTGATTATTTTCCTGCTGATACTCTGTTACCATTAGCAAACTTGATTCAAAGATACTAAGTGACAGTAATTTATTCGATGTTTCTACGGAAAGTTAGAAGATAAAATCGAAAGGATTTCACATGCCGCTATTTTGAAAACGTTTTCGTTATGTTGAAAACAATTATGATTTTATTTTCCTAAGCCAATATTTCCAAGTTTAAAAAGTTCTCATATAATCTATAAATAAAAATGAACGTATGTTTGAATGTTTCTTATGCTTTGCCTTTGCCTCTCAACAGCTTGCGATTAAACTTTGAATACTTATTACTTGCATTTACTTTACGGGATAATTGTAGGCATAGTAAAATTGTGTCATCTATATAAAGAAAAATGAAAGTCTGTTTGTATTTCTCTTATGCGCTGCTATACTCTATTCATTTCTATGCTGGATGCTTGCGAGTCAGATAGTCAAGAAATTTATTTTTTCTGCTGAAGATGGAAAAAAATTATCTACCCTAAAGTCTCGAATAATACAGTTTAAAAAAAATAGAATTCATTTTATTAACGCTTCTCCTTTATATATCCTTCCATTTCAATGAATGCATTAATTTCCGACACGAACATAAATATTTTTCTTTCTATCATTCCTAATGAAACAAGACAGTTATTTCAAACTTCAAACGATATTTCCAAAATTATTTCTTCTACGGCAGCAAAGGGTCGGATACCAGCTATTTGAATATAAAAATATATTCTAGATAATGTGACAATTTCGTTTTATTTTTGTTGTTGTTGTTCGTTGCAGAGATTTCCAGCATTCATTTCATTCAAGGTTTTTTTGTTCAGTGAAGAGGGGTTTTCTTCCAGGTTTCTTGTATGAAACACCAACAGTTTTTTTTTAACAAAATAATCAATAATTTTTATAATGGTTGGTTAAAATAAAAGTCTATTCAAACGTATAAAAATTTATTTAAATAAATTAATATAATGATCGTAAACAAAATGGGTCAATCAAACATTTTATGAAAATGCAAAATTAAGCTAAACGCTGCTTCGCCAATATTTTCTTACTAAATACAACTACGATCACTGCGCTAATTTTATAGCAGCAGCTGTCAAAATCTAGCTTTGCATATATAAAAAGTAGCAAATAGAATTCAAATTCTCTATTCTTTAATGTTTTGGAGTGGAAATTCATCTCTAACAGACAAACAAAATTCAGTGAATATTTAATGTGCTAAATATTTTCACTAAATTTTATTTGGCTAAACTTATTCGCATTATCATTATCGCGTCGAGGCCTTACCATACGGCTAAATATCGTCTGTACTTTCCGTCAGCTATTTTCTATTTCTACTCTCAGAACCGGTCAAGCAAGTTTTTCATAATCGACAACTTTTTATAACCAGCTAGAAAATGCAGACGATAATGATGAAAATATTGTCCGCAAGCGGAATTCAACCAATCATGTGAAACTTTGAAGTGACGTCAAGGTAACGTCATTTTCTGCTGACGGAAAGAGCCAACGATATTTATCCGTGTGATAAGACCTTTAAATTACATTCAAAAATCAAACAGTCAGACTTCTTTTGAATAATTAGTTAAAATTTGATAGAAATTTGGAATAAAATTTGTCACATTTCATTCGTCTAGCTCAAAGCGCTTTTTAAGTATCTTTTTCACACATAATCAAACATACTGTCAAAAATGGGCTTTTCGAATACAGGATGCTCTAAAAGTGTAGATTCATCAAATGTAGGGTTTGAATATTCTTTCTTACAATTAAAATATTTTCTTATGACCTTAGCTTACTTATTACTTACTTATTAACTTACAACTTTAATAAATTTGTTGGGTATTCGGAATTGTTCATTTTGAAGTTAATTACACTCCAATTTCAGTATCAGAGACTGTTACTTCATCCCAGTCGTGGGATCAAAAGAATGAAACAAATCAAACTGTATTTGGCTAAAAAATAAAATCCTTTTCACAGATAATCAAACATACTGCCAGAAATGTGCTTTTCGAATGTAGGATGCTCTAAAAGTGTAGATTCATCAAATATAGAGTTTGAATATTCATTCTTAAATTAAAATATTTTCTTATGACCTTAGCTTACTTGTCAACTTACAACTTTAATAAATTTGTTGGGTATTCGGAATGGTTCATTTTGAAGTTAATGTACTCAAATTTCAGTATCAGAGACTGTTACTCCATCCCAGTCGTGGGATCAAAAGAATGAAACAAATCAAATTGTAGTTGGGTAAAAAATTAAAAGAAAGCATGACATATTTTCTCGCAAATTGAGAGAATAGTTATTTGCAGGTTTCGGAACACATTTCGATATTTGTATGCAAATGAATGGAACGGAAAGGTGGTTCCAATCGGAAAGAAACAAGCGCCTTTTGATTTGAGAAAAATTTTCTATGTTTGAAAAAGAATAGCCATGCATCTTGAGATAAAAAAGTTCCAGTTTCTCTTCGATTTCAGTGAAGTAAATTTCTTTATTATAAATTTTATTTTTATTCGTAATACAGCAGTATTTCACAAAATCTGACAAAAAATGAAACTTTTAGTTTCATTTTTTAATCAAGAAATGAAATGTGGTGTTCGGAGCCCTGTAGCGTGTTATGTTCCAGACGAAATATAACTGATTTTGACCGACATACAACAACCAAGAAACGCCTATGGGGAAAATTCGGACGCTTTGTGAGAAAAGAATGCATAACTGCCGATAGAATCAGTAAATTGATACACACCAAATACCAATGAAAAGCATTTATTATAGCAACTTATAATTATGTCTCAAGATGACCAGCAACGTGATTTTTAATAATCGCGGGCGGAATTAACTCGTCTGACATGTAACGTTATTTAATCGTTTAAAGTAGTAACAACAGGAGCATGTTCTTGATACGCAACGCCTTTCAAGCAACCCCATAAGGAGATATTGCCACAATTCAGATCAGTGTCATCAGTTAATAGATGTTTTCTTATACGATTTTTGTGTTCTTATGCAATATCTTTCGCATCGTCGAAAACGGGGTATCTGTCTGTCGCGATATCGA
Source organism: Argiope trifasciata (assembly GCA_026543055.1). Lineage (NCBI taxonomy): Eukaryota > Metazoa > Arthropoda > Arachnida > Araneae > Araneidae > Argiope > Argiope trifasciata. Next base: position 813,110 of record JAPMOQ010031023.1, read on the forward strand.
ACGTGCACTGCTGATAACCTTATTAGCTATCGCCTGATCCCCAATGGCGGTTGCAACATGGTTACACACCAAGATTCCTGTCGTTTCAAATCTTTCACCAATTCTTCGTCAGTTAATTATGGTCATCAGTCCTCTAAATGACTGTTATAACCGCTGGAATTCACGAAGAACAGCTCTGGCTTTTTCATCTCGCTCATAAAACAATTTGGCGCGTTCATGTAGTGACCACTCAATCGAGTGGATATCTCTTGCAGAATGACATAAATTCCAACAACCCTTCCTTTTGTCTTCGATGTCATGTCACAAATTACGCTATAAGTAAATTACATAATAGTTTTCTATCACAGCATCAGAATATCCCCTGTTGGTGTTTTTGAGTACTAATGTTTTTGTTTTTGATAAATTACAATCTCATACTTTAATGTGTATGGTGACCAAACTTTGTTATATTTCGTCCTTTACATAGGCTCCGAACATCTTTTATTTCTTGATCAACCTGTATATTATATTGAAGAAAAAAAAATTTCAAGCTATTACATTATCAGTTCCAATAACTACCAATTGCAGTAGAGTGTGTTTTGAGGACAGAAACTAATGAATGAAAACTGAATTAATTAAAATGTTATCTTTTTGAAGTATACTTAACTTAATCTGATCAAAAGAAGACATCTGATGTAGACTTCCTTTTTCCGCATCATATCAAGCGAATGTACATCAGAGAAAACATGCATCGACGTGGAACACAGAGCTTGCCACAAGGCACTGTGAATATTGTTGATACGAATACCCACGCTTTTCTTTCAAAATTCGAATTATTATGCAGTTATTCAGTGTGCTTGTATTAAGATATTTCTCTTTTTATTTTTATTCATTCTATAAATTGTATTACATAATGGACAGAAATATGTACTATGTGTTTCATGAAGCCATTCTTCGATAACAACAACAGAAAGTGAGCAATATTCAAAAAATTTTCATTCAACAGAAAGGGGGGAGATTTCATCAGCTAACTTCTTTAAATATTTATTTAAATTTTTATTTGTCTTTTGGATAAAAAAAATAAAAAAAGGAACGATTTTTCACAGTTTCACGATATCAGTTTCTTAGTTTTTGGTTCATATTTGGAATTCAAATATTCGAAATCCCTGGTTTTAAAATGACCAGAAAAATTACTTTACCTGAGCGTGATGATTATATGACAATCTGATTATTTGCATGTATATGAACCTAAAATTCTAAAACGAAACTCCATAGATTTGTGCATTCTTGAGGTTCGAACTCGGCACCATTGGATCCGAAGTCGCGTAACATAACCCCAGACAAAAGTGTGCACTCGCTTCTGGAAGTTCTTATCTGGCTTATGAGTGTACCTGAACAGATTCTTATAATATTATATTCTGATGATGATTAAGTGTGTGACCAAAGGGGTGTTATACCAGTGAAACACTTACATTTACAATTAAAAAAATAGAATTTATACAGCTATCAAAAGACTCGCTATTCAAACATCGCTTTCCTATGCGCATGTACAAGCTTGTATGTACAAGCACATGCACATGCTTTCCTATGCACAAGTACAATTTTGGTAGCGCCAATAAACATTGATATAAAATAAAGCATAGAGGGAAAAACAAATAAAATAAAAATATATATATGTAAATAATAACAAAATGAAATAAAAAACCTAAATAATAAATAAATTACATATAAATAAATATAAATATATAATTAAAAGATTAGTCCATTATCCGGAACAAAATGTTAAATAAAGAGTTCTTTTTGTAATTTTTCATTCAGAATATTGTCCACATTTAGCAGTGCTTGAACTTCTCTGCGCATACTTTGAAGAAAGGCAATAATAAAGTCAATTTAAAGTTTGAAACTGGTAAAAACATTTACTCTTGAAAAATTGCTTTATCACGAGGTATAACCGAGAAAGAGTACTTTTCCTTTCGCCTCAGAATAGAAAAAAATTTGGAGTTCAAAGGTTAGTCCAGATAGGCGATACTAGGATAAAGTATTTTCCCGTGTGCCGCAGTAGCCTTGTTGGTAAAGCGTCAGTCTCGTAACCGAAAGGTCGCGGGTTCTGTCCTCGTCTTGGCCAAAGACCGCCGTGTTGGCTAATGGCAGTTGGGGCACGTTAAATAGGTCGTGACTGCCAAGTCCTCCAAGTTCCCATAACAAAACGATACCTCTGGGGGTACTGAATCAGAGATGAGTCGGTCTCTGATTTTGATCTACATTCTGACTTGCTGATGGATGAATGAGTGTATGAATGAATTCGATCGCCCCCTGAAAAGGGTTGTGTCGTGTGTGTTCGAGCAAAGTGGTCCTTTCACCTTAACAGTGCTCGTTAACAACAAAAGGCGCACACCTCTGCCTTAATCGAAAGATCTCTGCTAATTCGGCTTGGTATGACCATTAGACAACATCGTTATTCCGGTTGGAAAATTCTGCTTTCGTTGTGATACCGGAAATCCAAGATATTTTGGGCTTCTAAAGACAATAAATATTGAATTGTCATCAAATTGTTAATTGAAATTCAATACGTCAGAGGAAAGGAATTGAGATAGATTTCTTCTACAAACCAAGAGGGCGGTAATGTTCTAGTGCTAAATTTTCGCCGTTGTCAAACGCCCCCTTTCTGTTGCGATATGAATATTCGGAAATGGGGTGACTGCTCAAGTATCGTCCTGTTCATCTGATGTGGTTCAAAGTTACAATGTCCGTCTCAGAATAGCCCTTGTATTGCTTTAAAGTGGGATATTAATATAACTAAAATACTAAACTCACGAAATAGTAATTGTGAAATTGGAGGTGAACATTCTTGTCGGTCATTTTTTTATGTAATGCATTGAAAATTTGCATTATACTGAAAAAAAAAAAGAGACTCATAAAAGCGTCAAATTAAAAAGAACCGAAATAGTAAACGCTAGAGTTTAAGTGCTTCGTAATTATGTTTTAATTCGTCTTTTATCATCTGTTTGTTTTCAACTTTTAAACATTTGCTTTTATTTAGTTCCCAAATGCATTAACTACGAAGTCTTCAATTTTTTTTTAGTCTGATTGTTTATACTTGTCTTCGTAATGAAATATTTTCATTTGTCTTCATTTTCAACCTCTGATACTTATACGTATTTACATTGTTTGGATCCCAATAAAAAAAGTCAGATCTCTGCAGTAGAAAAAAAAATATTTCTAACTTGGACCGTTAATGTTCTGAAATCTAAAGACTTTTAATTGCTTTTTTTCCCTCTTAAGCAAATATAAAAAGATGTTACTCAAATTGAATAGCCTGGCGAAATATCTGAAATATTTTTTTTTTAGTTTAAAGACAACAAAATGAGTAGTCGACAAGAGTAATAAATTGCGCGAATCTTTTCATCTTCTTAATGCTGTTGAATAATAATTAGCCTTAGTAAGAAGGATTCTTTTATGAAATGAAAAAAAAGTATCTATTTTATACTATAATGAACATCTCGTTCATGTTTTTTGCTTTACAGATAGCAAAAAAAATTCCTAGAAAATATTACCGGGAGTTTGAAATTAATATGCTAACATTTTTTGCTTAATTTGTAGGGTACCCTACAAATATTAGTATTTAAAAAAGGCTAATTTATTCATATACATAACATTTTTTACATCGTTTCTTACTTCTTATCATCATTTTGCATTTTTTTCTCTCATTTTTCATATAAATGAATATTAATTTAGGACACTATCTTCATTCTTTAAATAGTGGGCAATGCACAAAATAATATGAGTCTTATAAACAAAATTTATGTTTTTCTGGCAGAGTAATTTTTTTTCGAAAATAATTTTTATGTCTGCTCTGTATATAACACATTCAGGATCAATTAATTGATCCTGAAGCAAAATGTGCATCGGGGTCCATTTATGAAGATGATTTTTCCTGAATGTGATTGATCCTGAATAATAATTGATTGAATGATAATTGATCCTGAATTTCCATAAATGGATCCAGATGCACATTTTGCTTCAGGGTTCATTTATAGAGGTAATTGATCTGAATTGCAGGCAATAGAATATTTTTTTCAAGCATAGAGTAAAAAAGATTCAAAATAAAGGCTAAAAAAATAAGAGGGACGATGTATGTATTTAAAATAAAGTAAAAGCTCTTTATTCACGGGGTATATGCTCCATAAAAATGCCGCGGATACAGAAACCGTGAATACGGAATGGTAATTTATATGGGATTATAGGAGATACGTTCCTAGGTGACAAAATAAAAAAAAAACAAATATATAAAAATAAATTTAATTGAAGTTTTTAATTATTTTGATTATTATCCTAATTATCTTGTTCATCATTATTAATTATCTTTTCCATCAATTCAGACTGATACCCAGCAATTGAATTAGCAATTTGGCTCTTAAAAATAAGACTTCGTTCCATAGATGGATCAGTGTTCATAAAGAAATCACAAAGCTCATGTGCCATTCTTAAACCTTCACTATTTTTCATATTAAATGTCACGTTTCCAGTGCTTGTTGAAGCCTCTTCTTCAATGGGCTGTGAATGTAACATTTCCTCTAAATCGGTTTCAGTCACATCTTCATCTTGCGATTCAAGCAATTCCTGAATGTCACTTGATCACTCTTCGAACCCATATCGTCCTATTCCATTTCTGATTTCGGCTATGTTTGCAGTTTGTATTTAACAACATACTTTAGACAAAGTGGTAATAAGATCTATTTTACTTTTTTATGAGTCCATTTGGCGGCATTTACAAAGGATATTGGGTTTATATACTTTTTGGAATCCTTTTATTAATATGTATGTACTTATTAGATCCACGAATAAAGAAATTTTTAGCCGCGGATATAGGATTTGTGTCGCATTTTTTTAAATCTGCGAATAATGAAAACATGAATGAAAAAAGCGCGAATAAGGAGCTTTTACTGTATGCGTATTTCTAGAAAAGTCACAGGATGTGTAACTTTTTCATTACGTATGTTATGACCCACTTCCTAATTATGGAAAAACATACTGTTTCCAAAGCTGTCAAACAAAATGAAATAATACAAAATAGTTAAAATATTTCAAAATAGTTAAAATGATACAAAAAAATCTTTTTTAACGATACCAATACAGCTGTTAAGTAATGTTTTTCCCTGAATTTGAAATGTGAATATATTTTTGCATAATTTTCTCCATCTTTCATTGGTTGAATGAAATTCAATACAGGTTTCATTATTTCAGGAGATATTTCATCGCAAAGTTTTTTTTTCCATTCTTGGAACTAAGGAAGAAAAATTCTTTTTACCATTTGCTGATTTTAAAGGCACATGAAAAGAAAGTTACGATAGTTTGAAAGGTAATGGGTAAATGGAAGATAGCTGACCCCACCCAAAAATATAGCTTTAATGAAACTTGAACGAGTTCAAAGACCTTGAAGTATCCGACTGCGTTCAGAGGACAAATTTCTGAAGATTGGATTTTTAAAAAAACTATTTAAAACTATGGTTTTTAGATATATTGTCAACTATTTTACAAAATACTTTAAATACTATAAAACTATTTGGAAATGTAATATATTTTGAGAAATAGAGACATTTGTAGGAAATTTTAATGACATTTAATCAAAACGGTTCACATTCTACAGAGAATTGTAATGCAGCAATCCTATTTTCCTTTGTACGCAAGTTATAAAATATTCTGAGGAATGAAATGAGCCAAAATCTAAGAAATGTGTGAGATGCAAAGAAGTTATGGGTAAAAATATACAAATATATATGCAATTTTTTCCATAAAGTAGCAAACTAATTTTCTATAAACACCTATAAATGAAAAAGATTTTGATTGAAGACAATAAAGATTTTGGTTCATTTCATTGCCCATATTATTTAAAACACACGCTGAAATGTTTACGCAAATACCTCTATTAGTTTTTAAGATATCATTTGTAACAGTGGAGAATTTTTATCAAAATCAAAAATTTGGGAATATTGAAATAAAATACAAATTTTAGCTGAAAAATATGAGACACTGGATGATAGGTCAGGTCTTCCTTTCACTAGAAAAGATAAACTTTTTTTGGAAAGAGACAAACTTCATCTAAGGAAATAACAATAAAACATAATAATAATTCACCAATGTCGTCGATAATCAGTGTTTTTAAGATAATCGGATACAAAAGGATAAGGCTACGTTCTATAACAATTTCATTCCTTTTGAGGTAATGATGAATATCATGCGGTGTTCAAAAGATTTAATTTACATTAAATGCTAATAATATCCTTATTGAACCAGATAGTGAGCAGAGTCGGCTGATATTTATTAACCTAGTAATGATAATAGTAATCCAATTTGAAAATATAATTTCTAGAATTTGAATCATAATGCAAATCTTTCTGCGAGTTGTTTTAAGATTTCTCGATCAGCCAATACAGTGGGCATGACTCTATTCCTAGAACACAGGATCAGTTGCTTGTACCTGAGCTGAAGAGGTTTGAGTTTAGTTGTTAAGGCTATGAGAGGACGGTCGGTTTCTGATGATGATGCGAGCACGAGAAATTTGGTTCTGGCAGTAGAATTCAGTACTCCAATAGATTTTCTTTGGGGGGTAACAGTGGAGGTTTGCAAGCTCAAAATGTGTCTTGTTTTAGCCTCTAGTGAAAGTTACTTGCGAGGTAGAAGTTCAAACTGGCACTCCCTTAAGTGGCACGCAATTTCGAAGAGAGTTGTCAACTCAAATTTGATCTCAGCATCTGACTATAATTCAAAAATATCCATAAATTAGTACACATGCTACAGTAGATGTATTGATGGGACTCTTCTTGACAGTACTAGTGTTTTCGTATCCGTAGGTTTCTTGTCTGACGAAAAAAAGTCCAATATTTACAGTGGTTGACGGGCTTATCTTTTCAAAAATGTTATCTTGCTCAAAAGAAAACAGAGAGAAAAGAAAAATCCGTTTTCAGTTACATTGTCTTTAGGTACGAAATTATGAAGAGGAGTTGTCAACTGAAATTTGATCTCAGCATCTGGCTATAATTCAAAAATATTCATAAATTAGTACACATTCTACAGTAGAAGTATTGATGGGACTCTTCTTGACAGTACTAGTGTTTTCCTATCCGTAGGTTTCTTGTCTGACGAAAAAAAGTCCACTATTTCCAGTTGTTGACGGGCTTATCTTTTCAAAAATGTTATCTTGCTCAAAAGAAAACACAGACGAAAAAAAATCCGTTTTAAGTTGCATTGTCTTTAGGTATCCTCAGAATAACCTTAGCAGAAGGAAATGATTTTCTTATTATTATTACGGAGTGGCATCTCCTCTGGCCTTTACTTTCGGATTAAGGCCACAAATCTCTTCTGTTGGCCAGGAGCGAAAGGAATCTCTCGCTACGTGAGAGGCACCTTAAACCTCCCTCGATCAAACGTGCTGCCACAGGGGAGGCCTTTTTTCTCGAAGATGGCCGGAAGGACGAGAATATTACATCTGAAAACTGGAATAATATGGAATTTTTTTAAAAAAAACTGCTTTTGGATGGCAATGACTTTAGAACATTATATTTTTCTCTCGGGACTTCTTAAGTATTTAAAAAATTGTCTTTGTACGAAGATAATTTTAAAAGTAAGATAAAAAAAAAAACGTGATATCTCTAAAGGAAAGAGAACAAAATTTGAAAAAAAGTAATACTTATTAAATTTCTACATATTCATCATCGTTATTAAATTATTTGTGCTATCAGTAATGTAATCGAGCCATTTAACGAAAGCTTCCTGATATTCGGATTTTGAAATATCGACTCTCCCAGAGTTTGTTCAACGGTCCAAAGACAGAGAGAAATCCCTTGGTAGTAGATATGGGCTGTAGGAAGAATATGCCAATGGAAATTATGCAACAAATGACGTGCAACTATAGCTGTATATGGTTGTGATCTGCCGTGCAATAACAGGACACCTTTCGTTTTTTGCGAATTTGCCTTCTGCACTTTGCTCTACAGCCTCACAACTGTCATTTGGCCTCGGCGGCCTGTTGATAAGGTTTCGGCTTCTCAATCATAGGGTTGCAGGTTCGAGACCCGATTCCGTCGAAGAACCGTCATGTAAGCCGGTCTAGTTAGCCCTAAATCCGTTGGGATGAAACGTCCTCCCACCGATATGATGTAGAGGTTGGGGTTTGTCATCTCAGATATGGTATGGTGTGTTTTACTGGCACAAAATCAAATTCTGGACATGCTGCGACATCCACAAGGAGCTTTAAATAGTTCTAATATAAAATGTGTAAATGAAAGATAGGTATATTGTCAAATTGTCAAAGCTGAGAAGATCCATAATTTAAAAAGATGTGGCACATGAATAAAAATAAATCTTAAATTTTAAATGCCATGATAAAAATCAATGGCTTTTAAAAAGTCAAAAAGGTTTTGAATGAGGTTTATCCTCCACTAGGTCACATAAATTTAAAATAGTCGAGTGAAAGGGAATTAAACCATCTGAAGTAAAATTAGGGTATTCAGTAGGAATATATGCTATAGAATGGACCACTCCACAGTTCGTACAATGAGTGGTCCGTTCCCCAAACAAAAAATGAGTGTATCTTGTGTGACCAATACGTAGACGAATTAATTTTACATCCACGCCTCGGTTCGTTAATACTGGCCACATATTTATTTTTGGTTGAATGGTATGTTGTTTATTATCGACTTGCACGTCCCAAACTTCCTGCCACTTTTCGCAGACATATTGTTTGATATATATTGAAATATCAGAGAAGGGGACATGGAAATCCAGTTGTTATCTCAGGTGTCGTGCTCTTTATCTCGCTAGGGTTCTTCCAAAATAGCCTTAGTAATGCTTTACAAAGTGACTTTAATGTAACATAACATAACGCCATCCTGTGTCCCCGAAGTTATCTAACGAGTTGGATGGGCACAGATTGGAAGGAAAGAAAAAAAGGAAAGACATAAAAAAATTTAAAGAAAGAAGGAGATGACAAACCATTGAGGTGTCTCCAGAGAGAATCCCATTGGGGTCAAATCCTGCACCACTGCATTCAGATTTCTGATGTAGTAATTACTAAATGGGAGGGGACAAGAATACTTAAACAAATGGTGGCTATGGGTTGAACTAACAGGGGAATGAGAATACTAACTGAAAAAGAAAAGACGGATAAATGGCATCGAGAACACCTGTGTGACATGTATGAGCAGATAAACAATCACTTCATAGAGTCGGAAATCTGTAGCGTCCGTCTAGGTCCTGTGGTTTTGTTTTCCTTCTTGAGAACTGCACTTTTAAGGGACTTTCAAAACTATAATTTTGTCTGATTTTGACCGGCATTTTGGTCTCAGCTATTGTGTAGTCCTGAAGAGGTCTCGGTATTTGTGAATATGGTTTACTATGGAGTGGATCTTGCTGCGGGAAAGGAAATGCAACTCTCCTGTAACATACTTCTTCAAGACTTGGTTCTGGCTTTCTCATGCGCCAAGAGAGAGTCAGTAAACATTCAGTGGCATGTTGAATCAGGGATTACATTTTCCCGCAGCAAACTTCTCCAAATATAATCTGTGTAGGTATGCCGGGAATGGATCTTGTCCAGTGAAGAAAAGGACATGCGCTCTGTTCCAGTGGGTCGCGTAGAGATAGACTTTTGGTATGATGTTGAATGTGGATGGGCCTGTTTCGCCTCCTTCCCATTAAACATTGAAAAACTCAGCAGCCATTTTTGGAGAGCTGAGGTGCAAGTATTTGTATCTACCGATCACTCTGCTAATCGACAATTCAGTTTGGGCATACAATTTAATTAATGCGCACTTGTACACCCACAATTGCGTTTATTCTTTTTGCTCCGCTTAAGTAGTACCTTCTAACGCCACGCTAGTGATAGCTACACTGTCGCAACTGCCAAGCCAGAGCAAACTCTGAATTATAACAAAAATGTATCCATCCTTCTGCTGTTGTTACTCACGGCACTTGGGGGCCGTGGTGGCCTGGTGGTACAATATCGGCTTCACAACCGTTGGGTTGCAGGTTCGAGACTCCATTCCACCGAAGAACCGTCGTGTGAGGAACCTCCCGCTGGTGTGATGTGGAAGTTTTTAGAGGGGGCCCGGCTCAGGTGTTATCCTCGCCATCTGGCCGTCCTTCAAAATGACGAGCCCTAGTGTTGCTTCGAAAACGGGGCGTTAATGCAAATAAACTACTCATGCCATTTACCATAGACAACCAACTAACAAAGTTAGAGATTTTTAGCCGAGTTTGTGCAGTATCTTCTGAGAGGAAAGGCCCTTGAGCACACAAGGGCAGAAGTCTGACTTCTAGATTATACGAGAATGACACTCTCACATTCACTTGCACAACCCCTTTTTACGAGGGTTGGGGCACTATCACATTCGTCACAGATAGAAAACAAGGTGAAGAATAACTATGCCTGAACCAGGACTCGAACTCGAGGCGCCCAAGTCACGAGAAAGACGTGTTCACCCTAGGTCAAAGCGAAAGCTTTTGTTCTTCCTTTTTAGATGTAGTTATGGGCATTTTTGGCCGCGGTGGCCTGGTGGTAAGGTCTCGACTTCGGAACGGGAAGGTTTCCGGTTCGAGACTCGATTCCACGGAGGAACCGTCGTGTGAGGGGGTCTCTTGCACGTTAAATCTGTCAGGCCAAACGTCCTCCCGCTGATGTGGCGTGGTGTGGAGAGGTGGGTGCCAGTTCAGGTGTCGTCCTCGTCATCTGACCATGGTTCAAAATTACGAGGTTTGTCCCAAAATTGCAATCGTGTTGCTTTGCAATGGGACGTTAATATAACTGAACTAAACTCTAGGCAGTTTCCTTTTGAATTTCTTTTATTTCATGGAACTGAAGATTAAAAAGTCTTTTTGACTTACTACCCTATGATCAACATTTATTTAAGGAACGTCTCAAAACAAATTGAAAGCGAAAAGTGTTTCTTAATAAACAAAAGAATGATGAAATGTTTCCACCCCTTCATCGTGAGTAGATTTTCAGCCAAATATTGATCAAACTCCTCAGAAACAAAAATCAAAATCCATTTGAGTTCGCTAACCGTAAATTATCTTCATTAAGTAGAAACGTTTCATTAAAAGGAAATCAATTTCTAAAGCAAGAGTGATTGTATTCTAAGATAGAACTTTCGGCGAAAATGAAGAGAATTGGATATTAAATGCCAACTATTTCTACATCATTCAGATTTTCAATAATCGAATATTTTTGTATTTTGCAGATGGCAAAAATAACAATTACGTATTCATTTCCTAGGAGAAACAAAACTAAAACAGGAATACTATTTTTGTTTTCATTTTTAACTAATTTATTATTAATAACCTTTTTATTATTTTACTTTATTATTTTCATTCATTGCTAGCTGGTACCCGGAGCGTTGCTGCCACCGAAAAAAATAATATGAAGTGCGATCAATAAATTAATTTTGCAACGTTTTATCAAAATAGGATAAATGGTAACATAGTATATAAAATACGAACAAAGATCCTTTATTTAATGTATTAGATTTGTGTATTCTTTTAGAATTGTAAACTTAGTGTTCTTTCAGAACGGTAATGAAACAATTTTTTGGATTTTAATATTCGTTCGGAATTCTCAAGTTTAATTTTAGACAATTTGACTAAAATATTTTCTTCCAAAATTCATTGAATACAGAAAATATATTTATACTACAAAATCGTTAATATAGTTGAGAAGATCATTTTCGAAAATGATGAAAGTGCGAAATTATTTGTTCTACAATATTTTTGGTGGTTAATGAGAAAAACGCTAACATTTAATTGAAATATTAAACCCCCAAGTTTGGTCTCCCCAACACTTTCTCGCCTAATCTGTAAAAGAGTTGTTACCTCTGAGTATGACTTGCATGTCATCTGCGTTCTATAGCTACAAAATATTAACCTTTAACGAAGATTAATAAGCATTTCTGCCGAATCGACTCGTCACCAATTTATTTTGAGCTTCATCCTTGGTAATAAATGTGGTTGAGATCAGAAATTTTATTTTAGATAATTGTACTATGCCTATAACCATGCCGTAGGTGTAAGCAATACGCTGACCAAGTTTCATAGGAATTGGATAAAAAGTTTAGAAAGGCATATGAGACATGCATACCAACATTCATTTTTGTTTATAGAGATTTTATATTTTGTGAACTTTTAGTACTAAAAGGTTTTAGTTTACATGAGCCATCACGGTTTCGTTACAACTCTCATTTATAATATATCGTCACTGAAAGCTAATATTTGGCCACCAGTCTAAAACACTTTAAAGATCCTCTATGAAAAATAACAATAGATAACCTTTCGAATTAGAAACCTACCAAGAATTTTTCGCCTTTGTCACTCTATAAAGTTTCATTCATTCGACACTTGAGCATCAAATACATTGACTGCATTCTAGGCTCTTGTCTTGTTTGACATTTTTCTTATACAAATACACATAAATTACATATTCCTTATATAAAGACAGGCAGAGCCGGCCTTTTCAATGAAGGGGCCCGGGTGCAAGAAACCATTTGGGACCCTAAAGTTTAGCCTAAAGTTAGACCCTAAAGTAAAAAAAAAAGTAACATTTGCATATTTATTTAATGATGCGTGATTTACTTTTTGCTATTAATTGCTCCAGGAAAATGACAATTTTAAAAATTTCTTTTTCGTTCTTAGTATTATTGCAAGAGCGTTTAAGCATTATATCCCTATGCTTGACCGAATATGACCCTTTATTTCATTTTGATTTGCTGAAAGAGGCCTCAGCATTTATTATATTTAGTAACGGGCAGTGTAAAGGACTGAAAAAAATATTGCATCAGATATGTTGTTGTTGTTATCTAATGGCCACTTGGTCATGCCAAGCCGAATTAGCAGAGTTGTTTTGATTAAGGCAGATGCGTGCGTCTTTCGTTGTTAACGCGCACTGTTCAGGTGAAAGGACAACTTTGCTCGAACACTCACGACACAACCCTTTTTAGGGGGTGGTCGAACTCATTCATCCATCCGTGAGTCAGAATTTAGATCCCAATCAGATACCAACTCATACCTGATTCAGAACTCTCAGAGGTATCGTTTGTTATGGGAACTTGGAGGATTTTGCAGTTACGACCTATTTAACGTGCCCCAATTGCCATCAGTCAACACGGCGGTCTTTGGATAACACGAGGACAGAACCCACTATATTTCGGTTACGAGACTGACGCTCTACCAATCAGGCTACCGCGGCCCGCATCAGATATAGACAAAAGTAGATAGCTGATGATTTGCAAATCCATTTGAACCCAGCCTCCCCTTCTGGGTGCCAGGCACGCCTCTGTCTTAACGTGTCTGACTGGAATTTCCTTATTCATAAATGGACTTTTCCCACATTTTCATAATATCACTGCGTTCTTCGTCTAATAAAGACTCAGCCAATCACATGGAAACAAGCTTATAAGCTTTTAGTATATTTAACATAATTACTGTTCTGAACACTGTTTTCATTTTTAATCACAGTGCTCCATCCCAAAAGCGTTGTGAGGCCAGGGTGCATAGCACCCGCCTCAACCTCCAAATGGTCGACATTGCATACAAGGATATGAAGAAAAGGAAATAAAGCAGCTAAAAATAGATAAGCTAATATCTATTACTTCATTTGATCTCAGTTACCGCAGGTGTTGAGTAGCAAAGTAACGACCGAAATAAATTATTCACTTTCGGATAGTTGTTAGTGAGCAAACAATTGGTGAAGCTCTCTTCCTGTGAAATGGTATCTTCTGCTGCTGCGAAAGATTCCCGAGACCTCTCAGCCTATCCAAATGGGGCGCAAGCAAACCAGGACGATCGTGTAAAGGATCCTCTAAGTTGCAACATCGTATAAAATGGATAATACCAAATTTATGAAACAGTCAGTATGGTTTCTACCAAGTTATCGAAACTTAGAAAAAAATCATCTTGGAAGAACAACATGTATACAGTGCCTTCGCAAAAATGGCTTCCTATTGAGAAAAGGGGCCTTTTTCTATTTCCCAGTCAAATCTAAACAGCAAATCTGGAATTGACTTGTAACTCTTCTTCTTCTTATTGCATACAGCCGACCACCCCGCCACCACTGAACGCAGCAGTATCGACAGGATTTGTTGTGGTCAACTGCTAAATAAGTATTGTCCAGCCTTAAGTTGACCAATCAGTCAAACTAGCATTTTTTTCGGGGTAGTAAATGACTGTCTTCCTCCCCATCTGCACTCTCTCATACAATTTTAATGAAACTGTCAATCTTTAATATCATATCCTTCAGGGTTTTGAGATTACCTGGTACCATCAGTACTGTACTTAAATCATTATTGCCAATCTTCAGGTCCTTCCTTAACTCTGATATCTCCATACATTCCCTTAAATAGTGGTAAACTGTACCGATTCCCCCACAAATGTATTTATTTTCTTACATTCTTCCAAATCTTTGAAAATATGCAGGAAATCTCCCATGTCCAGATATTATTTGGATTATACGTGGATGGTATCTTCTTATTTTAATTTCCGGATTAGGAATAAAGTCGAAAGTGACTCTTCCTTTTTTGGATATATACCATCTGTCAAACCATTGCAGTTTTATTTCTTCTCTCAATTCCCCTTTTAAAACACCACTTGATTTGGGGACGACTTCTAACTCTATTCGCACAATGATGCTGAAGGCCTTCTCACATAGCAAAATAACGTCTGCACTTTTCGTCAGCAAACGACAACGAAGGTGACGTCACTATCGAAGTTTCACATGATTGGCTGAATTTCATTTACAGACACTATTTCCGTCACTGTCGTCGGTATTTTCAATCTGGCTAAAAAAAGAGGACTATGACGACAAACTTGCTTGACCGGAAAATGGCGGACGATATTTCGCCGTGTGATGAGGTCTTTAGTTCGACTTTTCAATATACTTTTAATGTAAGAAACTGATTGTCTCTCAAACGCTTGTGAATTGTCTCACATTACGAATGGCAGAACTGTTGAAATAAGATTGACTGAATTCTGCGTCAATATGTGTTTAAGAAAGGCGAAGGAAAAGAACCCAATATACGAGTTATCTCGCAGATTCCGTTCTACGACAACGCAATAGAACGAGATAACTCGTGGATTGCGTTCCTTTTCAGGACGAAACCATCTATGTTATTAGCGGGGGGCACACAGTCACCCCATTCATATTCGAACACCTGTCGCAGGGTAAATATTTATCTGTAATCAATCACTCATTCAGTATCTTCCTATCTGACAGTACCCTTGGTAGGTGAAGCGTTGTTTTTACTTTTCTTTCCTTTCTGCGCTTGAAGCAATCATTACTTTGAATTCAAGTGGGAATGGGGTGATTCACTCTCCACACGCGACTGTTATTGCTTTGAAATTTCTCATTCTAAGCAGCGTAATTTTCCGTTCTCTAGCTCTCTCTTTGCATTTATATTGTTGTTGATGAAATGTCGTCATCATATTCAGCAGCTTGAAAAACCACCAGTTGGCCAATGGTTATTTTCTATTAAACGCTGAACGTCGCCGCCTTAAATGCTCGAGTAGCTCTAATGGCAACAAAGACACATCCCTTCAAATATGCAAATAGGAGAAAATGTCTGAAGAAATATGCATTATCACTTATTCAGCCACACATAAACATAAGGCGTGATATGAAAATGCTACCTAAAACACTTCGTGAAAGTATGGATGCCACCACTTCTAAGGGATAACAGGAGATCCCAACAACAACAAAAAACTGAAACAAGACAAAGGGCGATGTTTTACGAGTCCAAGATCTAAAGATAATAAAACTACAATTTCTTGCATAAAATGTGATAATTTTGCATGTAAAAATCATCCTTCTTATGTTTGCCATAAGTGTATGCAGAATTAAAACTCCTAACGAAAGTATGTAATTTTTTAATGTAAAATTTTCTTAAATAGTAAAAACAGTTATCTGAACTTAAGAAGTTTATTTTCTTAAAGAATTAATGCAATTATTATTATTTATAATTCACGTGCATTTTTTCTTCTAATGTATGGAAAAAGATAAAATGGATTGGGGTGACTCAGTCACCCCGCACGATCTCTTTCGTCACTATTAGGTGCGCGCCTTCTGCCGGGTTAAAATATAGCAAAGAAGGGGGCATCTCATTAGGTAGAGGGTCCTGATATCAGGCGAGGGTAGTGGCAGGGAACGGGTTAAAAAAATCATGAATGCAATTACCGAGAGGAAAAATGAAAATGGACCCCAAAGGTTTTCGATATAATTGCGACTGAGTTTTTGTTCCATATTTTAAATGTCTCAATCCTATTTGATCTCTGTTCACAGATTATTGCATACGCCCAAAATATCATCAAGATAAAAGGGTTTAAAATCAATCAAGCTCTGTAAATAATCACATAATCTTTTCATTCAAAATCGACGTGATTAAATCAACGTTTCGAACAATACTAAGTAAAAAAATAATTTCCTGTCTTTTCTTAGGAGTGAAAAAGTAAGAAAATGTTTCCGAAATAAGCTCATTTTTTTCTCTGATAAACGAACTAAGCTCTTTTTTTTTCTCTGATAAACGAAATAAGCTCAGTCTTTTTCTGATAAGTATCAAGAAATCTGAAGGCTATCTAAAAATATTTCAATGCTTTTCATAAAAAAATAATATGATATTAACGCTATAATTAGCATTTTTTCCCACTATTAATGTATCTACATTCTTTGCAAATGTTTTAGTATTAGCAAATACTTTTTATTATGCCTTCATTATAGAAATGTTATTAGTTTTTTATTCTTCTGTAGCCTAATGAATCGGCTCTAGGAACTGATAATGAATCGCTATAAGTTCAAAAATAAAATCGATTATCTTTTCTTCAGAATTTTGGTATTAATACTTTCCTCGAATGTAATAACTCAGTTTTGGAAGTAAATCAATGTTTTTTTTTTTTTTTTTTTTTTTTTTTTTTTTTTTTTTTTTTTTTTTTACAAAAATGTTTGCAATCGATATACAGTTCTAGGCCATTATTTTCTTTTTATATTTTTATATTAGTTTATCCATTTATTTCATATAAATTATAGTCATATAGCGTTTGATTTATAATTTATTTTCCTTGCTATTTACACGTTTTTATATTAAAGACATCAACTTCTATTCGCTTAATTATTTCATCACTGATTCGTGCCGTGTTGGCTAATGGCAGTTGGGACACGTTCAATAGGTCCTCCAAGTTCCCATAAGCTCTGGGGGTACTGAATCAGGGATGAGTCAGTCTCTGATTTGGATCTCAATTCTGACTTGCGGATGGATGGATGAATTCGTCCACCACCTAAAAAGTTGTGTGTATTCAAGAAAAGTTGTCCTTTCACCGAAACGGTGCTCGTTAACAACGAAAGGCGAATACTTTGCCTTCATTCGAAAGACCTAAATCTCATTTGGCTTTGTATGACCAAGCGGCATTAGATTGTGGAAGGTGACATGTTCTCGGATTAGATCTCAGGACCTTTGGGTCTGAAGGCTAGTAACATAACCACAGGACAAAAGCGATTGCCCCTTTTTTTCGTAGATGTTTTCTGGCTTATTAAGATATCCCCACAGACTCGCCCTCCAGTGAGTTGATGAACGATATGCGTTGTTGTTGAGTGATGATGAATTGGTTTGTTGAGTGAGTGGCTACTGTGTGTAACTGTTGTGTCTAATGCGCCGTACCCATCTTTGTTTGGCGAGCGGGGAGCTTTTTAGTCACGCCAAGCGTTTTGCAAGTGTGCGGGGATTTTTGCGTCAAGTGAGTCTGATGACTTTGGTTGCGGGTAGATGGCTCCACACAAGTTGCATGAAGGTTGAAGGTTCATTGTTCGAGGTCATCACTGTGGGAAGCGAGATGATCTCGGAATAGAACTCAGGATCTTTGGTTCTGAAGCCTAGTAACATAACCACAGGACAAAAGCAATTGTCCCTTTCACGTAGATGTTATGTGGCTTATTAAGATATCACCACAAGACCCACCCGATCTCTGATTCGTTGTCAGACTTTGTTCGTCCATACCCCAAGCAGTGGCATTGGAATTGTGTTATAAACACTGTTGGAAGAGGCTGTGAATGGAAAACATAAGAATTGAAAATAAAAAATAGTAGCGTGAATTTTTTTTCCTGAAGCTCGTGTTTAAAAAGTTTCAGGGTATTTTTGAAAAATAGGAATCATGAAATTGCTATTAAAATAGGAAAAACGGAATTTTTAGACAGAATATTGATTTGCCTCTGACATAATTTTATCTATACTTATAATAAAGCTCAATGTGTGTGTGTGTTGGCACTCTACAGGCCAGACCGTTGGACCTACAGCTACCAAATTTGGAACATGTATACCTTGGAGACAAGGAATGTGCACCTCGGAGCCCGTTTTTCCGATTTTTTTACTGGAATATGAATAATTAAAATTTAAGCGAAATTTCGACATTTTTCCGCTACAACTTCCGAAAATATTATCGCACAAACATGATTTTTACATCAATTTAAATATTAAAAACTAGCTTTCTAACGGTATCAGATTTTTTAATTTATAATGTAAGCTTCTATTTTTAACGAATTTTTAAAGAAATATTTTAACCATGTTTTTTTTAGCACGTGACTGGAAAAAATAAAAGAAAACAATGACGGAAGTTCAAATTAAAAAAAAACAATCATCGCAAATTAAATCTAACGAAATGAAACTTTTAGCACGTGACTGGATAAAATAAAATAAATATAAAATGTGATATTTTCTTTAAAAAATGCATTTAATTGAAAATTTTAGAACGCATTAATCATGGCTTACCAGCTGGTCACCAAAGGCGGCTAGTAACAAAAATCGAAACGGATTTGGCACAGCTCCAGACGTGAAGCCGTATCATTTGAATTAATAATTTTCTTGTCTAATTAAGTACTATTTATGGCTCTTATTAAAGCAAAACGAGGACAATTTTGTTATGATCTCGCAAGTTTTAAACGTGGCCAGAAAAAGGCACGTGTGTGCGCAGTAGTCTATGACAAACACATACATGACCGTACAGATAATGACAGTTGTGACTCATTACAAAACTGAATGAAAATGATGCGATGCAAAATTTTTATAAATTGATGCAATATATATATATATATATATATATATATATATTTAGGTGGACATATTCACTCATAATGTAATTTTCGATGACCATAGTAAACAAATAAATGTTTTATCAAATAAAATATTGTTTCTCTAATGTTTAGAAATATATTTGTACATTTTATCGTATTGATGCGAAACTTTCAAATCATAAAAAAATTTAATAATTATAAATTAACGGTCCAAAATTATCATTTCGTTATGTTTTTCAAATTTTTCAAATAATAATAATGCCACTAAATTATATTAAAATGTAACTTAAGTAAGAAAGTTAAAATGCCTTCTATTATTTAAGTCATATATCTCGTCAGTTGAATAAACAATTTTATAGTCTAGTCTAGTCATATGAGTGTCTTTTTTTCAAGTAATACGAAGAGTATATTCTTCTTGGATAATACTTGGCTTCGAGTTTCGCCTCATATCTTTCTAACCTTGATTTGTCACGGAGCCTAAATGATAGTTAATTTTTCTCTAATTATGAAAATTATTTATGCTTTATAAAGTTTTGACTGTAACATTTATACCAAATATTCCAAATCCATCATTTTTCTCATAAAACTACCTTTTTTAAAAAAACAAAGTTGATATGGATGCCACAAAAATGTAACCATTTGGAAGAAGTTTTAATAAAAAAATTTAATATTTTTTTCCTATTAATAATTTTAAAAAATTAAAATCTGAATAAAGTGAAACTCTCTTTTTTTTCTCCCTTGAAAATGTCATACATCGTAACAGGCTTAAGGTTAACGTAACAGGCTTAAGGTTTGGGTTAACATCCATTTGTTCAAAGTCTAGTTATAGTAACTTTTGAATGGACTTCCTGTCTAACAGATGATTTCGATTATTCATTTGAGGACGAAAGGTCTGATAATATCAGTATTTTTTGTCATCACAGTAACAGGAATCTGTATATTTTGTATCTAACATTGAAATGTATTATTATTTGATATTTTGATTAACTTTCTTTCTGAAATTTCTAATGCACCAAGAAATGAAGAGAACTTATTTGAGATTAAAAAATGTATTAACCTTCTCACCATAATAATGCTATTTTAAGATTGAAATGGCGATATTATAAAATACCAAGAGTCAAAAAAAAAAAAAGATGTCAAACACAAATTACTATAGCTTGTATCACTTGTATTCTGAAATTATGTATGTGATTATCTTCCGAATTATGCCCTTGTATTACATCCATAATGTAGTGGGCTTCTAATTGTTTCTTGAAGCCATGTTTCTTTTAAAATACAGAGAAAAATAACTTCCGGAAAAAATAATGAGTAAATGTGGCGTTTTTCTAGATGTCACAAATTACTAATAATGCTCGGGTTTTTTGTACTATTGTTCCCAAAATCCGATAGATGGCGGTGGGTGTGCAGAAGAATACAAGAAAAATTCTTTTGTTATCCATGTTTTTTGAGCAGGGAAAATTAATTTCCAGATTTCAGTCCCTTTTGGGTTTTTTTTGTAATTTATAAGAAAGACTGTACATTCAAAGCTAATATTTGTCTGCAGAGTTTAAAAAGCATATCAAAGCTCTTATTTCAATCAAATCTCCTCAGAAGCCTTTAGATTCAAGCTGAAACGTTTGGATATCCTACGCGATCAAAGAATCTTACCATGGATTAGCCTTTGTAATTTGTTTGCAATTTAATTTAAACATTTTTAATTGTATGTTTGTATCAGTATGAAAAAGAAAGGAATAAGCAAGAGTCTAAGTCGCTAAGAAACGCAAAGCATAAAAGCCTATGAAAGAAGCATTAAAAAGAATAATTTCCTATTCCATTTCTCATTTATCCTTCTTTTCTTTTTTTATTACTAAGATATTAAATATTGTTCAAATAGAATGAAATTCAAATCATTGGAAATATTTTCATGCATCTCAGCGAACAAAAAAAAGTTCCATATTGACAGAATTTCCATAAAATAATATTTCTTCTATATTTCATGATTTTTTTCTTTACAGAAACATTCTATGGTTTATTTTTATTTCTTGTAGACAATCTGCTTCTATCGGTATTTCTCGAACCATGATAAATCCATAATCCATGGTATTTTTTTTCTAATAACAGTTATATTTTTTGCCTTTGGATCGAAATATTGACCGATTTTGATCAACAACAGGAATTTTTACCATTTCCTTTGCCTTGCTTTCAAATATTTTATTTTAAAATATATATAAAAACGTAGAATATTATCTCCTAAAATAACATTTTCATCTTATAAGGATTGTAAATAATTCCATCGAAATTTTATTCCAAATTTTGTTCTAATTCTGAAATTTGGATGAACTTGATTTGAAAGAGTTAGAATCAGGGAACACTATTTCTCTTAAAGATATATCCGTCCTTTCTCATGAAAGAAAATATATCAACATTATCTTTAATCGTAGTTCAAAAACTATTTTCTAAATCATAAGGTAATTATATAATTCCTATTGAAAAAATGCGCTAAAGGAAAACTTTTTTGTGCCATTTCAGCCAACAAATGTTCTATTGAAATGGATATCCGTAATTTTTATTATTGTTAGTTCTCCTGTAGTAAAATGCAGCGTTACGGGTAAAAATATTTTTGGACGATCACTAGTAAGTACTCTAACCACTTAATTTTTGACAAGTAAAAGAGAATTTGTTGGCATTTTTAGCAGAAAAAAATGGAGTTTCTAACATTAATTTAGAAAAAAATTCCGCAAAACTTTGAATTCGATTTTTTATTCAATGGAACGAGCATGCGCATAGTTGGATTACAAAAAAGTGCTGCGGCCAGCTATTATTTAAATAATAGCATGTTACTAATTTGTTTTATTGAAAAATATTTTAAAAATAAAAAATACAATATTTAATATTAGATTAATTTAAAATGAAGTCAAAATAAACGTTTGATGGTGAAGAGGAGGATCTCAAATTTGTAGAAAGGAAATAATACTTCTGAAGATAAGCTTGTATTCACATATAGAAAAGCAGTGGTGGATTTCCTCATAGGCAGTCGCCTCTTATCTCGTAGTGTATAGAGGTCTCAAAATCTACTTGGATCTGTATCATAATGCTAGACCGAAGGTAAATTCAATTATTCAAGTCTCCCCCTTGGTATGATTCAAAAAAATTTCAACTTTTACCTTATACTTACCTTTTCTACTTTATCTTTACTTCTCTTTTACCTGCTGAACACTTTATCATCGTCTCTCTCTTTCCTATTCGCACTCTATAGCATTTTCCAAAAGGTTTGAATAAATAATCTTCAAATTAAAATTGAACTATTTTCCTTGAATTCATGCAGAAGGAAAATCGCCAAGGAAAATGGCTGTTGCTTTAAATTATATGTACATAATAAAATACAAGATTCATCGAGCTAGGTACAATAATAAAAAGGACTTAGTATATAAAATGGGCTGATAAATGGCATAATATCTGCACCAATAAAAAAATAAAAGCAATAAATACATTGCCTTTCTATAAATAAGGGTATCACAAAATAAATATTAAGATAAAGTTAAAACTAAACTAATTTTTTTGTCAACCATTGAATTTATCGAGGAGGGGCTTCAAAATATTTCATCGCCTGTGTTCTCCTCATATTACCAAAAACCGCTACTGTTGAAAAGTTAAAATTGCTTTAAAAATTAAAAAATTGAATTTAAAACTGTAATAATAAGGAGTCATCGACTATTCCGACTATTCATCGACTATTTCGGCAGGCTATTCCGACCTGCTCGAAATCTCATGGAAAAATCCGAACGACCGTTGCAACAACACTGCCAAGTACTGTGGTTCAGTTCTGAAGGCCTTCACAACTCCATCTCTTGGAAAAAACTTACCTTCAACAATGGGAGAAGTGGGCCCCCAACTGTTTTTTTTGGGGGGGGGACAACCAGAGTGGCAAGAATTAACCACCATGCAGTAATCTCCTGATTCCCATGCCTGAGGTGTCCCACGGGGTCATAGTTATCACGTTTAAAAGAAAAACAATTGACTGAATTCTAGTTTCAATGGTAGGTAGGTAAGGTTTATTGTCACAAGAGCTATTCGTGGCCATACTGCACCAGTCATATGGTTTGAATTAAGACTACATTAATATGAACTAATGAATTATAAATTAATACGAATTGAGGGAATTGCAAGAAATACAAGAGGTGTGATAATCAGTCAATAAAATTTTAGAATGTCACAATCGCAGAATTTTTATTGAAAGAATTAAATTTGATAGTTAGTAAAACAATTCCAAAATGAAGCTCTAAAAGAGATTAAAATGTTGAAAAGCAACTAGATGCAAGTAAAAAGATTAATCACTTTTAAAAATGTAAAATAATCGGTTGGTATTTTTCTCCCACCAAATCAGTTAGACTTACGGATGATTTATTGAAAATGTCGACACGATAGAAATGGTACATAGGGCATTGAATTAAAATGTGCTTAATACTTAGATCAACCTGACATGCCTGGCACATTGGTGCCCTTTCGACAAATAGCAAATGTTTGTGAGTACAGCGCGTGTGTCCTATACGAAGGCGTGTTAGCTTGACATCTAACGCATGTATATTGAGAGATGACCACATTGCTATGGTTGGCATGACATAGTGCAATTTGAGTTAATAAATCCCAAGTTTCTTCCCAAGTAAGCAAAAAGCGACTCTCCAACAATGTCTTAACATCACAGTATGGGAATTCTTCATTTAGGAAAGAGGATGCAGATTGAGCTAAAGAATCCACCATCTCATTTCCAGAAATCTAGTTTCGACGGAGTAAAAAGAAAGGCAATAATTTCAAAAATGCTCAAGAGGTAAGAAATCCCATAACCATTCAAGAGGAAACCACAGTCAATGTAAATCTCGGTCCAGTTCGATTTAAAATCAATTTTGCTGAGATCATCATAAATCTGAAAGAAATGGGAAAAAGGAGTTCAACCATGCGAATTTAAAAACGAAAATCCAAAACGATCGGATCAAGATAGTTGTCTTACTACTTTAAATATGCTCATCGCTCCAGAATACCTAAAAAGAAAATGTGCTCCTGATATGTAATTTAGCTAATAAGCATTATTTAATCGATACAGAAACTGGTATGTATGTAATTTTTTAAAATAAAAATACAAATCAAATATATTTTATTCTTTTTACAGAAGTTGGCTATGAAATTCCCACATTTAGCACCAAACCTTGAAAGTAAATCTTGCACTTCATTAACAATTGATTTGATCATTCACAATAAGCAAACATTTCAAAAACTATTATAGGCGCAGATGTTTTGAGATTATTAGTGGAATTAATATTCTCAAAAAATGATTAGGAAAAAAAATTCTCAAGTTTTTATAGAAAAGAAATTTTCCAATCGATATTTTACCATTTGTAAAAAGGGTATTCTTTAGTATAGTATATATTGCACTCTATCGTCATTTGTAAAAACGGCATAGTAAAATATATTTCCAAATCTTAAAAAGTTTATCATTGTAGAATTCTTCAATATCTAAATTACTCTTGGCTTAATTAAAAATAATTTTTCAAAATTAAATAAACCAGTACCAAAGTTCGTCAGTTAAAGAACCCAAACATTGCATTACACAGCATACAATAATGGCATGAACTTCCTGTAAAAATAAAAATTCGTAAATTATTCTTGACAAACTTAAAATAACTAAAGAAAAATTTGAATGCATGCTACAGCAGGGAATTCGCATTACTTAAAGTCTTAAGTAAGTCCTGTACATTTTGCACTGAAGAAGTTGGCAGATGAAAACCTTGAAGAAATTCTTGAACTCTGAATGCTGTTACACAGCATGACATCCCATTCCTCATTTGTCTGATTTCACTCCCAGTTTACATGAAGGCACTCTATTTTTAAACCAGATTTAGAAACAGTCTGTGGTGATATCTTAATAAGACACATAACATCTACGGGGCATGAACATGCTTTTGCCCTGTGGTTATGTTACTGGCTTTCAGACCCAAAGGTCCCGGGCTCTATTCCGAGTCAACATCACCTCTCACAATGGTGACCTCGTACAATGGATCTTCAACCTTCATGCAACTGATCTGGCGCCATCTACCCGCAACCAAAGTCGTCAGCCTCACTTGACGCAACGATTCACGCATGCTCGCCATATAGCTTGGCGTGACTAGAAAGCTCTCCGCTCGCCAAACAAATATGGGTACTGCGCACTAGACACAACAGCTACATACACCAGCCACTCACTCTACAAACCAATTCATCACCACTCAACAGCAACGCATATCGTCCATCAACTCACTGGAGGGTGAGTCTGTGGTGATATCTTAATAAAACTGATATCATCTACGGGGCATGAGCATGTTTTTGCCTTGTGGTTATGTTACTGGCTTTCAGGCCTAAAGGTCCCGGATTCTATTCTGAGCCAACATCACCTCCCACAAGCAAATGCCAGATACCATTAGAACTGCCTGACATAAATAAACTAAGAAGGCTAGTTACAGAAAATATCTAAAGCCTAGTGGAGCATCTCGAAAAGAGAATGCTATGCTTCCGGCATTGTGGCTGGATCTCGCCAATCTGGTGTGTACACAGTAGGATAGGGATCTGCCTCTTCCCATCGATGATGGGACGTACCTCTTACTGGCAGGGTTGTACCGTGGCCGATGATGAACCTTAGAACTCAACCACAGTTCCCGTCAGTGTTGCTGGTCCGGTGAACAGTTCATTCAAATTTCTTTTACAGTGTGCCTTCGGGCGAGTCAGAGAGCCAGTAGTATGGCTTAAAAGAAATATTTTTCTCTGTCTCGAAGTCTAATTGTTTACCGATTAAAATTCTTTGTCAAAAGAAGTTAATACATTCCTTTAATAATATCTATTTCTAATTTAACTTTAATTTTGTGTTTGTGCATACGAATTGTTGACTTGGATTATTTTCAAAATTTTCAAAAAATGGGGTTCGTGGGTTGGTTGGTTTTATTGGCGCAAGGGTCATTCCTGACCATACTGCGCCAAACGTATGGTGAATAAACAAGTTCATGGTGTTAAAATATATGGTGATTGTGCATAAAATGTGTTAAAATTCTAAAAACATTGAAATCTTTCCTGATAATTGATAAGTACAATTAGTTAGTTTTTCACATTGCATCATTAAATCTAAAACAACTAAAATAACTGTAGGCAGAATGTAAATTGATAAAAGGATTAAATATTGACTAAGTAAGCAATATGGATTCAAATCGTAAGAAATTATGTAGCGTGATAAAAACAAAAATAAAATTCATGTCAATAAATAACAATGTTATCAAAAAATGGGGACAGTTTATAATAATAAAGAATAGTTACGACTGATTCTGCACCGGCGTAACATTACCAAATCTTAATTTTTCTTGGCCTAATCTGTAAATTAATTAAAATGAATAAAAAGCGCCGAAATAAAAAAGAAAGGCACAAAGAAAATTGAAATTTGTCACATCCATATGTTGCTTAAGAATGAATATTTTTATCACTCTTAACTCATCCGAGGAGAGAGAATATTGTTTAAGGTGAGACATCCTTTTTTTAATCTTTGCCAAGTTACTGAATTCCGTTACTTTTAAAGTAACAAAAAAAATAGGGAGGAACCGTATCTCGAATGCGTGTGCAGATTATTAGAATCGATAATAATATACTTCTCCAAACGATGCAGTTATTAAAAATTGTAATAATTTTTGAAAAATCAGAAACGGGAAAAAGAGATGCAGAAAAAATACTTTAATCACTCTAACGGTCCGAATGAACGAATAAAAAAATAATGTTCTAAGAATCTAATTCTTCTTTTCGAATTTGTTTATAATGGTCGAGTTTTAGAAAAAACGACAGTATTAAATTTGGAGAAAAATAAAAGTCTTACTTAGTGGCCACTGTTACTTAGGAAGAACTAAACAGCGGAACTCAAAAGTTAATGCTCGTCAGAAAATACGCTCAATTTAATAAAATATGAACTTCAAATTTAAGTTTCACAGTTTTTTTCTAGAAATCGATCACTATGCAACCACCTGAAATCTTATATCCATCTATATTTTTAGAATCGAATTTTTTTATGTCCTTGAGTTCAGATTGAAGGGGAAAATTGTTTATAGGCGTTTTATAAGGATTCTATTTTTTTTCTTTTTGGCAATGTTGAATTTTCTAAAATGAAGGTTGGTATCAATCAGAAATTTTTCTTCTGGTGTATAATATATTATTCCAAAAATTCCTTTCAAAATGAATAAAAAATCAATGTATTTTATCAAATGTATGCTAATTAAAAAAATTCTCTACATGTTTCAATCATTTTAATGGTTAGTGACTCTTCAGAAAGCCTTCTTAAAAACTGTAAATGTCTACAACTGAAACTAATATAATAACTATAACAATAAAAAATCCTAAAAAACTAAAACTTAAACATCTTTTCAGATTAATTTTAAACACGAAAAATCGTTTACGTTTATTAAACATTAATTATTTTTTGTGTAAATGTATGTGTTACTGTTTTCATTTTTGTTCTGTAAGTGATAAAGTTAAGGTGAGTTTACACGAGGCTAACTATTGCTCGCAGTCGTTGCATCTCTACAGTTGTCTCTACATTGTCCTCGTATGAACAAATGAGACTGCGTCTTTGGAACAATGACCAACGGTTGTTCTGACGGGACAACTATTTGCCATTGTCCCGTTGTGATCACGTGGTTTTCGGAAGTATGCTTAATCTTCTATTGAGCTCAATAGTTAGCCTCGCGTGAACCCACCTTTAGAGTCTTGTAGTACAACGGGGAATTAAAATTAAACCCACTCGCAACTTAAATAAATTTGTTGTTGAACTTAGAAGTTATGTAAAAGCTCCACTCTGTTCTGTTGATGAGAGTACGTTGGACAGATTTTAAAAATACGCATTAGCATTTTCTCTGTAAATATACGACCATTATATTTAACTGTTTCAAATGTAAATACCAAATGTTTGTGGCGTCTTACTTTGGATTAAATTAATTTGACAAGAACACACCTAAATGTATGACAGCCCGACTTCAGTTTCGCTTTAGCCATGACAGTCTGGCATGCATAAAAACATTCACTTTTGTGCCAATCTCTTTTATTGAAACTTTTAAAATTACGCTCTGTATGTTTACATAAAAGATCCTAAATAAACATTTTCTTTAGATTCTCAGTGGTATCCGGCGTGTTACTGCCACCGAAAAAATATTATTAAGCGCAATCAATCAATAATTTGGCAATGTTTCATCAAAACAGGATGAACGGTGCGACAGTGCATAAATTACGACCAAACAAATTTTCATTTTCATATATTAGATGTGTGTATTCTTTTAGAATCGTAAAACTTGCTGTTCTTTCGGAATGGTAATGAAATAAACTATATATTATATCTCTTGATTCATTTCATATTCCTTCAGAATGCTCATATTTAATGCTAGAAAACGGGATTAAAATATTGTCTTTTAAAATTTGATTAAACATTGAAAATATATATTTATACAATAAAATTTTTAATATGGCTGAAAAGATCATTTTTTGAAAACTAAGATGGTGCAAAATTATTTGTTCTATAATATTTTTGGAAGTTACTGCAAACAACGCAAACATTTTATTAAATGTTTAGTTAAAAATTTCTTACCTATAGGGTTGATTCCCCTAAAATTTTATCACACATTCTCTAATAAAACTATTACCACAGAAACGACTTGGATAACATTTACGTACAATGGCTACTAAATATTAACGTCTAGCTTGAATTTATCATCTTTACTGAATCTGTTGTTTCTTTGGCGAGTTATTTGGTGTTTAACCCTTGGTTAATTGATGCTGTAAATAGATCTGAAATTATTTTTTATTCTTTAGATGATTGTGTTATGCTTATAGCCTTCGCGTAAGCATTATGTTGCCCAAGTTTTATCGGAATCGTATGAGCGATGCAACAGTATATAAAATACGACCAAACAAATTTTCATTTTTATATATTAGATGTGTGTATTCTTTTAGAATAGTAAAACTTGCTGTTCTTTCGGAAAGGTAATGAAAGAAACTATGTATTGTATCGCGTGATTCGTTGAATATTCGTTCTGAATTCTCAAGTTTAATGTTAGAAAATGTGATTAAAATATTTTCTTTTAAAATTGATTTAACATAGAAAATATATTAATACTATAGAATCGTTAATATTGTTAAAAAGATAATTTTTTGAAAATTACGGTAGTGCAAAATGATTTGTACTACAATATTTTTGGTACTTACTGCGAAAATGTTAACATTTAATTAAAATTTAAAAACTCCCAGATTGGTTTCCCCAAAACTGTCTCGCATCATCTGTAATAAAATTGTTACATCTGAGAATGGACTTTCATGACACCTGGGTTCAATAGCTGTACAATAATAACCTATAACTTGGATTTAGCATTTTTACTAAATCCATTGCGTCTCCTCGGCGAATTATTTGGAGATGAATCTTTGGTAAATAGATGAGGTTGACATCCGAATTTTTCTTGTAAATAATCGTGCTATCCCTATAACCATTCCGTTGGCGTAAGCATTAAGTTGATCCAGTTTCATGGCAATCGGACGAATGGTTTAGGAAGCATAAAAGACATACAGACAAATATTCACTTTTATTTTTATAGATGAAGTAAGAACCAGTTACCGAGCATGTAACAAAAAGATCAGCTTGAAGTAAATATTCAAGCATTGCGTTTAAAAAATGCAGCAGCACCGTGTTAGCTTTTACCCCAGTTAAATCTAGAGTCGAATAAATTATTAATAAACCGGAAAAAACTAAAACCGGACTTTTCAAAATTCGCTGACAAGGTTGATTTAAAATAGCACTTTTATGAATTGTTTTCACACTTCAATCAACGCTAGATGCTGGGACAATGAGAGATTTTATTTCGCTTGATAAAATATTAAAGCACGTTTTCTTGCGTGCCAACTATTTTATGACATTTTTTTTCGCCTTTGAATTTTTAAAAGAGTTATTTATTAGTTGGATGCATTCTCGGTATGGATAAGGAAACAGATATATAAATTTTATTTGTTTATTTTTTCTTCTGAAGCAAAATTTTAATGCCGGACTGTTTAAAATATTGTGCAGTCGAGCATCCCAAGTGAACTTTTTAAATATTAGTATTTTCATAATTCATGCATAAAAAGACACGAAGCAAAAGTTAGGAAGCCATAAAATCAGTTTTAAAAACTCTTGGGGAGACGCGTTTTCTAACCAAACAGCCGTTTATGAAAACTTAAAGCTCGAGAGGAGAAGATTCGGTTTTTTTTTGTGTGGGTGTGTGTGTGTGTGTGCGTACAGAAGGAAATTTTTCCATGTATAAATTTTGTGTGCCACTCTCTTTATAATTCATTTTTGGATGAAAAAGAATATATTTATATTGAATTTTGTATTCCTTAAACGTACAATATTATGGTCATACGAAAATCAATTTATTTCTTGCGCAAGTATGCTGATATATATATTAACCCTTTCCAGTAAGATTTCACAAGGAAACGTTGTGCGCGAAATTGCCATTTATTTTTTTATTTAAGAAAACTTAGTTTATTTCCTAATTTTTTGCATATTGTTTATTAAATTTATGTTATTAACAAGGATATAACAGTTATTCGTAAGTTCATTTTAAACACCTCTTCAAAAATCTCTAATGATTTTGGATTAGCCAATAGTTTTACCTTTTGTGCCAGACACTCTCATAAATTATCTTTACTTTTAACACATCATCAAATCTATTCTGATGATGTGCCTACGATTCTATAGCATTTACCGAAATCCCGTATTAGTCTTTCAACATGTATACGATTTCTTGGTAATATTTTACTATTATGCATTTCATTATCTTTATCAGGTATATGTATGCGTATTTCTTCAGATTTCCAGATGCTTCTTTCTGAATATTTCCAATGATTTTTATCTTTATGATGTGCACAATTCTTATTAGTTGCTGTGTTTATTTCACAGCTTGATTTTTCTTTTGTAAAAAAGATGTTAACGCAAATTAAATTCTAATTAAAAACATCGAATTTTTAATTAGAATTTGAATGAATTAAAATTTAAGCGAAATTTGGACGTTTTTCCGCTATAACTCCCGAAAATATTATTGCACAAACATGATTTTTACATCAAGTTAAAGATTAAAAAATAGCCTTCTAATGGTATCAGTGTTTTAATGTATAACTTAAGCTTCTATTTTTAATGAATTTTTAAAGACACATTTTCACCATGTTTTTTATCACATGACAGGATAAAATAAAAGAAAACAATGACGGAAGTTCAAATTTAAAAAAAACCAACTATCATCGCAAATTAAATCTAAAGAAATGCAACTTTTAGCTCGTGACTGGATAAAATAAAAGAAATATAAAATGTGATATTTTCTAAAAAAGTAAATGCCAAGTAAAGGTTTCTATAATCGTTTGCAATATCTAAATAATTAATTCAACAAATCTTCTTTATTTTTGGTAAATCTGATTGAATTTAGACAGGATCATACTTTGCTCTGTGAGTCATATTTTACAAAATATTTTTATTAATATTTTTAATAAAAGCTGCTACATCAATTAGTCTTCTAAATCAATCCAATCAGTTCCATTTCCGTAATTAGTTTCGTTTTCTCTTATTTTGCTAATTTACTTATCTATCTGTATTTTAGTAGTTGCTTCATTTGCGTTCAATAAATATACTAATATTTTTAATAGTTTTTTAAAAATTTTAATCTATTTTGAATCCGAAATAGTTTTTAGCTTCTATTTCAGTAATTATAAGTAAATACTTTTTGTAGTTTAATTCCGAATTAAATTTTAATTTAGATTTCGAAATAATTTGTTTCGTTTAAAAAAAACTTTTAGTTTCGATTTCCGAAATAATTTAACTTTTGATGAATTCTTGACATTGATTTTGATTATTTAATGCTTTTATGGTTGATTACTTATATACACCCGGTTTCGAGGAATGCTATGGGGACAAAATCTTTGTGCTTGTATATTATTCTATGAATAAAATACATTATGAAAGAGCAAAAATAAATCATCTCTATGCATAATCTATTTTTAAGCCAGTAGTGGTGACTTGAAGAGAAAAAGATTTTTAATACACCCTGAAAGCACTTATATTGACTACGCCATTGGATTATCGGCGAAGAAATACAGCATTCCAAATTGGATTGTGGCTCACTTTTCTTGAAATAAAGCCAGTTATTTACATTCAGTAAAACGTGTTTCATTTTCTCTAGTTTCGGTCCAATACTTCGAACATCAAATATTTCAAGTGTTATAAGATTCTGGTTATTACATTGAATGAATCCTCAGTTCATAAGCGTCTGACGCTGGACGATCGTTAACTTATAAGAAAATCTCATAATTTTATCTTTGATTGTCTTTTGGCGATGGCTGGAATTGTGCCAGTATGGAGGTTGAGTTCCGACAAAGATCGCATTGTGATGTTTGGATTTGAAGTCGCTTAACCCCTTAACGGTCGCATAATTTTGAAAAAAAAAAATGGTCAAAAAAGTGCCAATTTTTTTATTCAAGGAAATTATACAAAACTGAGTGTATGAACAATATTTGCATTCAGTTTTAATTTTTTAATTCATTGTTAGCTTGCAATTTTTAAAAAAAATTGGAAAAGCCAGCAATCAGCGTTATTATGACTAAATGTTAGCTTTCCAACAAAGAGAGAAAATAAAAAAAATGTGTGTTTTAAGCATTCAAACATAATTTTATTGCATTTACACATAATGTAAATAAATACTAGTAATTTCTTTTGTATGATAAATTTTAAAGCATGAGATGCATAGGCCAACATCACAATCAAGGACAATAGTACCGAGTTTCCTTTCTGCTGACATCTAGTTTAAAATAAATTAGCTATCTCTAAAAACATTTTAAATAGTCTAGGGCAGCCATCTGGAATGTATATTGAGTAATAAACAGGATTCTGGGAAATAAGAAATAGACTGTTTTAATATTTTTGTCGCATTACTTTCGAATACGCCAGCCCAAAAATATCACGTGTGCTAGAAATAGGGGTAGAAATTTTATCCCATCATTTTCACGGGATTGAAAAGAAAGGGGTTAACTTAGCCATTCGACAAAAGCGATCGCTAGTGTCAAGTGGCTGTTACTTGCTTATCAAGATATCACCACAGTCTTCAAATCGGTGGTCAAAATGCTGCCATTCGATTTTTCAAATAGTATTTTCACTTCGTTTTTCAATTTCTCGTCAGTGCCGCTGTTTAGTTTTTTCAACAGATTCGTTCCCTAGGTTCTTTGAATTCTATCCGATTCAGAGTTGGAGTTCCTCCTCTTACTGGTTCCGTGATTGCTTTTCGCCCTTTGGGGAGAAACATGCGGGATTAAATGTCTATTTCTTTCTTTTGGGAATTTATAAAATAAATATTTTCAGAAGTTTAAGAAAACTTATTGGAAACTTTAAATTAAAAGAAGCAATTGGTTTTTTTTCCCTCACCAGTCTCATTATTTCACCTCTCAGATCTTTGAACTAAATTCAATTCATATGCATGTTTGTGTATTTTGCATCTTAAACTTTCTCGGCCGTGAGTTTGACAAAAAGTGCAAAATTAAATGCGTTTTTCTATTGGGTAGTTATAAAATAAATAATTTTAGAGGTTGAAAAAATCATTCATTATCTAGGGTTTTCCTATGAACTAAATACCTTGATGATGAAATTTTAAATTATAAGGCTGATTGTGATGCAAAGGTAGCCCTTCATATTTCACGACCATGCACACATACTGATTTGTTTGCGACATATGGTAAGCATATATTTTCTGTTTGGCAAGAAACCTGGAATGGAGAAATGCAAAATAAATTGCATTTTATTAAACCTACTATTAACTTGTGGCCTGTTGTCTCGATCAGAGGAGCAGATGTTAAACTAACCAAATTACGCATTGGTCACACTCGACATCTTTTGTTTGGTCAGCGGGTACCGATGAGCTCATATTGCGGTGTCAATCTTACAGTTTTAGACATTTTAATTCAGTGTCCTAAATTTAATACTCATCGTATGCGGTATTTTAATTCTTTAACATTGGAGATGCGTTAAACCCTCATAAGAATATCTTTGAATTTTTAAGAGCCATAAATTTTATCCATTTAAATGAATATCATGGGGTTTTTAAGCATTTTCTAGGAATCTCTTCCGTAATTGGAGTTCTAATTTTAAAATCTTTGTCCTTTAAACTTTTTGTACTTTTATTTTATAATAACAAAACGTTGTTTGTATTTTGACCTTGAAGAACTATCTTATTTATAGACCATTTGGCAATAAGCACACACCACTTGTTTGGGGCAGAATGGCCAACTTTGGCCCTTGCGCCATAAAAATCCAAACATCCATCCATCCTATGAACTAAATAAAGAAAAATCACCTCCATTCTTTCCTTTGTTTGCTAAAAACAGTTGTAAACTGTAATGATTTCACACACCTAATTAAGACCATTTACAGATTTAAGAAAATGAACTGAGAAACATGGTACTATATTCATGTAACCGCCTCCGGTTTATTTTGTGCGCATAGACAGCAAGTCAAGAAAAAAGCAGAAATAAAAATTCCTCCTTAGAATTAATTATATAAAAAAGCTATATAACAATTTTTAAAATAGCAAAAATACGAAAATAAAGCATTTAATGAAACGAAAAATTGGTTGGCATTTAATTGTTTCATTTAAATGAATTTTAAACGTAACAATTCTCATTAAAATTATTGATAATAAAATTATTAGTAATTAAAAGATATTTCATATTTTTTTAAAATACCGTAAAATTACTTTTGGTGTAAAAAAAGCAAAAATTATCTCACTTTCAGCTATTTAATAGAGAATTTATTCATTCTGAAAACTGCAAATAATAGTTTTCTCCCTTTTCTTTCGGAATTTTAATTATAATTAATTCACAGCTGCATAAAAAATGTTCATCTCCATAAAGCACGATCATTTACTTGATCGTCTCAATGCCAAGTCAATACCCATATAACCTGTCCAGAGATAATGAACTTTAAGTTCAAGAACTCCGTGCCACATCCCTCACATCAGCAAATCCTGCATTTCACCATTCAGAAATTAAACGCATACTTTCTATGGTTAACATATTATAGATTTACTAATATATTGTATTATTTTCATGTGCCCTATTTTCGTTTGGAGGTTGTGAATAATTGAAGGAAATAAATACAGTAAAATATCGTTATTCGCGCTTCCTTCATTCGCGTTTTCACTATTCGCGGATTTAAAAAATGCGGCCCAATTCCTATATTCGCGGCTAAAAATTTATTTACTCGCGGATCTAATAAGTACATGCATAATAATAAAATGATTCCAATAGGTATCCAACCCAATATCCTTTGTAAATACCGTCAAACGGACTAATAAAAAAAGTAAAATAGATATTATTACCACTTTGTCTGAAGTATGTTGTTGAATGCAAACTGCAAACATAGCCGAAATCGCGAATGGAAGAGGACGAGATGGGTTCGAACAGATAGAATCAAGTGGCATTCAGGAACTGCTTGAATCGCAAGATGAAGATTTGACTGAAACCAACAAGAAGGAAATGTTAAATTCACAGCCCATTGAAGAAGAGGCTTCAACAAGCACTGGAAACGTGACATTTCATTTGAAAAATATGTGAAGGTTTAAGAATGGCAAATGAGCTTTGCGACTTCTTTATGAACATTGATCCGTCTATGGGACGAAGTCTTATTTTAAGAGACAAAATACAAATGCGACTGCTGCGTATCAGTCTGAATGGAAGGAGCTTTTAAAAACTGCCAAGCAAGCGAAAATTACAAAATTCTTCAAAGCATTGCCTAAGCCTTAAGATAATGAATCAAAATGTTCAAAAAGTTCAATTAAATTGATTTTTTCATATAATGGGTTTTTTTTTATTATTTTGTCATCTAGGAACACATCCCCTATAATCCCATATAAATGACCATTCCGTTTTCACGGTATCTGTATTCGCGGGGTTTTTATGGAACATATACCCCGCGAATAAAAAGCTTTTACTGTAATTGAAACTCGAAATAGCGTCGACAATGAATAAAGCATAAACGGCAATATTCATCAAAATCTTTTCATAACACATATTTTTTACCTGTTTTAACCAGTAGTGCTTTATTATTATGTATTCTTCTTTGAAAGCATTTGCATTTTTAAAAGGTTGACTTTCTTTTACTAGTATTGCGTAATTATTACGGACGCTTTCAGAACAGACACGTTTTTAAAAGGTTGACGTAGAACTATGCGTTATGAACCATAGCTGTTATTTTCACGGAATTCAATTTTTTTCTGAGGAAATTAAATAATATAATTTTTGTAATATTTTCAAAAAGCTGGATTCACTTTTTATAACAGTTTTGACAAATGTATTTTCTCTTTCCCCAAATACCATTTCATTCCTTCTTAAGTGGGAAACATCGAAGGATTTGACTCCTGTTCTAAGATGAATCCATTTGTTTGGAACTGTTTTATGGTCCCAGGAATCGAAAACATCAGTTTGTGTTAACAAAATTATTTTTTTCATTAAAATTCTATATAAATTTTTATGTTTAAGAATGTATTGGTAAACAGATTATCAACTGGAAATAGCATATTTTAGACAGACAGAAAAGGCTTAATCTGGTTAATAATTTAAATTTATTAAAGGACAAATAATAATAATAATGTTCTCACATGATAATTTTAAAATTAATAATGTAGGTGGTAGATTTCATTGCATTGTATCTTATTTTATTTTATATTGTTATCCTAAAAATATTTTTTCCTCAAATTCATTATCAAATGGACCCACATTCAAAATCAAAGTTTATTATGCCATCCGACGTTATAAACGTAATTCAAAATTTATGAATTCTTATAAGTTAATGAAATCCCATCCAGAAGATAGAAGATTTCAAAGCTTCAGCGCACCTAAAAATGAATTGAGAATCGAATACGAAAATCAGACTTTGTGAATTAACTAAATCGATTAAAAGTATCAGTTTTTTTTTTAACTGACGGTAATCAAATACCTCTGTAGTTCGAACTATCAGCCGCAAAGCCGCCAAATTTTGTACGGAGACTATCGACGACAAGGGAAAAAGGAATCAACGAAAAAAAATTAGTTCGAAAAGTTGGCGATTGGGAAATGCGAGCTTTTGATCTAAAAGTTAAGTTTAACTGCACGACAAAATTTGAAGAAGCTACAGTAAACAGTAAAATGAATTAAAAAAGAATTAATTATTCCATATCTGTGCTTCATTCGAAAAAATAATTTCAGTAAATGGTTACAAATTTTGGAAAGGATATTCTATTCTAATTCCTTTTTATTCTTTGTTCTTTTGTTTTTATATGGTAGAATCGCTTTCCCAGAGAAGACCTCGGCTTGATTGTCACGGTCACTCCCATACTGTGATGCTAAAAGATCTTTCATTTGTTCCCTTTTTAACACTTGGAAAGAATCATGGGATCTGCAGATCCCCAACAAATTACATTCCATCAAACCGACAATTGATTTGTGGCCTATTCACCCTATACGAGAGGTAGATGTCAAATTTATACGCCTTCATATAGGTCATACTCGAGGCCTTTTGCGTAAATTGTTTCGACTTCTAAATTCGCTAAGGGTGGCAGCTGCATTGGATTGATTAAGTAAAAGAGCTTCGCAACTAATGCACGGTGTGCTAAAGTCAGACGTATTTTACAAACCAACTGAAACTTGAAATAATTTTCTATGACCCACTTCATTTTTTAAATAACAATATACTAACACCGGTGTCGACTACTTAATCGGGATTTTGCATTTCTCAATTTTTCTCCGTTTTTTATGCAAACTTTTAGCTATCTTAAAGCGTAAAGCACCACATTTTCCCCAATTGATAACTTTAGGAACTGATTTTTTTCCCCAGATTCCTTTTTCCCATGTCGTTGTTAGTCACCGTACAAAATTTGGCGGCTTTTCAGCTAATAGTTCGAATTACAGAAGTCTATAAGTATCGGCATTTTCTTTTTAAAAAAATGTTCTTTGGTGAACAAAAAATTATTTTGATGTATAAAACAAGACATACCATAATTTTCTTTAATAAACGATCAAGATTCAGAAATATAAAAATTTTCAAGAAAACGGAAAATCTATATAAATAAAAATGAATATTTGTCTGTATGTCTCTTATGCGCTGCCTTATTGCTCATTCGATTGCGATAAACCTTTGAGTACTTATTACTTGCACTTACGCGAAGGTTATGGACATAGTAAAACTATATAATCTATATAAATAAAAATGAAAGTTTGTCTTACATCTCTTATGCTCAGCCATGCCGCTCATCCGATTGCGATAAAACTTTGAGTACTTATTTCTTACACTTAATTGTTTCTGATAAAGATGGAAAAAAATATTGCCTACCCTAAAGTCTTGAATAACAAAGTTTAAGAAAATAGAATTAATTTTATTTATGATTCTCCTTTATATAATACTCACTTTCAATGAATGTATTCATTTCCGATACGAAAATAAATATTATACTTCACATCATTTCTAATCAAACAAGAAAGTTAATTTAAATTACAAAGGATATTTCCAAATTTTTTTTTTGCGGCGGTAACGCGCCGGTTACCACCTAGCATTTTCATAAACGTAAACCACAACTTATTATTTCAAATTTATTCCTATCAAAATTAATTTAAATTTTGTAGCACTAATAGCCAAAGTTAAACAAGATATATTCCCACGCTACATTGTCTACGGAAAATATTGTCTTGGAAGTTGTCACGGAAAAATATGTTTCAAAAGTAGCTGAATAATAATCTTCCAAATGTTTTCGATTGAAGTCAGTTGCACTTCATTCTTCTCCGAACTGATATAAATGACATACATTCATCCCATTTTGAGCGAATGCAATCCATCGACTTGCGTCATTTTGCTTTGGAATCAACTTCTTGTTTTGTCTTTGCATGTTAGTACTGCATTACTCGTTGGATGTTATGAATATTTAAGAAGTTTGATTTTACTCATGCACACAATGTTTGGGGTTTTCTTTATTTTGTTTCTTTCTGTAGAAGTTCGCCAAAATATAATCTGCATAGAGGATGAGTATGGTGTATTTTTAATAAAGAACACAAAGAAATACAGCAAGTTAGATTTCGCATTCGGTGTAAGAGAACATGTGTTCCGTTTACATCCTTTCTGTTGCCATTTCAAATAGAGAGCGCATGCCAAAACAATATTCATGCAGGCATCTGACTAAATTTATAAGATAAATAAAGATGCATAAAATTTTAATGGATAACAGGAAGTATTGGGGAACTGAAAACAAATTTTACTTAGGGCATTTTTTTTTTAAATATAAATGATTGTACACGATGAGAAATGGATCTATATTTTATGTGAGTGTCTAATAATGTTTTGAAGCCTTTGTGTAGTGACTTTAAAAAATTATTTATAAATTAACTAAGTTACAGGAACATCTATAAGTACTCCAATAAGTTAACTATTGAAGAGTTTATTTGTTAATAATGTTTTGGCTGTTGATCACAATAATTATCTGATAAGAAAATGATGCAATTGAAATAACCTATTCCCAGTTACCGTAAAATACTGTTTTTCTTTAAAAATATGAGGTTTTTTTATGATGAAAAGAAAGTTATTTTGTAAAAGATAAAGAAATTAACTAGGCCTGATAATACCACATATTAAAGGAAACAATCAGCAAAGCACCTTTGAAACTATAAAGAACTCGGTTAATATACCAGTAATATACATTCACAAACCTGCAGTTTACGTAACAAATAAATTTCAGCACTCTTTTGGAATATGATTAAAACCTCAATTCCTGGCACCCGAAGATTATGCATCGTTTGCATTATGTGATGATAATTGTAGATACAAGGCTTTTTTTTTAAAGAACCCATATTAATTTTCCTTAATTATTAAATTCTATTTTAGAAGGACGGATTTGCTTACCTTATAGTATGTTGCAAATCCTTATTTAAATACCTCTAACAGGTGGAGCATAAGAAGGATGAGTTTCTAACAACGGTATCACGCAGCGCTCGTTGATATTTACTCTTAAAAAAAGTGGATTTTGCAAGCAAAAACATGTTTTGTAAAAAACAAAAGAAAAAAGAAGAAAACTGAAGACAAGAGGCGGCATATACTGGCTGCTAAAAGATGATAGAAGAAAGAAAAATAAAAAGGTGAAGGAAAAATAAACAAAGGAAAGGGGACGAGAAATGAATTTTTTTTTTAAAAAAAGCAGAAAAAAATATAGAAATGGGAGAATAAGAAAAAAAAGGGATAAAAGAAATTAAGGAATAAAAGTTATAACAATAGCAATAGAAAAAAATAAAAAACGGGTATAGTAAAAAATAATGAACGGAATTCATTATTAAGAATTCAAGCTGACTCAGACCAAGGAGGAAGTTTGCATCTGCAAACCAAAACAGAGACGCTCAGACAAATGATACCGCTTGCTAAGCAAGGGACGAATCTTGAGTGGTTGCAGAGATAGCTTGCAATGAATGGAATGACAACGAGACTTGCTGACAAGAGGCTGAAAAATATATAATCATGGGGAAAAGCTAAGCCTAAAATAATTTTGGCTTCACATACTAGTGGATTGTTAGAGAGGATAATCAAATTGCTGTGTTACCATCCAGCATGAAGGCACTCGGAAAAAAAATACTGACTGATCGGACAAATGCTGCAGCAACACTGAAGAGAATTGGGATTGAGTCCTAAGGGCCATCACCGGATACGATATAACTCTCTTCGTAGGAGGATACTCTTTCATACTCATCCCACCGCTATTAGAATCTTGGAACTTTTGCAGACTCACCATCTTCAGGGTTATAGCATTTTAGTCTCCTGGATCCTTGCTCATGTTGGAGTTGAAGGAAATGAAGAGGTAGATCACACTGCTGAAACGGCTTTTTCCTTCTTGCAATGCGAACTCCCTTATAGAGATATTCAAAACTCTGTTACAAAATATATTTTTTCTCTGTGGCAGGTGACATGGGATCAAAAGATTCGAAATAAATTGCATCTTACTAAACCATTTATAGGATTATGGCCAGTTTTGCCTGTACGAGGGGAGGATGTCATTCTGACCCGTCTCCGTATAGGGCACACTCGACTTACTCACAAACA
Source organism: Argiope trifasciata (assembly GCA_026543055.1). Classification (NCBI taxonomy): domain Eukaryota; kingdom Metazoa; phylum Arthropoda; class Arachnida; order Araneae; family Araneidae; genus Argiope; species Argiope trifasciata. The sequence continues at coordinate 854,314 of JAPMOQ010031023.1, forward strand.
TTTGCTGTTTGGAGAGAATGCTCCAAAGTGTTCCACATGCCATACGGGATTAAGTGTTTATCATATTTTAATAGAATGTACGAACTATAATTTATACCCCTCTCTCTACTTTAATTAGTCTCATGTAACTCTTTCAGCTTTTCTGGAAGAAACACGATCCTAATATTTTTAACTTTTTAAAAGACATCGGCCTTTTAACGAGCATTTAACTATTTTATGGGTAACTATTTTTAAATCAAACTTCCTCACATTCAGTATTACTAGATGAATAATTTTTTATTGATTCCAAATATAATAATTAATTCAAAACAAACAATGACGTGCTGATTTTCAGAAAAATGTTCAAATAAAGTATTGTCATAAAAAACACATGTTGTAAAAAACGAACACACATCAGGGATTCAAAATTTCCTCATTTGCAGCATAAAATGTCACGTTAAAAAGAATAGTGTGAAAGCAAAACATTGAAATTTGATGATCTGACACATGATTGTTCTCTATTTAGTATCCATTCGCCTCATTTCCACAGCATCATGATGTTTGATAATACAAAATTGAATCAAATACAACAACTTCATGTGAAAGTATGCAGACGTATTCACTTGCAAACTGAAAAAGTAACATTAATGAAGCATGAGGGGCAGAACGAGTTCAAAGCAAAACTCGAAAAAGAGTGGTGAGTAGACTCCAGTCTTATTTGAACCTCTTTCAATGATAACAAAAAGAAAAAAGGGAAAGAACAGAAGATGAGAAAAACAACAACAAAAAAAGAGATTGAATAAAGTTCTTGGTCTGGAAATAAGAAAGAAATTCTTTCAAGAAGAATCTCACCCGAAAAAAAAAGAAACGTCGGCAAAAGAGACATCAAAACTAATAGAAATATTTAGAGATGAAATAAAAGAAAAGACTCTGGAACTCTGAGGAGCATCTCTTCTTCCTGTGATCTTTTGTTGTAATTAACCGCAAACCCAGCATATGACTGTAAAGAGTCTGTAATAAAAAGTAATGGATAAAAATTAGGGTTAATACAAAATCTGACTTTTTTGAAAACCAGTTTTCGAATTCTGTATCCTCCCCCCCCCAAAAAAAAGAAAGAAATCAATATCAAAGTCTCTCTCTCTATGTATATATATATATATAAAGAGAGAGAGAGAGAGAGAGAAATAATTATTAAGGATTACATATTAAGGAATATTTATATAGTTTCTGGTAATTTTAATTTCTCCTAAGAAAATAAGATTTTTTAAGGCAACACATTTTGATGAAAAATCATTAAAATTCCGAATTTTTTTATTACCTCATTTGATAAAGCCGACTTTTCTATATATGTCTATATAATACAGTTAGAATAGATAAATATACATTTTGTAGAAGTTTCCGGCTGCTCTATGAATTTCATATCAAGTTATTGCAATTTGAAATCTTTAAATTCGTTTTTCTCCCTGATGTAATTTTGTTTACGTGCTGTTCTTCGAAAGCCTAAGGCTTTTTTAAAAATTGATGTAGGGCTGTGAAATTTTTTGTGAATGTTCCTAAATACAAGTTTTATAAAACTTACTATGGAGTTTGCTCTAAGATGCATAGTTACTTTTTTAGTGTTCAATCTCAAAATATACGTTTTGTTTCAGATTTTTTCTATGTTTAAGAATGAAAATATTTATAATTAAATAATTATTATCACGGGGATAAATTCCATAGTAACTTTTATGTAATATATAATTAACTATCTGGAAAAAAATTGTGAAAAAATTTTAATATTTAAAAAAGTTTTAGGATTTAAAAAAAACTTAATTTTTTTAATAAAAATTTAAATTTTTCAAAAAATGTTGAAATAATTTAAATTTTTTTTGTGGGCAGTTACAGAATGCTGTTTAAGATAAGATACACTTAAAATCTAATTTCAAATATTAAAATTAAAAAAAGAGTTTTAGATGGTACCGTATCGCCTTAAAAAACAGAAAATATTAACTGAACGGCGGAAAGACTTCTTATTTCGGACACAATATTTGGACCTGCAATTGAAAATACTCGTTCACTTGCTGCTGATCTTGGTTTTATAGTTTTCATGGCATCAAATAACAAATCAAAGTTCTTTTGTTCTTTTATTCGTTGCCTCAACTAAAAAAAATTCAGCTTTCTGCGTCTTCGGATTTATAAATTTTACTTGAGGATCTTCAAGAAACTTATAAATTGGTTTTTCCTAGGCTTCCTTAAAAAAAAAGGCATTACTCTGACGAGTTGTTTCTTTGATTTACTCTTCATCAGAATCCGTGTCTACATATGAATTTGGAAATATTCTAGACAGATTATATTTTTCCACATAACATAATCATTTCAGTTTTTGAGGCTAAAGAAAGTATGGGGTAAATTTATTTTTCGAATGTGGTTAATTTACTTTAAATACCGGGTTTTTAAAAACCGGATTTGAAAAACCCTTAAACCTTAATGAAAATTGCAATACTTCAATGAAAATGGTGATATTTTTCGTTACACTTTGAATGATTGTAAAGATAATATTTAATGTAAAGATAGATCACAATTGCAATAATTTTGTGTTATTGAACGTTTATGTGCCCTCATTTGTAAAATATTTTTGCAATATTTTTACAATCAATTAATTAAATGACTTTACGTTTAACGTCATGTAAAAGCAAATCCTAAAAATATTTTTTGATCCATAATATTAAGGACTTGTAGGAAACAACTAAAAGAAAAACACTGGGATTTAGCACATTAATAAAAGTGTTTTAAAAACTTTTTATTTACTGTATTTATACCTGTGGGGGTGGTACGAATATTGTACAGTCGCCAGCAAAAGAAAAGAAAAAAATAAGAACCCCTTTTGTAATTATATTATGTATTTTTGCATTTTCTCAAAATTGGTATCAATGGAAATAGCTTAAAGGAACAGTTGAAATATACTGATTAACTGAGTTAACTTACATAGTCAATAACTACTGTCTCAAAAAAATTTCCCTTACCGAAATCGAGATTTTTTTTTATTCATTCGAATCAACAAATTTTTTCATGCATGTGTATTAAATTTTGTTCCGAAATTCGCAGTAGTTCCTGACACATATTTAATTTTGTTGGCTAAAAACTCCATCCCAAAAAGTACCAACCCACCAAGACTGTAGATTAAGTAAATCTCAACTTATTAATAGCAAAAGAATAATTAAAAAAATCTCGTTTTTATTTCAGATATTTTTGAACAATAAAAGACACGACTCAGATTTATCTTTAATGCGAATATGGTTTTTAAAAATAAAAATATATTTTATTTAAATATTGAAGCTTTTTAAATCTATTCATCCTTTAGACTTTTTTAATTGGTTCCGCATTAAGAAATTAACATACATCTTAATCCTTAAGGCGAATGAAATACGTAGTTTAGCCCATTTTTTTCTTTAAAACATGGGTTCCCAACGTGGGTGATAACTCCACCTTGTGGGCCTTTGAAATTTTCAGGGGGCGGTAAAAGACCCAGAAAAAATGAGAGGTCGTTTATGTGGCACGGAGGGGCGTTAGAGGATTAACCAAATATAGTCTACAAGGACTTAAAGGAACGATTCCAGGGCATTTTAAGCATGGACATGCCAGACTGGGTTTTGGATCCTATTTACAAGGTCAATACAACGTGATCACCTCAGTTAGAAGAAAAACTAATAGAACTGACGACAAATAAAAAACAAAAAATTAAATTCAAGAATGGTTACCAGGAATTTTGGCTGCAGAAGTCTATTTCGCAACTGCATTCAGGATAATGGTCGATTGTTCAACGGCTTCTGATAGCATTTCCCTCTTCATATTTAGAAGAACGCGCATTTAGTGCTGTAGCACCATTGGTAACATAAAAGAAAAATCGGCTCCATATTACTGGAAGCGACCACTTACGATTGCTTTTAACCCTGCACAGGTCGCGCGGATTACAATAGTAACTTTAAATGAGTTTCATGTTTAAAAAATAATTAAGAAAAAGTGCCTTTTTATGTTTAAAGTTGATTAATTATTTTTGAATTTTATTTTGATATGAAAATGGACTACAATTGCAATCCGCGCGGCCTTTTACGTGACTTTATTGAACGCGACCGGTGCAGGGTTAAGGGAAAGTGAGCCCTATATTAACGAGCTCCTTAAAATGCATCAAATTCAACCTTCTTATTAGTTAAGTTAGAAATTAGATGTCTTTAAATTTTAATAAAAAATACTTTTTAATATAATTAAGTATGCGTTTTGATGGGTCTCTGAAACTGTCAATTTATTAATTTAGGAAGCAATAGTTTATTCTGAATTAATTCGTATAATCAAAACCCCTTGTTGCAAACGAATTCAATCACATGATATATGGGCGTAGCAAACCGCGAAACCCACGTGGTATCGTAAGTATGTATATGCATGTAAAAAAGTTTCAGTTCTGAGTTGTGTGTGTGTGTGTGCGCGTGTGATATGGTTTTATTTTCATGACGGTAGCTTCTAGAATGGCTTACCGAATATATCTTGTCTCGGAATATAATTTGAAATTATATTTTTACTCGGATTAATTGTTCACATGTCTTTATATAAAATATGTACGTTGTTAAATCTTGTTAAGTTTGCTGTTACAAATAAACTGTTCAAAAAGACAACCAGCTCGTCATTCCTTGGAATCTCGTATATTTTAACTTGGTGATATACCATCATTTATTATTTTTTATCTCTGTCTGTCCTTATAACAGGTACGCTAAAACTTTTTAAATAAAGAAGAAGTTCAGTAGCATTTCAATTCCAACATTATTTTGTCTATCAGTAATTTTTTTATTATTTAATTCTTGTTTTTACCAAGAATTATGTACACTCTTATTTCTCTGGAGTGGTAAAGGGCAGTATTGAAATATTCACTAGAAAAAGGGGTACCAGTTCAAAAAAGATTGGGAAGCTATGCTTTAAAACGTTGCTGAATAACGAGATGCGAAATTTTAAGACAAGGAAATTATCGGTTTTTATTAACAAGATAGATTTTTATTGATCAAATGGAAACAAATGTTAATCGAATATATTAATTGAGTTCATTACTATAGGCTACTATAAGAATGCCATACTGATGGATAATCTTTCTGTTATGCAACGGGTGATGTGATCAATAAAAAATATAGACGAATTCAACCAAGCACAATATCATGTAGCAATATCTCGAGTGGTTGGTTTAGTTTTATAGCGCAAGAGCCAAATCTGGCTATACTGCGCCAATCAAACGGTAAGAGAAAAAAAGATATTTTAAAAAAAGTCCCACTCACTTATGAAATTATAAACACAGAGGTGTAAAGATAAAACTGCAAAAATGGAACTTAAAAAAGTACTTCGGCAACTTAAAATTTAAAACAATGATTCATAAAACAATGCAATTTACATGAACTTGATAAAGGTATGTACCACATGATCAAAAAACTGCTAAATACAACAGAAAAAGCCAATAGCTCTTACGAATTTAAAAATGCTTGGGTGGTATTTTTCACCCACCGAGTCTTGTAATGTTGGAGAAGATGAATTAAAAAATTGAACACGATAAGAATTATAAACAGGACATTCAATTAAAATATGACAAATAGTGAAACGTACTTGGCAGCTGTTGCAAATAGGCTGATTTTGGCCTAATAGGAGTGAAACGTGTATTCCCTGTGCGGAGAAGAGTCAACTTCACATCCATCTCACGTATAGGTAGGACATGCCACCAACCAATTGTAAACAATATCTCGAAAACGAGGTTGATATTTTCGGTTGTTTAAGCGGTTCAATATAACATGTTGAATTAACAGTACAATGCGTACAATATTCTAAAAGCTCTTACTTATTTCGTACTGGAAACCAGCAATAATTGTAGAAAATTGTAATATTTTATATTTATAATGTATATATTTTTTTGAATTAAAAATAAAAAAGCTTTTGATGCATCTTTTTATCTTTCGAATGCTAAGATATATATTTTAATGAACAATTATGAAACGGCGTCTTCAGTTTTGAAATCTGAAATCTGTTCCTTCTACAAGATTATAGTTCTAGATCAGAAATCCATAATGATGACACATTTATGCTCATTCCTTCCTGACATCACAAAAGTAATTAAAAATAGGCGTAGAACAAATATGTCGGGAATGTTTTCAAACTTTCTTCACGGCGCTTGTTTTCCTATTTCGTGAAACTGAAAAGTTTTAAATCAGGAACTAAGAATGAAACTCTGCCTTTATTCCTAAAATGAAGGGAAGAAAACTGCAGTAAAAACTTTTCTCTCCTGCAGTTTAAGAAGCTGTAAAAAGAACTGAATTTCTTTCTCTGGATTTCCCGGCGGCCACTCAACTCGACCACGTCCGGATATCGTTCGCTGCGCCGTAAGCACTCCCTCTAGAACAATACACTGTTGCTATCCCCTGTCGTAGAGTTTGTTTTGCTCGAAGTTAAGTATGCTGTACAGAGATTTAAAAGACAAAAGAGTTTCATTATCAAATCTCTAGTATGGAAACAGTTCAATTTCACAAAAATGTATCTTTAAAAAATTTTGCACTGTTTTTTTTAAATTTATTAAAATATCTGTACAGTAAAAACTCTTTATTCACGGGGTATATGTTCCATAAATATACCGCGAATACAGAAACCGTCAATAATATGGTTAAATTATATGGGATTATTGGGGAAACGTTCCTAGGTGATATATATATTTATATATATATAAAATTGAAATTTTTGAACATTTTGATATTTTGATTAATTATTTTAAGGCTTAGGCAATGGTTTGAAAAATTTTGTAATTTTCTCCTTCTTGGCAGTTTTGAAACGCTCGTTCAATTCAGACCGGTACGCAGCAGTCGCATTAACAATTTGCCTCATAAAAATAAGACTTCGTTCCATAGACGGATGTTCATAAAAATGTTCATAAAAAATTGCAAAGATCATTTGCCATTCTTAAACCTTTGCTAAGATTTTTCATATTAAATGTCACGTTTCCAGAGTTAATTGAAGCCTCTTCTTCAGTGGGCTATAAATTTAACATTTCCTCCAAGCCGGTTTCAGTCAGATCTTCATCTTCCGATTCAAGCTATTCCTGAATGTCACTTTATTCTATCTGTTCGAACCCCTCTCGTCCTATTCCATTCCCGATTTCGGCTATGTTTGCAGTTTGAATTTAACAGCATACTTTAGACTAAGTTGTAATAAGATCTATTTTTCTTTTTTTATTAGTCCATTTGACGGCATTTATAAAAGATATTGGGTTGAATACGTATTGGAATCCTTTATTATTATGTACTAGCCGCCTTTGGCGACCAGCTGGTTCGCCATGAGTAATGCGTTCTAAAAATTTCAATTGAATCACATATTCATTAGCCTTGAAGTAATGCCGGGCATTGATTGGCCAGAAATTAAAAATGTTTTTTTTCCGTGGTATTGCAAAATATTAAATATGTTTTTTTAAAAAAAGCGAAAAAGGAAAAAAAAAATATTGAATAAATGATTTAAATGTTGCAAACGATTATAGAAAACTTGGCTTTGCATTTATTTTTTTAAAAACTATCACATTTTATAATGGAAAAAAATTATGGAATTAATGATACAGATATTGCAAACGATTATATAATATGTCATAGTCGGGAGTTTAATGCATATCCTGTCTAAATTCAATCAGGTTTACCATAAATAAAGAAGACTTGTTGAATAAATGATTTAGATATTGCAAAAGATTATAGAAACCTCTGCTTTGCATTTATTTTTGTAGAAAATATCACATTTTATGTTGCTTTTATTATATCCAGTCACGTGCTAAAAGTATCATTTCTTTAGACTTGATTTACGATGAAAGTTTTGTTTTTATTTGAACTTCCGTCATTGTTTTCTTTTATTTTATCCAGTCACGTGCTCAAAAAAAATGGTTAAAATATTTCTTTAAAGATTCGTTAAAAATAGACGCTTAAGTTATACATTAAAACGCTGATACCATTAGAAAGCTAATTTTTTAATCTTTAAATTGATGTTAAAATCATGTTTGTGCAATAATATTTTCGGAAGTTATAGCGGAAAAACGTCGAAATTTCGCTTAAATTTTAATTAATTCAAATTCTAATTAAAAATTCGAAAAAAGGGCTCCAAGGTGCACATTCCCAACCTCCAAGGTACACATGTACCAAATTTGGTAGCTGTAGGTCCAACGGTCTGGCCTGTAGAGCGCCAACACACACACACACACACGCACACACGCACGCACACACACACACACACGCACGCACACACACACACACTTTGAGCTTTATTATAAGTATAGATGTACTTATTAGATCCACGAATAAAGAAATTTGTAGCCTCGAATATAGGAATTGGGTCGCATTCTTTTAATCTTCGAATATTGAAAACGCGAATGAAGGAAGCGCGAATAAGGAGCCTTTACTGTATATTCATGACATGTGTATTAAAATGTGCATTACAACCTTTTATATCCTCTAGTTATTTCAAAAAAATCCTCTGCTTTTTCAATCTAAATTTCACATCAAATTCTGATATATACGAATTAAATTAATCATCTGGAAACAAATATATAAAATCACAGTATTATATGGAATATCAAAATCGATTATAACTATTTAAATAAAGTCTATGAAATAAGACTAATATAATTTTTAAAGCATATAAATTGTTTTTGAATTAATTTTTATTTTAAGTAGTTAAAAATGGTTTTTATCCAAAGTTCAATGAAGCAAACTTTGAAAAAAAATCAAAAAGGAAAAAAAATGTATTCAAACGAAAACCAAAAAACAGTTTTTAAATATAAAAATATAATTTATCATTCTGACACCGATTTCCCTCTCGCACAATTTGATAGAAAATTGTAGTTTTCTTACAAAAATTTTTGCATTGAACACAGAGAGGCATTATTACTTCTTTCTGTTTGTGGGAAGATTTATTTTTGATTTTGATTCAATTGTTTTCGAAATACATTTATAACGACTTACTTTACTTTAAAACTTTTCTTGTCGACTAGATTTATTAAGGCGGTTTTTATCTTTTAAGTAATCAATCAAATATTTGCAATATCTATGATAAAGCACACAAATATGCACTTAAATGGAAATAATGTATTTCTTTGTTCTTGCTTTTTCTTTATTTCCAGATGGATTTCATCCGTTAACTCAGAAATATATAAATTCAAAGTACGTGAGTAAATTGCTGAAATTCAATTACTTACTATTGTGTAAAAGGTAATATATTCTAAGATAAAGATCTAAAATGATGGATATTCATATAAGAAATATGTGAAATATCAAATGGAAATATTTACGAAGCTCTTATGCAAAAGTATTTTATTTCAACATTTTAGGAATACTTTATCAAACTTTTTTACTATTTTTATATTGAGAAATTTCTAAAAATTGTAGAACATTAGATTACAATGTCACATATTCAAGTTTATAGTTATTTTGGCAATTTTTTCCTCTTAAAACAACTTTGATCACATCGCTACATAATCGTGATTATTTCAAAAATAAGAGAAAAATTTCTTCGAGGAAATAATTCATTATGAACTTTTTTGAAAGTGATTAAGTAAATGCTAAAATCATTTTACTTCAAAACTACCTAGCTTTTTAAAGAATTTTTTGATTGGTTGGTGAAAGTAAGTATTTTTCTTTTACAGTTATCCCTTCGCTGTTGTCTTGGCGTCTTCCCATTGATCTGGGCATCCTGGGTTCGAGTCCCAGTTCGGGCATGGCTGTTCTTCCTATTTTTTATCTCTGAGATGTGGGAAGGTTCCCTCTTGTAAAAGCGGGTTGTGCAAGCGAATGAGGGATGAGTGAGCAACAAAATCATCCTTTTGGCCCTAGATGGCGCTACTCAAACAAAAAACGCTTCCTATCGGCTTAAATCGCTGTTTTCGAAAGGCCAGTTGTTTTTTCGCTTGTGGCTAATAGTTTTGGTTAGAATTGTGCCAATGTGGAGGTTGAATTTCGCCAAGGATCGAACTCGCAACCTTCCGTTAACATATACCCTATACAAAAATGATCACTGATGTTTAGTGACTTATTAAGATACCACTACATTCTAAAACATTGTGGCCTTTGAATTTAAATATGGAGAATTTCAGGAAAGGAACAATAGGTGGCAACTTTACAAGTTAAATGTAAAGATCGTTTGAGGCTCGTTTCAACAGTCGTTTGATAAATTGTTGTTTTATTAGAGGCACGGTCTGCTGAAGAACGTTCTGAAGAATTCCTCTTTTGGGATTGGATTGTATTTGGGGATTTTAATGGCGCAAGAGCAATTCTGACTATACTTCACCAGACGTAGGGTAAATTCTTCTTCTGGGAGACTCAAATGAAGAGCGAGAAATTCAACGGGCCGCTTTCACAATCCTTCAGGTCCTGCGTTTCTTTGTCTTCACTCTGAAATTCCGCTTGGAGGAGTTTCGACCTTCCTTTAATATTTGAAGATAACTTTTAAAATGGTGTATAAACTTCACTCCTTCACATTCTTCATCGACTGTTTTAAATTGTAAGATTATATGAAAGGCGAATATTTTAGTTCATATTGAAACCTATGTAAAAAGATGAATTTTTTCTATTGTTTTGCTTCAGATTAAAAACAATTCGAGAGAGCAAGCTCTGCATTCATGAAGTTAAATTTTAGCTTCACAAATATACTTGTCCTCTCACTTAATGAGGAAAGATAAAAAAAAAATCTAGCTCTTTTTTCCAATGATCATTATATGGCCACAACGTTTATATGACACACACAAAAAATAATCTAAAACAGAATTTCGTCTTTTAGTGTCGCATTCAGTTACAAAATCTCACTCCACAGATAAACGTCTTGAGCTTTCACTTTCTTGTCTTAGGCTTTTGTTACATAATTACACTCATAAGAATTCTTTTTCCTACTTCTTAAGAGAGAAGGTTAATTACACGCACAGTGAATACAGAAATGGGTTTCTACCGCCCATTTACAACTGTAAAAAGAGCCCAATGCTTTTTCTTTTGTCCCTTGAACAGTCATTTTATAATTTTTTTAATGTTGAATCTACTCCAAAGTGCGGTAATGAGAAGATAGTTGAAAAAAAAAGCAGTTTTATTTCTCCATGGTAATGATTTCCAATCTTATTGCGTGAAAAGAAGTACATTTGAATCTTATCATTGTTGTATGACAAGGTTTAACAGAAAGCGCGCTTTATTGCGAATTATTAAAACACATTCAAGAACAGAATAGTGTTACCAACCTATGATTTTGCTTCTCAGCTCGAATAGTGTCGTCGTAAGAAAGACCGTTTTACAGTCAACTGTATTGCACGTTGCCGGATGTTTAGTTTAGTCAGTGATTAGTTTAGTTTAGTTATATATTAACGTCCCGTTCGAAAGCAACTCGAGGGCTATTTTGGAAAGGACCTTGTCATTTTGAACTACGATCAGACGACGACGACGACACCTGAACTGGTACCCCCCTCTCCACACCAGCGGAAGGACGTTTGACCAGACAGATTTAACGTGCAAGAGACCCCCTCACACGACGGTTCCTCGGTGGAATCAAGTTTCGAACCTGAAACCCTCCAGTTCCGAAGGCAAGACCTTACCACCAGGCCACCGTGGCCCTGTCGCATCAGTGATTCCAGAGCTTGGAGACAATTTGGCCTCAAGGAGAGGAAGTTGGTGAATTTGGCAACAAAATGGAGAATACTCGAAATTTCGAGAAATTTGTCGACCCGTCCATTAGGATCCGATGTATTTCCAGATACGCCGTGATATACCCAGAAGCTTCTAGCCCCGCCTCCTTGGAACTATAAACCTTCGACACTCTTAAGCTGGAGTGGAATTGAATTGTGGTGATCAGTCATCAACTATAAACAACGAGTGATCAAGAGGATACCGAATCAACGGTGGAGTGCCGAATTGCCGCGTATCGTATCCTGTCGGCGTAGAGTAGTTGTGAATTTAGTGACGGTAGTAGTGAGTTGGCAGCTAAAGCGAGAAGAGACAGAGGAGTGTTTCAGCCGCCTGGAAAGACCGTAGAGCAAAACTCAGAGGATCCCCTCTCCTATTCAATCCTGTCTGGCCGCTTTGTGTGCTGTGGACGTTGTCACTACTGGTGGGCTACTGTTGCTGTTGTTTGCTGCTATGTGTTGTCCTGTGTATTCGTCTCGGCTGTAAATATTGAAGTTCCGTGGATCACTTCTTTTACTGAATCCTGTCTAGCCGCTTTGTAACTGTTAACGTCGTCACTACCAGATTTATACGTGTGGTTGCTGTGATTGTGTGCTGCTGTATATTCGTCTCCACTGTGTACAATTGTTGGTTTGTGCTGTCCGGTCTACATGTCAATAAACGTCATCACTGTGTTCTGCTGAGGCCTGCTAGCTGTATTTTTCTTAAATCATTCATCGACGACACAGAACGAACCCGACGGAATACGTCACTGCAAGTTCTACAAAATGCTTCCGAAAGGATTCTGAGCTCTATTTTATACACACGATGTTACTTTATTCCTTAGAAGCAACCTTTGTGGGGAAAGGATTATTTCCTCTGAAGAAACCTGAATGGATTTAATGTAGATTAAATAAATTAATTAAAACAAGAGAACCGTCGTTTAATATTGCTTCAGGCTTGTCTTCATCATCTCTCATTGCAGCGGCCGTTGTACTCCACATTTAACAATCCACTTAATTCACAGAAAGAATGCCAATAGGAAAAACATTGCACCAAAACCGAAAAATGGGAGAACTACGCATCTTTCCTCAATCATACAGAAGCATTAGAATATTCTTTGGGATCATTCACAAGCTTGCCTTTTATTTCAGACGGCAGTTTAATGAGAAATCAGTGTTTCAGAACTGTCTCTAGAAATGTACGGAAATTCTCATCCAACGTTAAAAATGTATCTAGAAATATGCGGTGGTAACGTTTCGTGCGATTCATTTTCGAGAGCCGATGACAGCAAAGAACTGTTATGTAAGCTGGTATTGTACACGCCAAATCTGACAAGGCCAAATGTCTTGCCTCTGCTGTGATATGAACCTTGGAAAGAGGGGTGCCAGCTCAAGTGTCATCCTCCTCATCTGACTGGGTTCAAAATGATGAGGTCTGTCTCAAAATAGCCCTGTGCTGCTTTAAAATAGGACATTAATATAACGAAACCAAACGAGAACAGGAAAGAGGAAATGCGCAAACTATAAAGAGGAAATTTGACACTTTTTTTCTCATCATTATACAAAATGAGTCCGTATTTCTGCTTAAAAGTCGCAGCAATGAGCTCATACAACAGTGCCCAAACTTTTACATAACTTGCAATGGTACGCAAGTACTTTTTTATAAATCGTGATAGAAAGGAATGTTTACACTTAATATGCCCACTAGATTTGTTTCCAAGAGATGGTGCTAAATATACCGTGCATTAAAAAAAGTGTTTTTTTTTTCAGTTTTTGTTATATTAACGTAACTTTTTTAAGCAACATGAGGGCTATTTCGGGACGCACCTGGTAACTTCTAACCCCGGTGAAATAAGGAGGACGATACCTGAGCCGAAACCCATTCTCCAAGCTGCCACGCCACACCAGTCAGGGACATTTGTCCCGGGCTGTTTTAACGTGCACCAGAACAACTTACGATGTTTCTTCATGAAATTGGATCACGTCCGGTTCCGAAGCCGAATAATTACCACCAGGCTACAGCTGTCTGAAATAAAAAGGATACAGGTCTGAAGCAAATAATACAGGCCTGTATTTTTAGAGTTATGACATGTTTTTAAACTTTTAATTATTGATTCATATGTATTTTTTCACGCTAAATCTGAATATGACATTATTTCTTATTCCATCACGTCAGGACTTTTTTAAAATACGCAATTTTCGAAATTTTTAACATGCTGCAAAACATTGAAAATATGAAACATATTGATAGATTTAAAACAGTTTTTTGTTATAAAATTATGTAATTTAATTAAATTTACAGCTTATACTTTACAACATTATAGCCAGACACATAAAGATTTCGTTGAGGAGAGAGGCGGGAGACAAAAATTTAATGAAAACTACCACAAAATTAGCCTAAATGTAACAAATTAATTTTGGTACAGGAAATTCTATTCTGATACACTTAATTTTATGTACTTAACTTTAAATTTAATTAAATTTAATTTTGAACAGTCTTAATGATGATATAAGTAAAAAAAAGTCTCTGTCGGGTGATTTTACGTTCATGTGCCCTTGTTGGTTCATCACATTTTTTCCTGGTTTTTCTTGTTTGTTATGTGAGGGGGATAGCAGATACAGGCAAAATCATTGGAAACAGAAAGATTGGCAAAAACGAGATTCCTTAGAACCTGGAAAAAATTTACTCCAGAAAGCTCTCATAGATAGGAATAAAGTTCTCCTTCCACCTCAACATATCAAATTGTGATTGATGAAACAATTTGTGAAAGCTTTATCAAAAGGAAGCAAATGTTTCAAATACATCTGCAGCAAATTTCCAGCCTTATCAGCAGCAAAACTAAAAGAGGGTATCTGTACGGGTCCAGTTATTAGAAAATTTTTCAAATATGACAATTTTGGGAAAGAAATGGAAGTTGTTGAAAAAGAAGACTGCTCTGCTTTTAAAGGTGTAGCAATGAAATTTCTGGGCAACAAGAAAGATCGAATATCAAATCGATCATTGAAGCCATGCTTCTGAAGTATCAAAATTTAGGCTGTTCCATGAGTTTGAAGGTTCATTTTCTAAATTCACATTTGGATTACTTTCTTGAGAATTTGGGTGCTGTTAGTGAAGAGATGGGTGAGAGACTCCATCAGTATATCCAAAAAATAGAAAATCGTTACCAAGGAAGATGGAATACTTCAATGATAGCAGACTATTGCTGGATGCTTCACCGCAATGAACCAACAAGGACACATGGACGGAAAAGCCACAATACAGCATGACTTGTCAAAAGAGACAACGACACAAATGAAAGGTGATTTTTTCTTACATGCATCATCATTAAGACTGACTAAAATTAAATTTTATTAAATTTAAAGTTAAGTATATGAAATTAAGTCTATCAATAAAAAATTACTTGTACCAAAATTAATTTGTTACGTTTAGGCTAATTTTGTGGTAGTTTTCATTAATTTTTTGAGCCCCTACACCCTCCTCAACGGACTCTTGATATACTTGGCTATGATAATGTTAAGTATAAGCCATAAATTTAATTTAATTAAACACATTTTATAATTTGAAAAAATCCGTTTTAAATATGACAATATGTTTTATATTTTCGATGTTTTGCAATCTATTACAAATTTCAAAAATTGCGTTTTGCAAAAATTCCTGACGTGATGGAAAAAATCTTATCTCATATTCAGCGTGAAAAAATACATAGGAATCGATAATAAAAAGTTTAAAAAAAACATGATGCGTGCATGCTTGTGTAATCAATAATGTTGTTCCTTCATTGGCCTAGCTAAGTTACAAAAGACATGACAAAAAAAAAATTGGACCCCATCTCTTTCATACGCAGTATCTACTCCGTATCTTGGAGCAGATGAATCAACAAATGTTCATGAACTGTTTTCTATTTCTTCTGTTGTCAGTACCTGGCAATATCTCTAATCACACAATGTGTCACTTTCGCTGCATCGCTGTGGGAACGCTGAAAGAAATCGATTGGCATAAAGAACCGCTTCTCGACTATCATTCTCTCAAATCCTTGATTGTCTACAATCCAATGTCAAATGAAGGCACCCTCTTGAAAAGGATAGACAAAGTAATGCCCTTGACCAACACTTTTTTCGTGAGCCGCATGTCACTTCTACTAAACGGCAATATCTGGATACCGCGGCTACGTAAGAGCTTCCATAACACCGAGTATCTTATCTGTGAGAGTCTCTTCACTTCCGCTCACCGCCCATAACTCTTCCCGTTATCAAGAAGTGTATAAAAGAAAAGACGATTTTGGTGCCGTGGTGTCGCAATGCAAGCAAGAATATCCATTCAATTTTATAGAAACCGCGGAATTGTGAGAGCAATGCTGTCGGCTGAAGTGCTTCTTCCGAATTATACTGAGTTCTAAAAAAATAGAATGGGTCATAAAATTTATAAGTTTTTTTTTTAGAATATCGAAGTCAAATTGGAGAGCTTGCTAACAATAATAAAAAGAAATCTAGCCACATCGAATATAAAAAATGAGATTTTTAAATTTTTATTAATGAAAAAGTAATCAGAATATATGACTAGAATTTCAATGCAAAGAAGCGCATGCTATCTAAATTTAAGCTGATTAATATTACTTTTTTAATATAATTATATTTGCTCTATTTTTATGAGAATAATAGCCCATTTTAACAAATTTTATGGTCAATCATTTCTAAAATTATCCTATCTGAGAATATGTAGAAAATTGAAATAAATTTATTATCATTATTAATAGTAGTAGTTGTAGTTGGTATTGTTGTAATAGTAGTAATTGTTGTTGTTGTACAGTAGTAATCGCCCTAATACTACTTATATTACATAGCAGCATTTTCCTTTTCACATTTTTAAGTAAATGCCACCTAAGAATTCAATTTACGTTTTCATTTTTCACAAAAACCTGGCTTTTTTGCATAGGTTTATTTAAGCACTGTTAATTACTCAAAAGTAATTCTTTATTTAAATATAATCATTTCGAGTGTGTATGAGATGTGAAATATAGAGATAAATACTTTTGGAAATTTATTGTTGCAAAGTGATGTAATTAACAAATTAATAAGCACATACATTGATGACCTTCTGTTGAAACATACTGTAGCCAAGTGATCAATTCACAACTGTTTATTATAAACAGATAACACATTTCATTTTATTATAAACTGTTTTGAAACTGTTTCTAATAAACCGCCTCCCTTTTTTCGCAGCAGTTTATTAGAAACAGAACGATAAATATTTCGTTTCTCGGTGCTAGTCGCATTCATACTCAAAAATGCTCTCACACGATGACTTTGAAAAGAAAACAGGATTAAAGACGGGAATGAAAGAAAAAAAACCAAGTGAGCGAATAAATCACAAACGAAATATGACGTCCAAATGTTGCTCAATGGATAGGAAACGGTCCTCGAATTTGATAATTAGTTACTGAATTTCTTTTTAATGTTGCACGGGCATTTCCACTTGATGACGGGTCGCAAGATATCCGCTGAGATATTCTCTAAATTGCTTGCTTTCTTCCTTGTTCATGATAAATACATCCCTGACTGATTAAATGTGGAATTATTGAAATGAATTGTCTCAGTTTACTTTAGAATAAAAAGCGCAAACGATTCGAAAATCATTTCATTGCTTGTTCGCATTAAAATTATTCGAATAAATAACTACAACGTAACCTAGCCTGGGACATTTGAAAGAATTGATATGTCGATTCTTTCAAATGTATCAGTAAGCATTGATCTTGCCAAAATAGACAGATGGAGGAGATGTTTTCATTGAATAAACATATGATACCCAGATTATTTGCGGAATTATTAAGTGTAATAATCGCGAGTAATACGCAAAAGAACACGAATTTATGCAATGATATTTTAGAATAATTTATATTTCAATATGCCCCTTTGACATAAAATAGGACTTAATAAACAATAGAGATCTCGACTTAAAATTTATTCATTCATTTTGTTGCAAAAAAGAAGTTAAAACGCCTCGCTCTCAAAGCAAAAAACAATTTTTTCAGGATAATTTTTTGTTCTATTTTTAAACGCATAAAGTTTGCACAGTTTGGCAGATGATGACGCAGTAAAATGTATTAACTGCAATTTTTTTTTTCAAAATATCTACCCCCTCCCCCCCCCCTTTTTTTTTTTGAAGAGAAGCAAAATTTGTATTAATTGCGGCATAACACTCTGCCAGTTGTAAGGTGCTCAGTGGGGAAAACATGCTCAGAAAGGGACTAATTCATGTTTGACACAATGCCATAAGATAGATTCAGGTCTTCCTTGCTTAGCTGTAAATTGCGATTTTGGCATCCCTGAATTTTTTTTCACTACGCTTCGTATTAAAACTAGGGATATTTAAGTAAGGAAACATAGTAAAAGTAAAAAAAAAAGTCATTTTACTTAAATTTCGAAAACTATAGAAAAGAAATTATGAAAAAAAAAAATACAATTTGGCAAAAAAAAAAAAAACGAAGTGAAAAAATACATAATTAGTTGAAATTATTTATATAATTATACATATGAATTTTAGTATAAACATATGCAATGGAGCTACAGCACTACACAGCACAGTTTTTTTTTAAATTCGTGTCAAAATAATGTGTCGATTGATTCAATTGAACTCATGCCTTTCAGCCATTTCAAATAAAACGTTGAAACATTTTTATTCAGACTCATTTCTACATTTCTCACTGTGCAATCAGATCTTGCTCGAAATTCGGCTTCAAAACCGGAAGGAGAGAACATCTGAAAGGAAGCCGCAATCATTTAAGAATATGTGACAGCAGCCGAATGAACAAGAGGTAACAGGTAGATGTAGAAATAATGGGCAAAAAGTAATTTTCTCGCTTTAAACTTGTACAGCATGATTATCCTTGGCACTTCCTTTACTTGCTCAAAAAGGGTGTAAAGTTGAGAAGGAGGTCATAGATGAGAAACCCACTAATAAAGGCAGTCACGTCTATTCAGGCAAAATAAGACAATCTGTAGTGGTATCTTAATAAGCTAGTAACAGCCACTAAACAGAAGTGATCACTTTTGTAAGGTAACGAGTTCAATCCTTGGCGTTGTAGTGGAATCTTTATACGCCAGGTAACATCCTCAAGACTGAGTGATCACTTGCAGTCTTGTGGTTATGTTATCTGGTTATCAACCACTAGGTTCCAAGTTCAGACCTACCTATCACCATTAGTAACATTGGTGACCTGGGACAATGAAAATAAAATACGCAAACTTCGTTCAGCTGTTGTGGTGGCCTCTATCCGAAAAACAAATTAAATGCAAAAGGCGAGGAATAATCAGCCAATGAATAAAAAAATGGCAATAAATAATCAGCCAATGAAATAAATAAAAAAAACGAAACTGATAAATAATCAGCCAATGAAATAAATAAAAAAAATGAAACTGATAAATAATCAGCCAATTAAAAAAATAAAACTGATAAATAATCAGCCAAACAAAAAAAAAACAAAAAGTTAAGACGCATTAAAACATTCCACAGTCCATACGATCCCCACTCAATAGCAACGCGATATCGTTCGTCTCACTGGACGAGAAGTATTATGGTGGAAGCTTTATAAATACGGTCCCACGGTGGGAACTTTCACAGATTTGGTCATAAATCAGACCTCCGACCCACTGGGGGACCACACTCTCCCATAGACCAGAGGATGCGTTTCCCCTTCGATCCCTCTTGGACTCTTTGATGCCTGGGCAGTTTGACGACAAATTGTCGGTAAAGTCGACGGGTCATCAAAGAGACAAGAAAACCGCAAGGGCTGTCAAAGGGTTGCTCGTCTGCAGACGGAGTATAGTCCGTATAAACGGCCCTTAAGTCATATAACATCCTCAAGATGGAGTGATCGTTTTTAGTCTTGTGGTCCTGTTGTCTGACTACGAACCACAAAATCACGAGTCGGGGCCTACCTATCGCCAATAGCAACAATGTAATTCAATTTCCGCCTTGTCGCGATTCCTCAGTACAATCCACAACAAGTCATCGCCAGAACAGGGTCAACAACCAATTTATGGATCAATAAACCTTTTCTAAGCTACCCCTCCCCCAACAGGAAGAAGGGTCCTCTCTTGTGTCATTAGATGCACATTCTTTTGATGATGCCGCCCACGCCGCTTTCTGGTTCAGGCGGAAGCCGAGTTCAGTTGGAAAGCTTCTCTGCTGAAGCCCCGGACTGTTGAGTTGCCGGTGCAGTTCCAAGCTGAAAAGTGTTTGCGCATCTTCTGTTGCGGGACGCACACTGGCAGGAATCGTGAGAAGCGTTTCTCTAGGTGTTGACCTGCTGCTCTTAAAATGGGACGAAAAACATGAAGGGAAACGAAGGGGATAGGATAGGATAGGATATGTTAATTTTCTGGTGCAAGATCCTTTGCTAGGAGATGCTGCGCCGAAAACACAAGTCATTTATTGAGTTTTTCTATTTAATACCACAAAAATCATCGTAAAAAACTTGTAAAACAGTAAGTAAAATTTGAGTAAATTTAAATTTCACTAAAACTCCGATTTTCTTTAAAAACGGGAATACATTCGAGCGAGGTTTTTAAAAGAAAAGACAAGTTAAAATCAGAAGCATTAAAAAAGTTCACACGGTCTCTATAAAAATCAGAACATTCAATTAAAACATGGCTTATAGTCAGTGGAACCTCGCATGGCCCGTAAACAGGTGGAGATTCTCCAAACAGTAAGTATCTGGGTGTCGGCCGATACACAGTCGAGTCAGAATGACATCAAATTTTCGATTGAAGGATGAAGTCTATGGCGTGATATATGGTTTTACACCTTGGTATTTATTATTTACTTCTTGATTCCAGTCATTTTGTCATTTTTTCATCCACTTACGTAGCGCGCTTTTGATATCGGTATAATGAAGAGGCAGGGAATGATACGTATTAGCAACTTTGGCAGCAGTGTCTGCCTGTTCATTACCTGTTATACCGACATGAGCTGGTATCCAAGAGAACAAATTTCTATAACCCCCTCCTATGCAGGTGGAAACGAAGAGGAAGGTCAGTTACTGACCACCTGTGGCTTAGGATGAACCGCTTCGGAAAGTTGCCGATTCGGAGATTTTGTCAGTAATAAGGATAGATTATGCCAAAGATAGCATCAAACTCACACAACACACACACAAGGTCGCCTGTCGATACTGTCTTATTCAATGGGGGTGGTCGACTGTACACAGGTGCCTCCTGTGCATACAAATGGTGTCTCTTATCGCATAAACCTATGGTGTTTTGGCTTAAATTTGTGATTATAATTTTTTTTCTTAGTTTATACATTGCATTTTTTCAAAAAAATGCAATGTTTTGCATGTTTTGCATTTTTTCAAAAAAAAATGCAATGTTGCAAGTTTTTTTTAAAAAATTCCTAATGAATTTAAAACAAAATAGCTGTACATAAAAAGTTAGGGTGAAGAAAATTACTTCACTTATTTTGAAGGCAATTATGCAAAACTTTAAAGAATTTTAATTACGTATTTTTTGTTACTAAACAGTTAGAAAAAAGGAAAGTTACGTTTAAATTGAATACCTAAATTGTTTTTTTTACTTACCCCATTATCAGAAGATTGCACAATAAAGCCGACGTCAAATTTTGAATGAACCTCATTCATTTCCTTTTTTAAAAAAGATTTCAATTAGCTTTATTACGATGATAATTATTTCAGCTTAAGAATTCTAAAAAAAATTGTAAAGAGACAAAGAGAGCTAATTGAGAAGATAAAAATATCTAATTGAAGGGAACTTTTTTTCTGTATGATTGATTTAATTATTTTACCCTGTGTAATCAATTGCAACCTTAAGCAAGAACAGTGATTTCTTTAACAATCATTATTAATGACAGCGTGCGTGCGCGTGCGTGTAGATTAAATGGAAATGTTCTCATAGAAATGACGACATTTTTGAAGTCTTTTAATTAAAAAAATATATTTTTAAAGCGTATATTAATTAGGAATTATTATATTTTTTTCATTGGATTCATATGAAATTTCATTCTTCATTAAAAATATTAACCAAGTTATTTTAAGTCCTTTCTTCTTTCTGATTAATAAATTAATAGAATTTTAAAATGGAAACAGTATTTGCCGGATTTTTAAGTAATGAACGTTTAATTATTACTATGATGAAAATAAGTTTGCTGTAATTATTGAATCTTACTCACGATTTATATTAATTTTAAGAGAGTTTTTATGGTCTTTTTTCCTAAAAACACCAACTTATGTTCATGAACCTGAAAATTATTTTATTACCATCCATTCACAATTTTTTAAAATTGAAAACAAATACTATAAGAGACATTTATTTTTGTCGTCAATAAATGCTGTTTCATCTTTCCTTAAATATTAAATTTCATTTTTTTTTTCAAAAATCCCTATTTGCAACTGAAATTTCTCTGTGGAGAACAACCTCCTCAGCACGTGTTCGAACAAAGGGACTGCAAAAGAATGAGCCATATAAGTATTTTACAAGCTCTTATTTCATTTGAGATATGAAATAATAGCTTGTAAAATATGAAATAAGAGTATGAATAAGAGTTTGAAAAATGAAAATTCAATAATTGATGTGCCAGATGTGCTAAAATTTTGAATACTTTGGTATGTTTAGTTTAATGTATGACTTAAAACTTTTTTGAAGTATGTGTTTTCATTTAAGAAAACTTTGATTCGAAAGAAAAATTATTTTTTATTTGAATTCAGAGAGTATTGATTTCAAAAGTCCATAATGCCCATAAAAATAAAATTGAAAAGCCGATATTATAAAACTCCCTAAAAATATAAACGATAGTTCAATATTTTTTTTTATTTCGAATTCTTCTAGCATATGATATGAAAGTCCAAGTTTCGTAATAGTTAATTACCTTTTTAAATTAAAAACTATATTTGAACCGCGCATAATTAGATGTGTTTAGGTAAATACTGTGATAACACTTAAGATTTGTGTAGTGTTCAAAATAATAAAATAGTGCTGAGTGTGATATTTATACTATTATATTAAAAATGCCTCCTTTATTTGCTTTTTTAAAGACGTTTGTAATTTAAAAATTAATTGAAAAGTTGTTCAATCGCTTTCAATGGTAGACAGAGATTTAAATGAACAATTCAAAATGGCTGAATTTGTTTTCCATGATAAAAACATATATTTAAATTATAATATAAGGAAATGATTTTTTAAAACTGAATTTTCTCTTTCTTTAAAAATTATTTCTAAGTTAACTATAAAATATTGATTTTCTATAATTATCCAAAATCGTTTGGAATTATCTGCTGTTCTTCGTGAAGTGACCAAATTTTGGTATTCTTTGCTGCTGAAATATATTTCCCACTTTTATTTAAATATAAAAATGTGAACAACTGAAAAAAATGTATCGTAAATATTTTTTTCTAAATCTTTTACGTAAAAGTATTATTTATTATTTAAAATATTTTTTCTTACTGGTGGCTCAGTTTTTTTGTTGCGAAAAAAAAAATCCGCTAAACTCGAACGTGTTCGCTATAATGGGTGTATGATGACACAGTCTACAGGCTTTAATAACAAATAACGACATTTATTAATACTAATAAACAGACGGCGAAATACAAGCAAGAACACTTGAGATTGCAATCAGCATAACAACAAACAACAAGCAGCTCGAAACGCTCGGAGAGACAGAGCCAGCTCAACTATTTTCAGCTAACTCAAAAGACTGATCGCAACTCTGTCTCACAGCTTTTTACAATTCTAACGCCGAAATTCCTGAAGATTCTATCGCCTTCCTTTTTGTCGCCGAATGATCACCAAGTTTGGCGCCAAGGTCTGGGGTCACTCATCAGACATCCGCACAGCAACCGCTAGAGCTACTTGTCAGACTTCTTCTTCTTGCATACAGCCGACCACCCCGCCACCACTGAACGTAGCAGTATCGACAGGATTTGTTGTGGTCGACTGCTGAAAAAGTGTTGTTCAGCCTTGCATGGACCGATCGGTAAAACTGGCATTCCTTTTAGGGTAGTAAATGACTGTCTTCCTCCCTATCTGCACTCTCTCAAACAGTTGGAATGAAACTGTCAATCTTTAACATCATATCCGTCAGGTTTTTGAGATTTCCTTGTACTATCAGTGCTGTACTTCAAATTTTATTGTCAAACTTCAGGTCTTTCCTTAACTCTGAGATTTCTATACATTCCATTAAATAGTGGTAAACTGTACGAATTTCCCCAAAAATGCATTTATTTTCTTGCGTTCTTCCAAATCTTTGGAAATATGCAGGAAATCTCCCATGTCCAGATATTATTTGGATTATAAGTGGATGGTATCTTCTTATTTTAATTTCCAAATTAGCTACTTGTTAGACTGTTTACCTTGCGATGGAATAAACTGGGCAGGGAAGGCCTGTCCCGGATTCCGACCGTCCATGCGAATGCCATCAGCAAACAGATTTGCTTCTTCTAGTGTTGATGCTAGAATCTGTCGAAGGAAGAGGTTGAACAGAAGAGAAGGTAGTGAGTGTCTGGGGCCGTTTCAACAACAGGTTCTGACAGGTTGTTCTAAATTTTGAATCTTTGTTTGGTTACACCAGTGACTGATTTATTTAGTTTTTCAGGTATATTAAGCTCCCTCGTTGACTTAGTAATTGATTTTATGTTTTCTTTCAGCAACTCCAGGAAAATGTTTTTGTTCTTATCTATTTACCGACTTTGGTAAACAACTTGTTCGCCCAGATGCATAATTACCAAATACATATTTTTCTTACCTGGTCTTTTATGTAATCTTCTTCGGAAAAAACATTTTTAATTTTTATTCGCATTTTAGTAGATGAATCATTCTTGCAATTTTAAAAATATTAGTCCATTTTATTTATTTTATCATGCGTTACTCCTATTTTCTATCATTTGCCCAAAAATTTGGACAAAAAAATTAGTGCATTTTACTAATTCAAGCTTTTTATAATCTAATTTCTAGTCGAAAATAACGTAAAATTTGTTATTTTCTTCCACTAATTAAATATTGAAAACTGAATTATTTTAAATCTAAATCTTTTTCCAGATGCTAATCACAATTAAGTGAATATATAAGTATTATTTATTTGAAATCTCCTTTTGAAAAGATTTATTTATGTTAAGAGCGGAATATAAATTCGGATTGTGAAGCAAAAACGGAAACATCCTTATGCTGTCTATTTTCCAGATTTTTCTTCTTTTTTTATCTTTCGAGATATGTTTATGATTCATTCAGAATCCTTACAATTCTTTTTGATAAATAGAATTCCAATTGTTTTTTAATATATTAAATATAAACAAAATATTCATATGCAAAAAATTGATAAAATTTGAAAATATATGTTTTGAATTTTAAGATTATGTAAAAAGAGCTTTTGTAGTGTAATATTTTGGGTAGTTATAGAGGAAAAATGCTAAGACATTGTTTCAATCTTAATTAAAATTCCATTTAAAAGTTTAAAAAAAACCGCTAGGATGGGCACAGTACTGCCCACCAAAATACACATGAGCCAAATTTTGCAGTTCTAATCTAAATGGTGTGGCCTGTAAAGTGCCGAAAGACAGACATACTAAAACGCATTCTCTCTTACTACACGTAAAGTCATGACTCGCATTAATGTTTATGCATATTTATTCGTTGCTTATAAATATTATAATAACAAACAGAATGTAACGATACAGATAGAAACTATACATGGAAAGAGCTAATATTATCCAACTATTTACTCATTGTTTAGTTTGCTTTTTAAAAAAAATAGTTTTTTGTCATCTAGCCAAATAACATTGTTTTAATTGAAATATCCGTGCCCCCCCCTTCCAGGTTTTCGACGGTTGCCTAATCGGAAAACCACCACTGGTTGAGAATTAATTAATCATAAGTTGTAGATAAATGAACGAAAAACAAAAAATGATTTAATTCAAAAGATTCTTTACTATGTGGGCAGGGTAGGGGAGAGTTGCGAAAGGGGTTTACTAAAAACAAAGTTTATTTCAATTACTATCCAGCTTTAACCCCTTGCTTACCAGACGGCGTTCTCTAGCTCACGCGCAAATCTCAGATTTCTGGGGATACTGACCTTGACGTCACGACGCTGTTGGGTGTGCTACAATGTTGAAAAAAAAAACTATGAGAATGCACTCATGTAATGCATGTGGAAAAGCTTTATGTTCCAAGGAACATTTTGAGAAATTTCACAAAGATTTGTAATTTTAATTTTCCTATTTTTTCAAATTTTGTGACAAAGACATTTTGCACCAACCCCCCCCCCTCCTGTTTCCACCCTTCAGTTAACTGCAGACAAAATGAATCCAAAATGTTTTTATAAAATCCTAATAAAAGAAAATCTACCTTATGATGTTTCCTGTGCTGGTTACTCTGGTTGTACACCTGAAGAAACCACGTATCCAGATGAGGTTACAATGGGATTTTGCCCTATGCATAGCATGTATCCACTAGTGGTTATATGGTACGCAAGGGGTTAAAGCCTTATCACACGGTAAAATTTCGTCACCACTTTACGTCAGCAAACTATAACGAAAGTGACGTCACTTCAATGTTTCACATGATTAGTTAAATTTCGTTTGCAGACAATATTTCCGACGACATTTTCGAGATGGTTAGAAAAAGTTGTCGGTTATGAAATTTGATTGACCGGTTTTTGAGGGTAGAAACGAAAACGTGCTGACGAAATTTCGCCGTGTGATAAGGCCTTTAGACAACTAGCGCAGACCAAAGTGATTTTTTTAATTTCAGTTCAATTTCTTACGAGTAATTTATTAAGAGAATAATTTAAATTTTTGCTATTAATTTTAAATTTCAGTTTGAAATAAGGTAATTTAAACATTAAAAAAATGCGTTTTTTAATAGCTTTACGCTTATTCTTTTCATCGTTTAAATGAACGTTCCTCATTGAATCGTGTTACATCATTCATCACATCCTAACTGTTGTCAGTGGCAACAAGACAATTCCACAGATGTACCAGAAGTTCGAATATTGCCATTCCTCTTTCTTAAATATTATTTCAGATTGCTATTTGGCGATAATTTGCGTAACAATTAACAATCTATTATAATTATAATTTAGAGTTACTTAATTTTACTTATTTAATTTCTATAAGAACCTTCTGTATAGATGCCGTTTTTTCCATTTCCAATTGCAAACTCTGCTTCAAAAATGACTTGATACCGCATGCCTAACCTGACTTTAAAGTATGTAAATAACCTTTTTTGACAATCTGTATACTCTTAAAACGATTATTGAAAATGAACATGAATTTTATAAATCTCCAGTTTTTTTTAAAAATAACTATAAATTTTATAGACACCCTGTATAAATACATTATTCTTTAGATACATTTGCATCTATAGATAGGATAAGATTCGACTCTGCTTGTTGTTGCTGATCTCGTTTATACACATGTTAATTTATCTTTGATATGGTGTCAGTTTCGGCCTATTTAATCCTTCGAATAGAAGTTATTTTCTTTAATCTCCCAACAAATAAGATGTCACCTACATTTCCATAGAAGGGAAATTTGCGACCTCAATTCTGAAGAAAATCTTGTTAACAACTACACATTTGCTGGATGCATATAAAGAGCGAAACCAAACCACTCATTCTCTTTCATAAACGGTGGATGTTGTCGTTGTTGTTGTTCGATTCCTTCCAGCCGCAGAAAGGACAATGCTTTTCTTGCTGTCTCAAATGACTTCTCTCGCGCTAATCCTCTTCTGATTCATTGTCCTTCGCAGCGAGGAGATATTAGGTCCACATTTAACGTAGTCACCGAATATTGAATCTCTTGACAAGAGCAGGAAAAGAATGAAAAAAATAACAATGTATGAGAATTGCAATCCTAATTCTTCAGAAGAACTAGCTTGTACCATTTTTGTGAAGTTGGAATTATTCACTCGCTTTCAAAGTGTTAGAATTGCATTAAAATCACCGTTTTTGATTCATTGAACATTTGAACGATTGAAATAAAAATTAAATTTTTACGGATTCTGGAAGATTTGGAAAATGGATATGCATCAAAATGTTTTTTAAATTACTAAACATTGTATTTTTATATTTAAAAATTACTGTTTGATTTTTTAAATTACTAGACATTGTATTTGTATATATATGTGAGAACAAAAAGGAAATAAAAATAATTAGAGAACCTGCTTTGTAATCTAAAAAAAAAAAAAAATTCGTGGACATTCGGTTCGGACAAATGCATTCCAACAACAAAAAGACTTGCACCATTTTGTCTGCGAATCAAATTCCTGCTTTGCATTTGAAAGTTGTTTCAAACTTCTAGTGCCTACTCTATCTTTCGTCGAAAGAATATTTTATGAATATTTAAAGAGCTCTGATTCGCGATTCGTACACTTTGCTCGCTGCTACTACTTTGTTTTATTGTGGAGAAGTTGAACAAAATATCTTTTCCACAAAAGATAAATAGGGTGTGTTTTTAACTAAGAGCGAGTTCAGATTTTGCATTTGGTTGAAGTGAATGTCTGTTCGAATGCTTATTTCTTCCGTTTGTTTGCGTCGTGGAATAGTAGGAAAGACTAAAAATATATGCAGACAGAGTTATGATCCAGTATAAGAGGTTTATGAGTATAAACCAAGCTGATGTTACTTCGTATAAAAATGAATAATTTTCTTACGTTACAGCTTTGAATATATTATCAGGTGTTTGCATGTACTTTATTTAGAGACATCTATTTGCAAACATGCGGAGTATCTATATAAACGACAATGGTTTTAAGTTTTACTAATTTACTACAGATTATCATGATTTTGAAAATAAACCATTTATTAATATTGACTTATTCAATGTATTCCCCAATCATATAAAGTAGAGGTTCCCAACATTTTTTGAACTAGCGCCCCCTTTTCTAATGAATATTTCAATATCGCCCCCCTTCCACTCCAGATAAAAAAGAGCATATATAATAAATGCATGGTGAAAACAAAAATTTAAAAAAAATTCTAATAGATAGAATATTGTTGTAATTGAAACGCTATCGAATTTCTTCTTTATTTAAAAAAAGAGGAATAAAAACTTTAGTTTACCTGTCATAAGGACAGGCAGGGATTTTGATGATACGGATTAATTCATAACAAACTATTGCTTTCTAAATAAATAAATTTACAGTTTCAGAGACTCATCAAAACGCTTACTTAATTATATTAAAAAGTATTTTTATTAAAATTTAAAGACGTCGAATTTCTAACTTAAATAATGAGAAGGCTGAATTTGATGCCTTTTAAGGAACTTGTTAATATCAGGCTCAATTTCACTTAAAAACAATCGCAAGTGGTCTTGTTCAGTAATATGGAGCTGATTTCTCCTTTTCGTTACCAATGTTGCCTTAGCACTAAATCCACGTTCTGCTAAATATGAAGAAGGGAATGCTATCAGAAGTCGTTGAACAATCGACCATAATCCTGAATGCAATTGCGAAATAGATATCTGCTGCTAAAATTCTTGAATTTAATTTTTAGATCGTTGTTTGTCGTCAGTTCTATTAGTTATTTTTCTAACTTAGGTGATCTTGCTGTGTTGACATTGGAAAAAGGGTCCAAAACCTAGTCTGGTCTGTTTTTGCTTAAAATGTTCTGGAATCGCTCCTTGAAGTTACAAAACACTATATTTATTTAATCTTCTAACGCCCCTTTGTGCCATATCAACGGACCCTAATTTTCTTTGGGTCTTTTACCGCACCCCTGAAAGCTTCAAAAGCCGACAAGGGGGCGTTATCGCCCACGTTGGGAACCTATGATATAAAGATTCGAATTGTATTTTAGACTTTCATTGCTTTTTTTTTGTTTGGTTTGAAGAAATCTTCAGCCGAAGACCATTCGACATTTTTAGAAACTTATGTGGACGTTGCTCCTTCATATCCAAATGGTTTTGTTTGTTTTCAACAATTTAAGAGTGGTGATTCCGATATCAATGACAATGAACGGTCTGGAGGACTAAAAAAGCTTGAAGACAATCAATTGCAAGACTGATTGGACTGAAACGAGAAAAAATTGTATAAAATATTGGAAATTATTTCTAGTTGATATATATTAGACCAATTTTTCTCAGTAAGCATTTTTTAAACAGAAAATAATGATCAAAAT
This sequence comes from Argiope trifasciata, assembly GCA_026543055.1. Classification (NCBI taxonomy): domain Eukaryota; kingdom Metazoa; phylum Arthropoda; class Arachnida; order Araneae; family Araneidae; genus Argiope; species Argiope trifasciata. The sequence goes on from JAPMOQ010031023.1 coordinate 884,076, forward strand.
GCATGGGCAAATGCAGGTTTTAACTTTGTTCGCCTAGTAGTTATTTTATTATTGATTTTGTGCTTCTTTTAATATAAAAGACATAATATTCTCATCTAAATTAGTAGTTTTTAAAAATATATTTCATTTCTTAAATTAATATTGTTTATATTGTATTTTAAATTTAATTAAATTTGATTGAGTCCCATTTTGAAATGATAAGAATGCCGATTCCCAGAGATGTAAAATTATCCTATGGGAAGGGGCCAAAATAACTCCAAAGAGGGCAAAATGATCTTTATGTTATTTAGTTATTAAGAAGCACAGAATAATTCATTTTATTCTGAAGTAAACGTTATTAATTAAGTATCAAATAACAAATTTATTGACTATTGTTATCACTTTAGTGCCGGTGTAATAACAACAAGCAATAATAGAAAATGAAAAATTAATAAACAAATCAAAAATAGATTGCGCCGAACAGTAAAACTGGATACACATTTTTACACTATTATTTAAATCTAATATAGAACATGAAGAAATGGCAGAAAAAAGAAATTATTACAATTAAACTGGAGATTGAACGATATTTTACACAATTTGATTTGTTAATTAAATAAATGCTATAAGGAATAAAATCAATTAAATCAAATATTAAAGAACTTTTCAAAAAATAAATTTAGATAGTTCATTCAAGTATAGTAAAACAATTGTGATCATTACTATAATATTTTTCCGAAGAAAATAAAAATTCATTCAAAATAAACTGATTAATTCTTAGTGAAAATTTTCATGCAAATCCCAAATTCTTTTGAGCAAAAGTATTTACAATATATCTTCAAACAAATTTCTGTAAGTAAATTTTTTTAACCAATAGTTTGAATTTTTTTTAATTCATCAGAGTGAAACAGTCATTTTAAGAGTACGAATTATAATTAATGACCCAAGAAATTATTTGCGATAAAATTCAGGCGAATCTATTTCCTACTTCGATTGCTGAAACAGATTTCACCGTAAGTTTGATCCTCGTCAGAAGTTCTCATTAAATTGAAGAAAAAAATTATAGTAATAAAATTAAATTAGAAAATACAAAAATAGTTTCAGTCAGAATTTCAAAGCATATAAGATGAATAAACTTAAAATTGCTTTTAACTCTGCCGACACCCTCCGACATTTTTGCCGTGCAACGATGGCAGAGTGTGCATTAATTACCGAAACACATCTTAAATGGTTGCATCAAATTTAGATGTAACAATACACTGAGACACAAAACGTTACGTTACGATGGTAGCAAATGCATTCATTACTAAAGAACATTTTATAAATCTTTGGATTTAGATCCAACAAGTGAGAGAAATGCAAAATACTCTGTTACACTGGTCAGCATGTGCATCCCTTGCTGAAAAATGTATACCATATGAGTGACGGTATTTTCTCCCAATTAAGTTGTGAAATATGTGATGCTAAATTATACTGACAATAAGCGGCTATCGAAACAAAATGTTATACCATATTGTTACAAACCTATCATATTGCTTCTCAACAATAGTGATGTCTTCGTGAGAAAGATCGTTTTACGATCAGCCCTGTGGTTGCTGATCAGATGTCGTATCAAGGATTCCAGAGCTTGGCGACAAAAATGGCTAATGCTCGAATATTCTAGAACTTTGTAGATCCGTCCATTGGGAACGGAGATACGCCTAACTGCCCTAGAAGACTCTAGGTCCACCTCCCGGGAACTATAAAAGGTCGGCAGCCTCAAGCTGCGAGTCGTCGAGGTGAATTGCAGTTGGAGTCGCCGACAAGTAACGAGTCTTCAAGAGTATCGTAAAGCAGCAGTTGAGTCAAGTCAGCTCTAAACTGAGCTGTGAATCGACTACTTTGGAGGTTACTACGTGTCGTGCGTGGAATGGCCAGTCTTAGGTAGCAATGCAGCGAAAATTAGAAGATGCACAGAAGTGTTTCAGCTGCCTGAAGTGACCGTAGAGCGAAGCTGCGAGGATTCTCTCAGGCCACTTTGTGTGCTGAGGACGATTACTACTTGTGGGCTACTTTTATTTACCTTTCTTATTTAGCAGGACTGTTAACTTAAAATCCTCCATTTATAAATAAAATCAGTACTAATTAATTGACTTTGTCCTGATGGTTTGGTATAAAGTCTTAATTTCAAGTTCAAATTCTGTTTCATCAAACATCATTGTGCTAGTGGAACTGGTGCACTTTAAACAAAGTTGGCTCTCAAATTCCTATGTTTGTGAATCCGTGAAAAAAATAATTCGTTGTTTTTCGCCCCTGAACTTATTTGCCTGTACAAGGCAATGTACAAATAGCACTCAGATGCTAGTTATCATACAATACGATTATAATGAGCGGAAAATGCAAGAACATAGTATAAACATTATTTCTGTACATTTTTCCAACTACCAAATTTCCTCCATCAAGATCGAGATTTTGCTTTTTTTTTAAAAAAAAAAAGCTGACTGTGAGCATAAGAATCCAGATACATGGAAAAATTCTGTTTAAAATGGGTTAAATATCTATACTATTCACTGGATGAAATGAATCAAGTTACCGCATTTCACCTATTGAGCTTGATTTCTTTGCCGAGCGACCCCGTGAAGATGCATGCTGACAGCGAAACAGAAATCATGTCTTTCGACGCCGGTGTGTGTGGAGTGGAATCCAGCCCAGGTGTCGTCCTCATCATCTGAATGCGTTTCAAAAGGACGAGAGCCGTCCCAATATAAACAAAATGTTACTTTCAAACGGGTCGTTGTTATAACTAAACTAAAACTTAAAAAACAACATTCACCGAAGAGAATTCAATGTGCAAATTGTACAGAACCTTCGTGTAAAAATTATTTCTGTAATTTTTCCCATCCAGCTCGATCGTTTTCTTTTTTAAAAACAGTAGCTGCAGGCATAAGATTCAAAGTGGTATTACCACATTTTATTTATCTTATCCTTCTTGTTCAGTTTTTACTGCAGAATTAAGTGGTCATGTATATGCTCTAGAGGAAATTTCTAATAGTCTGGATAAAAATTTTATCATCCATACGGACTCTTTGAGCGTTTTGCATTTTCTAAAATCATGTAATCCTCATCCTCATCCCTTGGTATTAAAGGTCTTAGATGCTCTTGATAAACTAACTTCTCGTAATTATAATATTTTATTCCGTTGGGTACCATCCCATGTTGTAATTTTAGGCAGACAAGGCTACCAAATCGGCGACTCATTCAATTGCTACCAATATCCTGTGAACGACATAAAGAAACACATTAAAAGGCTTCTTCTAAACGGAAGAGACAATGTGACCTGTTGATAAACAATAAACTTCATGTGATCAAACCCCATGTGCAACTTTGGACCTCATTAGCTAGCAGAAAAGCAGATACTGTTATGACACGTTTACGAATTGGAGACACTAGATTCACCCTATTCATTTGTTGTTATTTGTACAGCAACCATTGTGTTCGCGATGTAGTTGTCATATGTCTATACAGCATATTTTGTCAGAATGCCCAAATTTCAATGCCTAGAGATTGAACTTTTTTTAAAAGTCTTCCCCTTTATTGTCTTTTCTGCTTGATAAAATCCCTCATGTCCAATTGTTTTCCTTTTTGAAGTCCATAAAGTTTTATCCGTTTATTTGAATCCGTTATTCGTTACATAGCTTTCGGGCATTTTTTTTTTTTTTGCATTTTCAGTCTGTATGCTGAAACCAAATATTTTTTCTAATATAATTACCAAATTTCATGTATCCAGTCTTTATAATCTATATTTATCTTTGTACGCAATTGCATTGAAGTCACAACCGGACTTGTTTTGAAATTTTTCATTCCAAAAATTCAAACTGAAATTTATATCAAAAGACCCTTACCAAATTCCATCCATCGTATCTGGTTATATGAAAGAGAAATAAAACACAAGGGTTCCTTCTGATTTTCATTCTGTTTGTTGAAATTGCTGCGCGTTCGAAAATTAAATGACCAAATTTCATCCATCTAGCTGCTTTCATTGCTCTTTATTCGTGTACGCATTTCTTCGTCATTGAATCGATGGACCTGCTTTTCAACTTTACATTCCGAAAGCAGAAGCTGAAGTTTATTTTAAAATGTGTTTACCAAATTTCATTTATTCAGTCTTGCATTTCTAGTTTGTTCGCTTTGAAATATCCAGAGACACATTAGCCTCCGATTAAGCTTTTGACCTTCATTGCTGGAAGTGAAATGGGTGATGAATAAGTTTGTTGTTCTGTACAATGTCGGAAATTAAAAAAAAAAAGTCCCGTGGTTTGTCTCGATTGTCAAAAGCAACAGAGAGGTGCCTGAAAATGTCACATCAAAGAGCAGAATTACAGAGACATTTGCAAGATTTTTTTTTCTATTGAGACGAGTAAGAAATATTAAAAAATTATCTTTTTTCCATTCAGTGAATTTCGCAATTAAAAAAGAATTGAAAGTAGAAGAAAATTTGATGATCCAATGCTGGCTGATTTTGGGCAATCGATACATTTTCCCGCACTTTATATCGCCTGCGCCCATTGAGATAGGGTGGCATGATAGTGGGGAGGAAATTCTCTAACGAAATACTTTTAACTTTGCCAATTACCTGTAGATAGCAGCACGATACATATCATCCTTTCTGTGCCAGATAATCGTATACAGTAAAAGCTCCTTATTCGCGCTTCTTTCATTCGCGTTTTCACTATTCGCGGATTAAAAAAATGCGACCCAATCCCTATATTCGCGGATCTAATAAGTACATAAATAATAATAAAAGCATTCCAATTGGTATCTAACCCAATATCCTTTGTAAATGCCGTCAAATGGACTAATAAAAAAAGTAAAATAGATCTTATTACAACTTTGTCTAAAGTATGTTGTTAAATGCAAACTGCAAACATAGCCGAAATCGCGAAGGGAATAGGACGAGAAGGGTTCGAACAGATAGAATCAAGTAACATTCAGGAACTACTTGAATCGCAAAATGAAGATCTGACTGAAGCCGACTTGGAGGAAATGCTAAATTCACAACCCATTAAGGAAGAGGCTTCTACAAGCACTGGAAACGAGACATTTAATTTGAAAAATCTTAGTGAAGGTTTAAGAATGGCAAATGAGCTTTGCGATTTCTTTATGGACATTGATCCGTCCATAAAACGAAGTCTTATTTTTAAGAGACAAATTGCCAATGCGACTGCTGCGTATCAGTCTGAATGGAAGGAGCTTTAAAAACTGCCAGGAAAGAGAAAATGACAAAATTCTTCAAACCATTGCCCTAGCTTTAAGATAATTAATCAAAATGTCAAAAACTTCAATTAAATTGATTTTTTATATATTTGTTTTTATTTTATTTTGTCACCTAGGAACATAGTTTCTATAATCCTATATAAATTACCATTCCTTATTCACAGTTTCCGTATTCGCGGCATATTTATGGAATATATACCCCTCGAATAAAGAGCGTTTACTGTATATCATAGGTTCCCAACGTGGGTGTTTGAGGCTTTCGAGGGGACGGTAAAAGACCCAGAGAAAATTGGGGGATATGGCACGGAAGGGCGGGGCAGGATTAACCAAACACAATTTAAGAAAGACTTAAAAATCACGCTCATTATCACGTGTGCGAAAATTCCCATATTTCGATATGAGACTTCACTGTTTCATTTCATCTGGATGAGGCCACTTTACCAACCAATGAAGCGTTATTACTGCCATGCTTGAGGTTTACCAAACATGAAAAAATATATCAAGAAATGTTGTTTGCTACCAATTTGGAAACATACAAAAATGAAAACCATATTTGATACACTGGAAAAGTTTTTGAAGCAAAATAAATTTTTTTTAATAATATCTTATAACTTTCTAAGAATGACACACCGGCTATGACAGGGTGTCACAAAGGTTGCATACCATGCTTAAAAAATAAAGTTCTTGACGTTCTTGCTGTGCATTGTGTAATTCATCGAGAGCATTTGGGTGTGAAAATTTTAAACGAACGCCTCCATACATCACAGTAATATGCTATATGAGCAGTTAATAAAATCAGAAGCAATTGTATGATAGATTATTTAGTCATCTTCACTCAATGATGAAGATTTCAACCTATTTCTGCTTCACACAGAGGTGCGCTGGCTTTCAAAATTTACTTGTTTGATTCGACTTTTTAATCTGTTTAAATCTATGATAGAGTTCCCAGGAAACTAAGACACGTAATTGCGTGACAAGATCATCACATTAAAGAAAGATATTGCACTCTTAGTAGACCTGTATAAATAGTTTAATGATGCCAATCTCCAACTTGAAGGCGACGAATTAAACTTGATTAAGACTAAAAATAGCGTTGGCGCTTTCGTGTCCAAATTGTTATTATATAATAGGCAGACTTGAATTCAATAACTTCCCATGCTTATCAGCAATATCATTCAAGTGTGACGACTTGCTTGATTGTCAACACTTCGAAAACCTCTACAATGACTTCAAGGAATTATTCCAGGACATTTTAAACATGGACATACCAGACTGGGTTTTGGATCCTTTTACCAATGTCAACACAGTAAGATCATCTCATTTTAAAGAACTAATAGAAGTGACGACCAATGAGGAATTAAAAATTAAATTCAAGTATGGCTAGCAAGAGTTCTGGCTACAAAAGTCGATTTCGACCTGTATTCAGGATTATGATCGATTGTTCAACGATTTCTGATAGCATTCCCATCATATTTAGCAGAATGTGGGTTTAGTGCTGTGGTAACATTTGTAACAAAAAAGAGAAATCGGCTCCATGTTACTGAACGCGGCGATTTACAATTGCTTTTATAAGTAAAATCAAGCCTGATATTAACAAACTTCTTAAAATGCATCAAATTCAGCCTTCTCATTAATTAAGTCTTTAAATTTTAATAAAAATACTTTTTAGAATAATTAAGTATACGTTTTGATTGTTTTCCAAAATTGTCAATTTATATATTTAGAAAGCAATAGTTTATTATGGATTATTTTGTATAAAATCCCCTGCCTGTCCTTATAACAGGTAAGCTAACACTTTTATTTCACTTTTTTAAATAAAGAAAAAATTCAGTAGCGTTTCAATTTCGACAATATTCTACCTATTACTAATTTTTTTATATTTAATTCTTGTTTTCATCATACATTATGTGCGCTCTTATTTCTCTGGAGTGGGAGGGGGGCGGTATTGAAATATTCACTAGAAATGGGGGCACCAGTTCAAAAAAGGTTGGAAACCTCTGGTATATATGGAAATGTTGCCCTGTTTCTTTTGATGTTTTTTTTCTACAAGTGAAGAATTTATTTAAAATTGCGTAAGTTGCGGTGGTTGAAAATTTTTTTAAAATTTCCGGTTGCTGTATTATTATAATTTTTTATAGTAGCAAATATATTTTGGGATGTTAAATATTTTTTATAATAGAGTATAATTTCTTCAATTTTTTAAATATTTAATTTAAACGTTATGCTATATGAACAACTATGCGTAATTTAAGCATTATGTATATTTGTTAATTATATTAAAGTCTAAATACCTCTTTCCTAGCAAGCTGTATTTCAGAATAATTGATTATTAATATTTTTTTTCTTTCATAATTTTTATATTTTTTTCTTTCATAATTTTTCATTTTATTTATTTATAAAAAATTAATTAAAAAGTTGAAACTGGTAGAAAACTTGATCATTCATTTATTTTGCAAGCATTTTAATATTTAAGTTGCTTTGTGGCTGTCAATGAGTGTAAAATGACCAATTCTTCATTACTGAATGTTATTAATGTTGCCAGTGTTGTATAGATGGCAGCAGCATCTCACTACGAATGATCGGTATTGAGAATTTGTGATTTCATGTAAATATTTGTAGCGAAAAAAGAAAAACAGGTATCAAAATGGAGGAGATATTGAGATACCATTCAAACCAACAAAACGAGGAGGAAGAAATATGAATACAAACGATTTCGCATTACTTTTGATTTCAAAATGTTAAGTGTGGATCGTTCATTTTTGGAACAGATCCATACGATGACGATGGAAACCTGAATGAACGTTTGCAACGGTGAGTGAAATAGGAAAATATCTTTGGCCCATTTGAGGTGGTTTTAAGAGTCGACTGAAAAGCACTTTTAGATTTGAATTCCGCAACTGAATGGAATTAAACTTTGTAAACGAGTCGATGTTGCCATCTGAAGATGTTTCTTTATGTAAAATGAAATATTTTCTTATTAAAATTTCGTAACTCGACGAGTCGACCATATCCTTCGATATCCTATTAAAAATGGACTTGTGTGCAAGTTTACTTTCGTTTTACGGGAATTGTAGCAGGGTTTGTGTATTTAAACCAAGGAAAAATTCTTGACACTCACATGAACGGTGATCACATATATATACAAGGAAAAAAAAAGCATAATATATTTGTAATATAAGATACACTTGAAAAACAGAAAGTACCGTTGACAACAAGCGAACAAATAATACTTTTTGCCGCTAACGAAGAGCGAGTTAGTGTCCTGCCAGTACCAGTTTCACCAACACCGGATCTGGTTGTTTACAAAAAAACATCTCAAGAGTGCCCCCTCACATTACAAACATACTTCTGGGTTGGAGTATACTGTGCCATGTATGTTCAGCATTCATTTATACATATGAATAAGAATACAAAGAATAAAAAGATACAAATAAAATAATTAACTAAAAATATTATTTAAAATAATTAAATCACATAAACATACTCCCACCCATCAAGAATTCGTTTTTGATGCACAGGTAATCAATCAATAATTCTAAATGTAAAGCCTTCGTAGCAAAGCATACAAATACAACAATATAACCTTTCATTGTTTTGGCGCCTCTACCTCGGTGCTTCAATATAGATATTGAACATGCGTAATCAATAGCATAGACACAAAATGGTCTATCGAGAGTCACTCGACCCTCAGGAAGAACTCCCATTTTTTCTCTCGACATATTACTTCTAAATCTACAGCATAAAATACAATTTAAGGCACATTTCTTAACTATTCTTTTAACATTTAATACCCAAAATGTTTGGTGTAAAGCACCTATTAACAAATTACCACATGCATACAAATTTAAAATATGAGACATTGTACAATTAGAATATTTAATGTTGGTAATTAGAATAATGTATGCTGGTTAGGTATTATGATAGGATGTTTTGCATTATACAGCAAAGGTGCATTTTGAAGATGACCTCCCACTCTAAGCAATCCGTCCTTATCAATGAATGGACAAAGTGCTGATAGTGGGCTTTTCTAGGGCATTAGTTCGTTTGACTTCATGCAATTAATCTCGGCATCAAAAAATAAACTTTGAACATATTTTATAATCATATTACAAGCAAGAATTCTTTCCTTTGTAGTTAAAGGTTTAATTATACCTGCAGAATTATTATCAACCTTACCAGCTTTACAATTATTTATAAATCTAATACAAAAATATTACATTAATTAGCTTAGCATAAGGTGAATATTTTTTCAATTAATAAATTTGTTAAGTCATTTTTCAGAATTGCAGCAAATACACATTCAACCTTTTTCCTTTCTGTAAGAACAGAGTCATGGTTTTTGAGTATCGGTTGCTTTGGGCAATCAGCCTCTGATGATGTTAGGAAAGTAGGGCCCTCCCACCATAGGCGAAAATCTGGCAGGTCCTTTGGAGACAAACCTCTAGGTCCTACATCTGCAGGATTTTCCTTAGACGGCACGAACCTCCATCTATTTCTAGGGATGAGGTCCAAGATCTCTGAAATTCTGTTGGCAACATAGGCTTCCGATTTCTAGGAGGTAAAGACAACCAGGAAAGAACAACTTGGGAACCTGTCCAAGCATATAAATGAATAGCATAATCATGAAAGGTGTTAACCACAACAGAAAATAATCGGGCTAACAGGAGAGTTCCATTTTACTCCAGCCGTGGAATGGATACAGGCTTGAGCAGAGCTATTTCGCTTTTAGCTAATTTATTTAAAACATACGGAGAATTGGAAAGCCACTTTTTTAAGGAAAATCTTTGGACATCTAGAATTTCCGAGAATTTTTGGATTAACGCGATTGCTTCTTTAGTTTTTGCTCCAGCCATAATATCCTTCTTATAAAAGGAATTTTGAATTATTTTAGATATTTTAGGACTTATAATTTGAGAATCCAAGCCTCATTGATATAAACATCTAGTAGCTAAAGATGGAGTGGGTGAAGTTCCATAAGTCACAGTAGTAAGTTTATATTCCTTAATAGTGGAATCAGGCGAATTTCTTCATAAAATATTTTGCAAATTTTGATCTTCTGGATCAATTAAAATTTGTCTATACATTTGCTTTATATCAGAAGTGACAGCACTTTTATCGTTTCTTTGCACAGCTGTCAGTTTGTCAAAGTTGCGACATTCAGATTTTTTTGCGTGTGTTTATTCCTGAGAAACCATGGCATGTTGCTGATTTGCTTCAGCATAAAGAATTATTGAAACTAATGCTATACAAAATGAACATAAATTCTCTGCTAAGAATTTCTTCTTGTTAAGAATTTACCAAAAATCAATGACATATCTTCTTGTGTCAATTTCAATGATTAAAATTTCTATAAGTTTAAAGTCTTTTGCCTGTCTTCATTTAGAAGTTTGCCAAATTTGTAAGCTCTCAGGTGAATTGTTACGGATATAAATGTCTCTGATTAGTAGAGAATCTTTTATGTTTGATTGCAAAACATTTGTAAAAGTAGCCTCTTTCGCACTCTATTTATTCACCTAATCCTGGCAATATTATGTGTAGTTATGTATTATATTAAGCATAATAATTACAAATTAAAAGGACATCGAAGCTTAATTTCACTTTTTCTTCAGATGTCCACATGGTAAAAGTTTAAATCTCGCTGGCTTCTTGATATAGAATTTTTTTTTATTGCTTTTAATTATTATTACTCGAAATTCATTGCATTTTAAATGCTGTTTATTAGTTTGAATAATATTACATTACATTAAGGATAAGACCAAACATCTAACATTAATTAGTAAATTAATTTTAAATTATAATGGCTAATTTTCCTAACTAGGCCACAAAAAATAGAACAAACAAGACATCTGAAATTTCATTTCTTTTTTATCAAACTATTGAATTCGAAATTTATTTTCATCTTACTTTTATGACAAACCTCACATTATTAAAAAATTTCCAATATTAAAGCAAATCTGGAATTTCCTTTTTTTAAGAAATAACTTCCCCTTTTAAGAACCCTCAAAATAGCAGAGAATCAGATTGAATGATAACTGGCTACATAATTTTCCGCGGAGTCTCACAGCATGAAATATATGAGAGCTCTTCTTTAATTTAATGCAAATATAAATAACAAACGGCAAATGTCGTTGTGAAAGAACATGGAGAGGATTTGGAGAGTAGGAATATCCTCTTAATAATATTTACAAAAGTGAGAACTGCTAACTTTAAAGTTTTCATTCTTGCTTGTGGTTTATGTTAATCTAGTATATTGTGTTAATTCTTATTTTGTTTTGTGAGTTAACTGTTAATGCTACAGTATAATTCGGTTGCAACCGTTGACACATAAAGTGATTCTAATCGGGAACTGAGATTTAGCATCGGGAAAAGTAATCCTCGTTGCATATTTTTTTTTTTCAAGCACACAGTGCAAAAGCATTTACCACTCTGTTGAATAAATTGACATTCTTTATATAAGTTTGTACGGGAAATCAATATAAATGACATTTTTGTAGTTAAAATATTCCATATCATTATAAATCAACAAAACTGCATTTAATTAAGCAGTTCATGGCGTCTATAAAAATGGGTCAAAAGCAGCAACAAAAACTTTAGGACCTTAAAATAATTAAAAATGGAAATTCCGATCAAATGAAAAAACAGTGAAGTAAAAGACTTGCTGAGATATAATCTGAACCCAAATTTTTTTTCTGTTTTTTTGAGGGCTTGCTTCTTGAGGTGTGTAATTTAATATTTTTTCTGTATCTTACTTGAAACATATCGTATTAAGATAAGTCATGCGTTTGGCTCAGCATCGCTAAATAGGACTTTTGTGCTATTAAAACAAACTACAGCAGATCAGGGGTGCCAGAATGGTCACTCTTCACGGAACTCATGATATTTTCTGGTGGTACTAAATTAAGACAGTCATAGGTTTTTAATAACTAAGCCTTAATTTTAAAAAAGTGAAAAAAGGAACCTACAATTTAAGAACACTTAAATTTCAGTAAGTAAAGTTGAACATTGTTAAAATCTAAAATGACAGCACTACAAGGATCAATAAAAGGACATTCCCTAAAAGTATATAAGCATCACATTTAAAATGAGAAAAAAGGGGCAAAAAACGAAAGAATTCGGAGCAAATGAATCAATTTACCAGGCGAAGTATCCCCCGAAAAGAAACAGGTTCTCAAGTGGAATAAAATCTCATTATATAGTGGAAATGTCATGTCTAGGATGTAAACAAAACACAGATGTTTTGAACCGGAAAGTTAATACGACAAGTGTGTAAAGTCTTTGTAATGGGGTCTGAAAAGTCACATAGAGTTTTAGAAATTTCGTATAAGTAGCAGGAATCTGCAAAAACTGGATTCGAAGCTGGGCACCAAACTTCCAGTAGAACGCAGGGATGCCAGAACAGAAACTTGATATTCCACTTTGTATCTAAATAAGAAGTATTGAAGGGGCTTGAAAAGTCTTCACTTGTTCACAGTAGTCACTCAAACACCCATAAATGTCGGGTTCGAGTACTCAGTCGAAAGACTCTGGGAAACATCAGGGCTTCATCCGTGGATGATAAATCATATCCTTATAGGTTAAAGTATTTACCGCATCCATTAAGCAAGGTAGACCTATTTAAAAAGTTATTAAGTAAGGTAGATCCAGTAAAGAGGATGGTCTTCAATTGTCTGATGTCAGCAAAGCCGATAGAAAGTTCGGGTTCGAATTTGGGAGTGACTCTAGTGGGATCGGTTGTAGATCAATTGTTTAAGCAACTCTCGGTTAAGAAGATCTTCGGGTGGGCGTTGTCTATCGATGTTGTAAAATCAAATCAAAGCCCTTTCCGATACTCGATTTCCGCTGGCACCTACTGAGTCCTGCAAAAAAGGTGTTTCAACAGCAAAACCTCTTTCATTTGGGTTTTCACACTTAATTTGATGTTTTTAGAAATTTTTACAATGTTCCATGACTATTTTGGATTTTCCCCGGGTCTTCACTTAGCTTTTGGGTAAGTGTTGGTTTATCTTGAGAAAATTTTAAATCTTAGTGACAGTAAATTCTGCATTTATTCCGACAATATGAGTGCTCTGGAGGCCCTCAGCCATCCTCATACTAAAACGCATCCACTAGCTGTAGATATCCTTTATATTTGGAGAAGTATTCAAACTCGGAATTACCAAATTTTATTTTGTTGGTTACCTGACCACGCTGGCGTTGTAGGCAATGAATCTACCGATGCTGTAGCAAATCATATACTTCTTTACAAAGAGGTATTACATGCACTGATTTCAGACAATATATTTTGCATTTTTTATCTATGGAAGGAATCATGGGAATTGTAGATATCTAATAAACTGCATTCTCTTCAGCCTGACATTACTCGGTGGCCTGTGGTTCGAGTCCGCGAGCTGGACATCAAATGGACTAGGCTTCGCATTGACCATACTCGTCTCACACATAAACATTTGCTGTTTGGAGAGAGATGCCCAGTCTGCATTGCATGTCATGTTAATTTGACTGTCATTCATATTTTATCTGAATGTCCAATTTTTAATCCCCATCGTTTACGTTTATTTGGTACATCATCTTCAAACATTCATGACCTGGTGAGAGAACATCTCTATACAAATATTTTTACTTTTTTGAAAGAAATTGTTTTTTTTCCATCTCATTTAATTAAAAAGTTTTATCTCCACATACCTTAGTCTTTTACTAAGATATGTGGTAATAATTTTATATTTTAATAATTAAAATATATGGTCAGTAATTTTTACTTTAAGTTTTTATAATTTCACTGTATAGTTTCACTCATTTTAATCTTCAACCCTATGTTTGGGGCAGCATGGTCAGATATAGCTATTGTGCCACAAACTCCTAACTAACTGACTCAAAAGATAAAAAATTTCAAATATTCAAACATTAAGATATTGAAGTTTTTCAATTTCCATTCAACCAAAGGTTAGTGTCTAGGAGATGCGTGTGTTATTTTTTAGAGATGTGGGTTAGGGTATATTGTGTCTTAAAATATTCTAGAGATGTCCCCAGAATAGTAGAAGCAGATGCTTGAAGATCGGGAGATTTAGATTTTAAGTGTACCAACTAATGGATTTATACGATTTTATAAAGGACATTCAGTGGAGAGCAGTATCATTTTTTAGAAAGTAAAAATGAGAAATTAAGATGTTAGAACAATACGATTTGATAGAATCACTATGATAAATAAAACCCTCGGATATAAAAATAACGTTCCCACTGGTTCCAACTATCAGTAGGGGTCCATATAAAGAATTTCTTAAATACATTAAATTCGCAAAGTCCATATAATAAAATTTTAAAAAATATGATGTGAAAAATTTAAAAAAATGTCATTGAAAGATGAATTGTAATGGGATGCCGATAGTTGATATAAGATCCAATATGAAGGTTCTAAAAACTTAAAAGGGGTATTTAAGAAGGGAGTATTGAGGGTGCTTGAAAAGGAGGTGCGACCCTTTATGCGATGTACTTCTTAAACGAAGTTAAAATCCCTTAAATATGTCAGCAAATAAGAATAAAAAGGAAAAGGGCATTCTTTGTAAAATTTAATGTTAATTAGCAACTCCTAGACTCCACAACTAGTTTTTTGTGTTCTTAGCTATTTTTTCTGAGGTTTAGGTGTTGTATTAACTCTTAATGAGTGAAGCAGGAGCGCAGATGAAGCAGGAACGCAGGTTGGATAGATATTTAATTTCTATTTATTCTTAACCACATTATGTAGGTATTAAAGTCCCCTAACATCTCATCTCATTTTTCATCAATCCCCCTATGTTCGGTGTTTTATCTACATTTTACTAATTTATTTTTCTTTTTTCCAGGTTAGGTGGGGCGAGGGACCATGGGTCCCCCCCCCTTCCCAGGCGGATTGGTAACTTTTTTTAAATTTCTTCTAATTATTAATTATAAAATCCTTAATCCAACCTCCGGTCAGCCAGTCGGGGCCGACCTTGTTTTTTATAAGTTTTTCTATGTCCCGTGTTCCACTTTATGATATATAACCAGGTATAACTTGCATGAATAGTTTGTGCCAGAGATTTACTTTGACACCCAACAGAAGCACCACGAAGGAGATCACAGCCCTCAACCGATGCTATGAAGATATTGTCAGGTCGGTCTAATGCCACTTGGTCATACCAAGCCGAATGAGAGTAGCTCTTCCGAATGAAGGCAGAAGTGTGCACCTTTCGTTGTTAATGAGCACCGTTAAGGTGAAAGTACGATTTTGTTCGAACACACAAAGTATGTGGTCAAACTCATTCACCCAACCGCAAGTCAGATTTTAAATCCAAATCGGAGTCCGACGCAATAACTTCAGAGATATAATTTGTAATGGGAACTTGGAGGACTTTGCAGTGACGACCTATTTAATGTGCCCAAACTGCCATTAGCCAACACGGTGATCTTTGGCAGAGACGAGGACAAGAACTTGCTATCTTTCGGTGACGAGACTGACGCTCTATCAATCAAGCTACCGCGGCTCCGAAGATATTATAATACACCAATAAAAGATAGAATAAGTCATTCTTTTCAGCTATATAAGCCGGGTTTGCAAACTCGTCATGAGGAATAAAAGTTATGTGTATAAAAAATAAACAGATTTAAAATAGATCATCTAAGAAGAAAAAGCAGTCTCAATCAATTCCCTCTTCTTGGATCAATGTATCGCACATTGTCATGCTAACCCTGAAGGCCTCATTTATTTTAGCGATAGCAGCTTTGTTCTTGATTAAATTTTTGAACCGGGCACTCTCATGAGGAGACGCGGGTTTTCAAAGATAATTTTTTGTATAATCACAATAATATTAGGATCCATGTTTCCGGGTTCTTTACATTAGCACAGTGGCGAGCCTAGTCTTTTAAATCGATGGAGATATACTGGGAAGGGTCCGTGCCTACTTAAATTGTAAATTAAATCGATATCGTGAGTAAGGAATTTATCGTCCACCTTGTCAAGGTAGGTTCGAATCTGGACTCCGGAGGGAGGACCAAAATCATTCCAATGTTGACTCCACTCCTGCATGATTAAAGATTTTAGTTTTCGTTTTAGGAAAGAATATGAAGATGGGATCCAAAAGTCCTCTACTGATGTCGTGGCTTCTTTAGCGTATTGGTCGGCCACTTGGTTTCCAAAGATTCCAACATGGTCCTTAACCCACTCTAGGTCGACCATATTATCTATATTTAAGTTTTCTTTAATTTTATTAACGAAACCAGACCTAGAGTTGTGGATTTTAAGGGCTGCCATTGAAGTTAGGCTGTCAGTAAATATATTTGGGGTTGTTCTTTCTTTGACAGCCCACCCGGCCTTAAAATCGATGGCCGCCAGTTCCGCCTGAAAGACGGAGTTAAATTATTTCAATTTAAAAGAATTTTTTAATACTGATTCAATTTTTAAAAGCGCACAATTTGAATCCAGAGGAGTTATTCAATATGGACCCGTCCGTGTATATATCAACAGCTGCCCGACTCCTCGGGGGCTCACCTTCTTTAGGTGAGTACGGGTGTCCCAATCCCGAGGTACCCAGGGATCTTTACTAACTTTCAGTTTACTCTCCCCTAAACCTTCTGCTTTTGACTTTCATTCTTTCCCTCGACGGCAAGCGAAGGAGCTCCCGATGAGAAGCTGTCGCCGCCCTGTTTGCTTCTTGCTTCTCATGGACAGCCAAAGTCCCCACGTGTTGGTCGTGCTTAGCGGCTCACTTGAAAGACGGGCGGTGTACTGTGGTTGGTCTCCGGTGTATCTATCGGCTAGTACCTAGTCACCTGAGTGGCTAGTCTGCTAGGGATCAAGTGAAGTCGTTACTCCTTGGGCTTGGCGTTAAGGGTGGTCACTGTCCTCGGTGGTAACTTCCAACGTATAGGTACTAATTATTAGCACTAAGGTGGATACCGAGGCTGGAAATGACCAGAGACGGTGATTGCCTTCCCATGTTGGGTTCCATGGTGGGCCGTGCCCAAATCTTTCTTGATATCGTATGGCTCCGCGTAACAATGGTCCATTCAGATAGCATCATAAAGCACAATTTCCTTTAAATAATTCTTTCCATTTTGATCGGGGTTTTTTTTGTTATTAAACGGGTCTCTAAAGTTAACGAAACGTTCAATAATGTATCCCCATTTCTTATCCAAAAGGCTGTAACGGGAACTGTAGGAGACGTTACATCAATAAAAAAATGCGGTCAGGTAATTTGCTTGTTGAGGTGAATTACCGTAAGCAGGCCCAGCAGATACAAAAAATAAAAAAATTGACTGCAATACCAGTGACTGTAAATGCACATCAATCTTTTTATACTTCTAAATGCCTAATTACTTCCGGGGAATTGTTAAATGTTCCCCTGGAGATAATTATTTAAGAAATAAAACCGTAGAGAATTACAAATTTCCGCCGCATCACACTTCAACGTGATGGAGAAATAATATAAACAAAACACCTTATTTTAAGGTTCAATACACCTAAACTGCCTGAATTCGCTTATGCTGGCTACATCAGAAGGCCTGTCAGTCCGTCCATACATCCCAAACCATCTTCGATCCGTTCCTTGTCCAAAAAGCTTTTGCAGCTACCGTCGTTGAGGAAATCTCAAGAAGAAAAATGCGCTCTGGTGACTTACTAGTGCAAGTCGATACCAAAAAACAAGCTCAAAATATCATCAAACTGAAAGCTGTAGCCACAATACCTGTTTCTGTGAGTCCGCACACTTCTCTAAACTTCTCCAAAGGTGTCATAACTTGCGGAGAATTATATAATGTTCCTCTAGATGAAATAAGTTCAGAGTTGTAGAAACAAGGTGTAACCAATGTTCGCCAAATTACAATTTGACGAACAACTATTACCGACAAAACATTATATACTCACTTTTCATAATCCCAAATTGCTAGAATGTTTATATGCAGGTTACATAAAGTTACCAGTTCGCCAATACATTCCTAACCCATTAAGGTGTTTCCAGTGCCAGCGTTTTGGCCGACGGAGTTGATATGCCAAGAGAGACGGAGCGTTGATATGCCAACTCCTACTCCTGGAATTAGTTATGCATCCATTGTTCAAAAACCCTTTTGCTCAAACTGCTCCTGTGCCAACTGCAAGAAACAGAATCTAGCAACAAAGTCTCCGGAAGATTCTGATAGCTCGACTAAAAATACACCGGCATCTTCTAAACAAGATTTCACAAAACAGAAAAAAGGTCGTAAGAATAACCCCCTTATCTCACTAACGCTTAAACTCGCGAAGTGTGGACTTTCGCAAAAAGATCTTGCTGGAAAGTTTAAAATATATAACTTAAAGAATTCAGTTGCTCTAGGATTAGCGAATCAGAATATCGCTCATAAAGACTTAACCACCATTTTTGGTGACACGCTAAACAGCCCAGATTTTAAACTCCATCCATCTGAGGATGAAGATTCCCCTGATATGAGTTGCGAAGACCTAGCAACTCCAACAAATGCTCCTTCTCATTCATAAAAATCTCTTTCTTAATGGGTACCTTCGTTTCCTGGAATTGTCTCGGGCATTTGTTCCAAAATGTTTTGAAATTAAGTCCATTATCAACCAGTTTCACCCTATTTGTATTGGTTTCTTGGGTTCCAAGAGAATTTCTTGACACCCAATATTGCCATTAAATTGCGCGGCTATAATTCTACACGAAAAGATGCAGATACAGCTTCTCATAGTTCTGGTGGTGTTTGTATCTTCACATCCAATCAGTATCCGAGCTTGTCTCTCAATTTAAATACTTCTCTTCAGGCTGTGGCTCTGCTAGTTCATGTACGAAAATTGGTCAGTCTGTTGCATTTATTTACCTCCGAATGTTATCATACCTCAGCAAGAACTTGACAATCTAATTGACCAGCTTCCTTCGCCCTTTATCCTGATAGACGATTTCAATTGCCATAGTACGTTATGGGGTTCGGATAGTACAAATTCTCGTGGGAGGCAGGTAGAGCAGCTTATTACAGATAACTGCCTCTGCTTGCTCAATAGTGAAGAGAAGACTTACTTCCATGAACACACACGTACCTTTCATAGTCTTGATTTGGCCATATGCCCTCCTGAACTCTTGCCATTGATGACATTTTCCATTGAAAAATATTTATATAATAGTGATCATTTCCCAGTTATTGTCTCATATCTTAATAGAGGGAATGCAACTGCATGCCCTTCTCGTTATATATTCCAACGAGCAGACTGGATTACATTCAAGCAATTGGCACATATCACTCATGATATGGTCAGTACATCAGACATATCGGAAGCAATAGAAATTATAATTAATACAATAATAAATGCCTCAAATACCACAATTACAAAGAGTTCCTCACGCCCCAAAAATTTTCACCGGCCATGGTGGAATGAAGCTTGTGATAGTAATAAGCAGCAGAAAAAATTATGGAACATCTTTCGAAGGTACCCAACAACTGAGAACTTTGTTGCTTTTAAAAGAGCCAAAGCGCTTGCTCGTCGCATTCGCCGTCGTAGTCAGAAGGAATCGTGGATAAAATTTGTCGTCCATCACATCCTCTACATCCAGTAAGCATTTATGGAGGAAAGTAAAAGCAGCTAATGGTATTTATAGTGAATCATCCCTCCCTGTATGGAAAACAGGAAATGAGGTGTATTCTGATCCATTAGACGTTGCCAATATTCTAGGCCACGCATTCGCACAAGTTTCTGCTATAGATTCTTATAGCCCTGCGTTCCTGGCAATTTAGAATCCCACGGAACGGTTGCCATTGCGTTTTAAACATCGACACTCTCACTCATACAACTGCTAATTTAAGATGTACGAACTGGAAGCAGCATTATCCAAAACTCATGATACCAGTCCTGGGCCAGATAGAATAACATATAATATGCTTCGCCATTTGAATAGAGCTTCTCTTTCAAATTTGTTACTGTTATTAAACAGAATTTGGATTGAGGAAAGGTACCCTTCACAATGGCGTGAAGCTATTGTGATTCCAATCTTAAAACCCGATAAACAGACCTCGAACCCTCTAAATTACAGGACAATTGCTCTGAAAAACTGTTTTTGCAAGATCTTTGAGCGCATGGCCAATGCGCTTGTATATGAACTGGCGAAACAGGGATGCATCTCACCGTTGCAAAGTGGTTTCCGTAGAGGTCGTTTCACTTATGATAACCTCGTTTTATTGGAAACCCAGATACGCAACGCATTTCTAAGGATGAATCAACTTGTCTCCATATTTTTTGACATTGAAAAAGCTTATGACCGTGCATGGCGTTATGGTATTTTATCAACTCTTTAAGTTTGGATTTAGAGGAAACTTGCCTGTATTTTTACAAAAAAATTTGTCACTTCGTACTTTTCATGTTCGTGTTGGAGATTATCTCTCAAATCATTTTATTCAAGCTGAGGGAGTTCCACAGGGAAGTGTCCTCAGTGTAACACTTTTTATAGTTCATCTGAGTCAAATTTTATCTCATTTGCCTTCATCCGTACATGCGAGTCTTTACGTTGATGACTTACATATCTCATGTCTAGGAAGCAATATGAATCTTATAGAGCGACAGTTACAAAATGCAGTCAATAAGGTGGTAATTTGGTGTAACAATAGTGGGCACGCCATCTCCCCCTAGAAGAGTAGGTGTGTCCACTTCTGCAGGCAGAGAAACATTCATCCAGATCCGAATATTTACATTCGAAACATACCTATTCCTGTGGTGGACGAAATTAAATTTTTGGGAGTGATATTTGATCGAAAGCTCGCCTTTCTTCCACATATTTTGAATTTGCGGAAGAAGTGTGAAAAAACATTAAACATATTGAAAGTGCTCTCCAAAACAACATGGGGTGCTGATCGAACCTCACTGCTCTGCATTTCCCTACACTTATTCTCTCCCGAATTGATTACGACTGCATGGTGTACGGCTCCGCATGTCCTACAGTTTTGCGGCGATTGGATACGATTCACCACACTGGTCTGCGGATCTTCTCAGGAGCATTTCGCGCTTCCCCAGTAGAGAGCTTGCATGTTACTTGCCACCAATTGCCTCTTCATTTGCAGCATCGAAAATTGTCTACATTACTTTATTTTCGTGCAAATTCTATTCCAAATCATCCTATTTGTCGCACGATTCTTCCTATTTCTCTTCGAAGGATATACGAGTTGCGACCTTCCCATATTCTTTTTTGGGAGATAGTCAAAAGTTTTCTACATGGATTGGATCTTTATAGGGTTGCTATTAAATCATTTGATTTTTATTCCTTCCCCCCTTGGAATACTCCGCAATTTTTTTTCTGAACCCTTTTTTGGGATTCGATAAATCCTCAACTAGTCCTATTATTTTTCAGACTGTTTCACCATCATCGTTGTCAGTATTCTTCTTTCACATCAGTTTTTACAGATGGCTCAACATCAGATGAAGATGTTGGTTGTAACATTATCACTCCATCTGACACAATGAGGTATCGCTTGCACAACAGTAGCTCTGTATTTACTGCGGAGTTAGGGGCAATTTTTTGTGCTCTACAGGAAATCTCCCCTTCTACTCAGCTTGATTTCATCATTTACACTTACAGTATGAGTGCTTTAGAAACGCTTTCTAATTATCAGATTCAGATGCATCCAGTTGCTATTCAGATTTTATACACATTGAGAATTCTACAAAATAGAGGTTTTAAAGTCCTTTTTTGCTGGGTCCCGGGTCATGTAGGTATTTCGGGAAATGAAAGAGCTGATTATGCTGCTAAATTTGCTTCAAAATTCCTAACACATTCATTTCTTTATTCTGATGCTAAAAAATCATTTACTTGCTCACTGTTTACTAATTGGCAACAATCATGGGATCTGCAGAGCCAAAATAAATTGCATTCAATAAAACCGACAATAGGTTTGTGGCCTGTCCACCCTATACCTGAGATTGATGTAAAGTTGATTCGCTTACGTATAAGACACTCGTTTTACACACAGACATCACATTTTTTGGTCATGTAACCCCAAATTGCCCCACATGTCGTGTGGACTTTACCATCAAACATATTTTAATCGAGTGCACAGCTTTTAAATCCTTCCGTTTACACTTTTTTAAATCATCGTCACTACATTTGCAAGATCTGGTGGGTAAGAATTTCCACCCAAACATTTTCAAATTGTTTAAAAATCCTCGGTTTTTATAGTAGTATTTAACTTTTTAAAGTTCAAACAAGACATTTTCATAGCGTTTCATTATGGTGTTAGTTTTTTGAATCATTAACACATTTGCAGATTCATTAACATTATAAATTCACGCAATTTTACTTTTTATATTTCTTGATACCTATTCTTTTTGCATTTGAAAATATGTGTTTTTGAAGTTTTATTTTTTACCATATGCTTGGCGCAGCATGGCCAAACATGGCTCTTGCGCCAAAATAACGAAACAACCAACCAACCTGTTGTTGTTATTCAACAGAATTTGGATTGAGCAGAAGTTTTCTTCCCAATGGCGCGAAACTATTGTCATACCAATTCTAAAACCTGGCAAAGAACCATCCAATCCTCTGAACTACTGACTCATGGCTTTGACGAGCTGCCTTTGTAAAACTTTAGAACGTATGGTCAATTCTCGGCTAACTTTAGAATTGGAAGAACAAGGATGTATCTCCTTGTTGCAAAGTGGTTTCCGTAAAGGACGGTCTACTAGAGACAATATCGTCTTTCTGGAAACACAAATCCGCAATGCATTTGTGAGAAGAAATCATCTTGTGTCTGTTTTTTTTCGACGTAGAGAAAGCGTACGACCGTACGTGGCGTCACGGCATACTCTCAACGCTTTTTAAAGTTACCCATCTTTTTAAAAACTTCATCTTCTCGGACGTTTAAAGTTCGCATGGGAAACGTTTATTCAAATAATTTTATTCAAACAATTTTATTCAAACTGAAGATGTTCCACAGAGTAGCATTCTAAGTGTTACTCTTTTTACTGTCCATTTTAGCCAAATAATTAATGTTTTACCTCCATCTACTCAAGCTACATTATATGTGGATGATCTACAGATCTCTTGCCAAGGGAACAATATACATTTGATTCAGTGGCAGCTGCAGGTTGCTGTAAACAAACTTCTAGATAGGTGTAATGAAAATAGACATACGATTTCACCAGAAAAAAGTAAATGCGTCAGCTTTTGTAGAAAACGGGGTATTCATTTAGAACCCAAAATTCAGATTCGTAATGCTACCATTCCTGTGGTAAACGGAATAAAGTTTTTGGTTATAATATTTGATCGTAAACTCACCTTCCTTCCGCATGTTCTACATCTTCGGAAGAAGTGTGACAGGTCATTAAACATTCTCAAGGTATTGTCCAGAACCACTTGGGGAGCAGATAGAACTTCCTTGCTCAGAATTTACCAAGAAGTGATTTTATCCCCTATTGATTATGGAAGCATGGTGTATGGCTCTACTTGTCCTACGGTCTTATGTAGGCTTGATACTATACAACATTCTGCTTTGAGAATTAGCTTAGGAACATTTAGCACCCAGTTATTAGTCTGAGTGTTATGTGCCATTAACTGCCATTAAGTTTAAAGCGGGAAACATTATCTGTCCAATATTATTTTCGAGCACTGTCGATTCCGAATCATCCTTTGTGTTCGTTAGTATTTCCTGTTAGTCAACGGAGACTTTATAATGCTCATCGCTCTCACGTTCCTCCATTTTGCGAAAGAGTTAAACTGACTCTTCGTGATTATGAGCTTCATGACAAGGTAATCCAGACTACCGATCCATTTTTCTTTCCTCCTTGGAATATTCTCCAGTTTTCCTTTTTAAATTACTTTTCTGGGTTTGAGAAGCAGGACACTGCACCTATTTACAACCAGAACCTATTTAATTCTCATTATTGTCAGTATACAGATTACTTAAAAATATTTACGGATGGTTCGAAATCAGATGCTCACGTTGGTTGAAGTATTTTTTTTGACACCGTTGCATTTAGTTACCTTCTAGATTCATCTCTTTCGGTTTTATCTGCTGAATTACTAGCCATCTTATATGCTCTTCAGAAAATTTCCGTCTCTTCTGAACGTAAATTTTGTATCTATTCTGATAGTATGAGTTCATTGAAAATATTTTCCAATTGTAATAATCAGATTCACCCGGTTGCCGTGGAAACCCTTGACCATCTACGAACTTTAAAAAACAGGGAGTATAGGGTAATATTTTGCTGGATTCCAAGTCATGTTGGAATCACTGGTAATGAGCTGGCGGATAATGCAGCAAAGAGTGCATCTTTGCTTTTACTGCGAGACATCCCACTCTGTGATGCCAAAAATTTTTTCAACATCTTCTATATTCCCGCTGGCAGGAATCGTGGAATAATAGTATTAATAATAAACTTCATAGTATAAAACCTACCATTTCATCCTGGCCTTGTTTACCAGTGCGAGAGTTAGACGTCAAATTGTCTAGACTCTGCTTTGGTCACACTCGTTTCACTCATAAACATCTTTTATTCGGTGATAGAGCCCATTTCTGCTCTAGATGCCAAGCGATTTAAACTGTTTTTCATCTTTTAATTGAGTGTCCTAATTTTGATCGTCATCGCTTACGATTTTTCAACGCATCAAAAGTGGGCATGCAAATGCTGGTGGGTGAACGTTCACACAAAATCCTTTTTAAATTTTTAAAAGCCATTGGTTTTTATCAGTTCATTTAAAATTCCTACTTGTTGAAAATTTCTTACAATGTTCGGATACATGGATTTGAAATCTTATTAATCAGTTTCTAATTTTACAGATTTTTACATAAAAATGATTTTTATATTTTGAACATATGACTGGTCATGGATCTTTCGGGCCAAACCCCAGACAAATACAAACCATATGACTGGCGCAGTATGGTCAAATATGGCACTTGCTCCATTAAATACCACTATTCATCCATCCATCCAGTATTTGACTCACACCAATTTTCACAGATGGATCCCAATCAAGCAGTCATGTTGGATGCGGTATCATTTTAAACACACAAACAATGAGCTATAGTTTGCATACTTCCCTTTCAGTCTTTTCTGCAGAATTAATGGCTAATCACAATGCTCTACAAACAATTGCTCTCTCTTCTGAGCGCAAATTTTGTATATATACTGATAGCATGAGCTATTTGAAAACACTCTCTCATTTTCATGATAAAATTCATCCCACTGCCCAGGAAATTCTGGGTCTCTTAAGATCTTTGAAAAATAGGGACTACGAAATTTTATTCTGCTGGGTTCCCGGTCACGTTGGGATTACAGGAAATTTTCTGACAACGCTTTGTTTATGCAGCGTGAGGTTCCATTCTACGATTTGAAAAACTCGTTTGCACGTCATAATTCATTCTGCATGGCAAGAATCGTGGGATCAACAAAGCATTAATAAATTACATTCCATCAGACCCACAATTACATTATGGACTGCTCTTTTAGTGAGTGAGTTCGAGGTCAAATTGACTAGACTCTGCATTGGTCACACTCGTTTACCGCACAAACATCTTTTATTAGGGGATCGAGCTCCTCTAGGCTCCAGATGTCACACGATTTTAACCAGTTTTTCACATTTTAATTGAATGCCCTGATTTTACTCAGCATCGTTTGCGATTTTTTAATCGTTCAACTGCGGATTTACTAATGCTTGTGAGAGAACGTACCCACAAAAGTATTTTTAAATTTTTTAAAGCAATTGGCTTTTATCTTATTTAATGTTCCATACTGTTAATATACTTTTAAATATCTTTAAATTTTAAGAGACATTGCCTAAAAATATTTTAACCAGCTTCTAATTTTGCAGAGTTTTTCATATAGATATAGTTTTCTTTTTCATTCTAACAGTATTTTTGGCTCAGCATATCCATATTTGGCTCTTGTGCCAGTAAACTCAACTATCCTATTCAGCACTATGTCCTTCATAGACTCTTGTAGTTGAAGATGATCTTCATGATAACGATCACTTTCCTCTGATCTTCTCTTTTACTGATTCTGACCAACTGATTCAAAGTTCATCGACATATATATTTTAAAAGGTGGACTGGGAAGCATTCTCCAGACATGTCTCGATTACCGAAACAATGATTTCTTATGATATAACGGATGCTATGCAAAATACCATCGGCTGTATACTCAGTGTGGCTAATATGACAATTTCAAAGCGTTCATCATATCCACGAAAATTTCGTAAACCATGGTGGAATGGCGCTTGTCAGAATGCCTATAAGGAACAAAGAAAATAATGGGCATTTTCCGTAGGTATCCTACCTCGGAAAATCTTATTGCATTCAAGCGGGAAAGCGCAAATGCTCGTCGAACCTGAAGTCATAGTCAACCTGAAGTCCTGAAAGAGTCGTGGCGAAAATTTATCAGTTCAATCACGGCAGCAACAAGTAGCGCACAATTATGAAGAAAAGTAAAAGCAGCAAACGGTATTTATAAAGAGTTTGCTTTCCCGGAATGGAAACAGGAAGTTATTCCTATTCGTCAGCTTTTGGCATAGCAAAAATCATTGGTGAAACCTTTGCAGAAATTTCAAGCTCCAACTCGTACAATCATGCCTTCCTTGCAACTAAGAGACGGGCTGAGAATATTCGGCTAAATTTCAAAACCCGCAGACTTCTTTCGTATAACCGTGGATTTCAGTTATTTGAATTGAAGAAATCTATTTCTCAGGCTCGTGACGCTAGTCCAGGTCCTGGCGGGATCACGTATAGCATGTTTCGCTACTTAAACGAAACTTTTCTTTTGCCAATTTTAGATTAACAGAATATGGTGCGAGCGGGGTTTTCCCTCACAGTGGTATGAGGCAATCGTAATTCCCATACCTAAATCAGGGAAAGCCTCTAATGATGCTTTTAATTACAGACCGATCGCTCTGTCCAGTTGCATGTGCTAAACTTTGGAGCGTATGATTACTGCACGCCTTGTATACGAATTAGAAAGCAATGAATACATTTTACCCTCTCAAAGTGGTTTCCGTCGAGGTAGGTCTATGATTGATAATCTTATCACTCTGGAGTCGGGAATTCGCAACGACTTTGCCCAGAGGAACCACCTCGTGTCTATATTCTTTGATGTCGAAATGGCGAATGATCGCACGTGGCGTTATGGTATTCTACGCTCTTTATCTGACTTGGGTTTTAAAGGCAATCTGCTGGTTTTTATTCAATTTTTTTTAAAACTTGTATTTTTTAATTTCGGGTAGGACATACACTTTCCCATCCTTTTATACAGAGTGAGGGTGACCCTCAGGGAAGTGTTTTAAGTGTCACTCTTTTCATACTTCATCTAAATCAAATGCTTCATGTCTTAACTGCACATGTCACAAGCACTCTCTACCTTGATGATCTGCAGATCTCTTGCCAAGGATCTAACATGGTTTTGATTGAGCGACAACTGCAGAAAGCTGTTAATAAGCTTACAAACTGATGTGATGAAAATGGACACACACTCTCTCCCGAGAAGAGCCGTTGTGTCCACTTCTGCAGGAAACGAAGCCTCCATCCTGACCCTGTAATACACATCCGGCGTGTTAACATAACAGTTGTTGACGAGGTACGTTTTTTGGGAGTAGTGTTTGACCTGAAGCTTGCTTTCCTTCCTCATATCCGTCATTTGAGGAAGAAATGTGAGAGATCCCTCAATATTTTGAAAGTCCTCTCAACTACGTCTTGGGGAGCAAGCAGATCGTGTGTCCTTACTTTGTGTCTATCAATCTGTGGTTCTTCCACTTATCGATTACGGATGTGAGGTATATGACTCCGCTAGATCTAGTATTTTGCGGAGTTTGGACACAATACATCACTCTGCATTAAGAATATGTTCAGGGGCTTTTCGCACTTCACCAGTGCAGAGTTTATACGTAATCTGTCATCAGTTGCCCCTATATCTGCGTCGCAGAAAGTTAAGTACCCGATGTTTTTTCCGTCTGCAATCTTGTCATAATCATCCAGTTGGTAGTATGAAAATTCCTATTAGTCTCTCAAGACTGTATAAGGCGCGTTCTTTTAATATCCTTCCTTTCTTTGAAAGGTTAAAACAACTTCTAGTCGATTCAGACCTTTTACACGTTGAAATTCAGCATACTACCAATATTGATCTTCCTCCCTGGGATATCCCCCAAATTTCATTTCTAAATCCTTTTTACGCATATGATAAATCTACAAATGCATCGATAATATTTCAGCAACTTTACCATCATCACCGAATTGAATATGCCAGTTATACTTCCATTTTTTTTCATAATTCATTTCATCATAATTTTTTTTCTATGAATGTTCGTCTTCATAATCTCTTAGAACTTTCCTGAAATATTTGTGCAGCAGCATAACTGGCGAGATTCTATTTAGTTCAGATTAGCTATGATATAAAAAAAAACACCTAAAAAACGCTGGCGAATATAAAAATTAAAAGAAAGGCTCTTCTCCAAAGGAATAATGGAGAGACCGAATTGGCAGAGCTACATTTTTATTAATTTAATTAAATTTTTAAGAATTTTCCTAACCAGAAAAATATTTGTAGGAAAACCTAAGTTTCTTAAAAAGCCTAATTCATGTTTTTATGTTCAATTTTTTTATTTGAAATTGCTCTAATATATAAACGGCAAATCGAAATTTCTGTATAAAAAAGCCAAAACAATTTTATACATAAAATTGTCAAATCAAAACTATTTGCAAAAATTATAATATCAATTTTGGAAGCGAAATATTAGAATTTTGAACTGAAGACTAGGGCCCATTCGGAATGACCTCTGGTTTACTATTTGAAAGAGGTCTCAGAGGCTACTAGCCTAGACCAAGTCTTGAACCTTTATGGTCTTACGCTTATCAGCGCAAGCCGCATTCTGGGACAAAACAAACAAACAAACGGACAAAACAGAACTCAGACCGAATCTTTAGCCAGAATTCCTTTTGGATCGATGCCAAGCCGGAGTCTTTCTTTTAGTTTGAGCCTTTCCGCCCTCAAATGCAACCTCATTACTATGTCGAAAAGGGCCCTCGTAACTCTACAATCGTTGCAAAAATATTTTACCTGATTGTACAGCTGGTCCAGACGCAGGTGGATTCGCTCCTCGATGCTAGCATCGGTGTCCGGCAGAAAAGTATTACGTAAAAATTAAGTATAGGATTTTATTTATAATAATATCCTTCTTCATTTTATGATATTTATCTTCCTTTAGGTCATATTAATTTCATTCTAAAATGTTTCCTGATCCAATGCAATCTTTAATTAATGCCATAGAAGCTCTGTTAGTATGCTTAAATCAGCTGTTTTCACGCTCAGAGTGAGGGGGATAAAAATCTGTCGTTTCAACAAAATCTTTTAAAAAATACATATTTTCCCTTCGCATAAATTGACACATGTAAATAAATCCCTATTGGTGTAAAATACAAGCGAAAAGTATTTCGTTTTCTTGCTACGAATTGAAGTGCCATGTTGCGTCTTGCTTGTACATGAATTTTATCTCCCGGGATGTAATGGAAACAGAGTTTAATTTTTTTTTGCATTGATTTTTACTGATAATAATTAACCATACCATTTCACAAATAAATTGTACCATACTATTGGCGCAGCATGGCCAAATATGGCCCATGTGCCAAAAAAACCCCAACTAAATTCTATTATTAATAATTCAGTGACATTTTGTTACAGATAATATGCTGTACTTCGGATATTAAATATGAAATTTATCTCTATATAAAGAAATCTCTTTTTCGAGTCCTTTATTGAGGGAATCGTATTTCTGACAGATTTCATGAAATTCGGCGTTTTTCGCCATTCATCCTCAGAATGTATGATGATTAAAATATTTATAAGAATATAGATAATTAAATTAGCATATTATTTGTTTCGCTGAATTTGTGATAACATATGCAAGGAAAATCAATATCAGCTATATCAATGACTTGCTGCATGAAGAAAAATATTAAAATGAGAAGATTTCTGTTACTCGCATATTCTTCACCTAATGTGTTCACATCTTAATAAACAGTTTAATTCATTTTAGTTTTTTGCTTTCAGTTTTGAATATTATGTCAAAAGCATTTATTCCTAACATAGTATTTGAAAGAGATTTATTATTCGTGGGAATATGTTTTTGTAGTTCATGTACATGATATTTTTGACTATTAATATTTTGGAAAATCACAGCTTCTTATTATTTTATATGTTAGTATAATTTTTTCTATGAATGTTCGTCTTCATAATCTCATAGAAATTTCCTGAAATATTTGTGCAGCATCATAACTGGTGAGGTTCTATTTAGTTCAGATCAGCTATGCTATAAAAAAATCCCCTAAAAAACACGCTGGTAACACTGCTTTAATTTAGATGTAATGGACTGAATTAATTCAGACGAACATGAGTAATAAGTCAAATAATGCATCCAAATGAAGAATAAAATGGCGAATATAAAAACTTAAAGAAAGACCCTATTCTCCATAGGAATAATGGAGAGACCGACTTACAAAGTTACGTTTTTATTAATTTAATGAAATTTTAAATTTTTAAAAAGTTTCTTTATCAAAATCCAAAGCAGACAAATATTTGTAGGAAAACCTTAAAGCTTCTTAAAAAGCCTAATTCATGTTTTTATATTCAATTTTGTTTTTTGAAATTGCTCTAATACATAAATGCCAAATCGAAATTTCTGTATAAAAAAGTCAAAACTATCATTTTCAATAAAAAATGCCAAATAAAATATATTTGCAAACGTTATAATATCAATTTTGAAAGCAAACTATTAGAATTTTGAACTGAAGACTAGGGCCCATTCGGAATGACCTCTGGTTAACAATTTGAAAGAGGTCTCATAGGCTATTCGCCCAGACCAAATCTCGAACCTGGATGGACTTACACTTATCAGCTCAAGCCCCATCCTGGGCCAAAACAAACAAACGGACAAAAAAGAACTCAAAGACCGAATCTTTAGTCGGTGTCCTTCTTTCAGTTTGAGCCCTTCAGCCCTCAAATGCACCCTCATTACTCTGTCGAAAAGGGCCCTCGTAACTTTATAGTCGTTGCAAAAATATTTCACCTTTTTATACAGCTGGTCCAGCTGCAGATGGATTGCAATATGGCGCAACCGCAGGTGGATACGCTCCTCAATGCCAGCATCGGTATCCGGCTGAAAAGTATTACGTAAAAATTAAGTATAGGATTTTATTTATAATAACACCCTACTTCATTTTATGATTTTTATCTTCATTTAGTTCCTATTAATTTCATTTTAAAATATTCCCCGATCCAATTCTATCTTTAATTAATGCCATAGAAGCTCTGTTAGTATGCTTAAATCAGCTGTTCTCACGCTCCGCGTGAGGGGGATAAAAATCTGTCGCTTTCAATAAAATATTTTTAAAAATGCCTATTTTCCCTCACATAAATCGCCACATGTAAAAAAAACCCTATATAAGCTAAAAGTATTCAGTTTTCGCTCTATGAATTGACGTGTATTGTCGCGTCTTGCTTGTATATAAATTGTATCTCCCGGTTTTTAATGGAAACGGAGTTAAAAAAAATTTTTACTGAAAAACGGAGTTTATAGTAGTAAACTTTTGATATTTGAAAATTAGCATTTATTTTTAGTGGTAATAATTAACCATACCATTTGACAAATAAATTGTACCATACTATTGGCGCAACATGGCCAAATCTGGCCCATGCGCCAAAAAAACCTAACTAACTAACTTCTATTATTAATTAATCAGTGACATTTCGTTAAAGATCATATGCTGTACTTCGGATATTAAATATGAAATTTATCTCAATATAAAGAACTTTGATTTATTTTTCGAGTCCTTTATTGAGAGAATCCTACTATTTCTGACAGATTTCGTGAAGCTGAGCGGTTTTTGCCATTGCTTCTTAGAATGTATGATGATAGAAATATTTATAAGAATATTGATAATTAAATTAGCATATTATTTGTTTCGCTGAATTTGTGATAACATATGCAAGGAAAATCAATATCAGCTATATCAATGACTTGCTGCATGAAGAAAAATAATAAAATGAGAAGATTTCTGTTACTCGCATATTCTTCAGCTATTGTGTTCACATCTTAATAAACAGTTTAATTCCTTTTAGTTTTTTACTTTCCTTTTAAAATATTATGTCAATAGCCTTTATTCCTAATATAGCCTTTAAAAGAGATTTAATATTCGTGGGAATATATTTCTGTAGTTCATTTACATGATATTTTTGACTGTTAATATTTTAGAAAATTGCAGCTTCTTAATATTTTATATGTAAGCATAATTTTTTTTTCTATGAATGTTCGTCTTCATAATCTCATAGAACTTTCCTGAAATATTTGTGCAGTATCATAACTGGTGAGGTTCTCTTTAGTTCAGATCAGATATGCTATAAAAAATCCCCTAAAAAACACGCTGGTAACACTGCTTTAATTTAGATGTAATGGACTGATTTTATTCAGACGGACATGAGTAATAAGTCAAATAATGCATCCAAATGAAGAATAAAATGACGAATATAAAAACTAAATGAAAGACCCTCTTTTCCAAAAGAATGATGGAGAGACAGACTAAAAGAGTTAGATTTTTATTAATTTCATTAAATTTTTAAAAGTTTCCTAATCAAAATCGAAACCAGAAAAATATATGCAAGAAAACCTTAAAGTTTCTTAAAAAGCCTAATTCATGTTTTTGTATTCAATCAATGCTTTTATTTGAAATTGCTCTAATACATAAATGGCAAATCGAAATTTCTGTATAAAAAATCCAAATATATCATTTTAAATAAAAAAAGACCAAATCAAAAGTATTTGCAAAAATTATAATATCAATTTTGGAAGAAATATTAGAATTTTAAACTGAATACAAGGGCCCATTCGGAATGACCTCGGGTTAACAATTTGAAAGAGGTCTCAGAGGCTACTCTTCAAGACCAAGTCTCGAACTTGGTCTTACACTTATCAGCGCAAGCCACATTCTGGGCCAAAACAAACAAACGGACAAAACAGAACTCAAAGACCGAATCTTAAGCCGGAATTCCTCTTGGATCAGTGCCGAGCTGGTGTCTTTCTTTTAGTTTAAGCCTTTCCACCCTCCAATGCACCCTCATTACTCTGTCGAAAAGGGCCCTCGTAACTTTACAGTCGGAAAAATTTTACCTTTTTATGCAGCTGGTCCAGCCGCAGGTGGATACGCTCCTTGATGTCAGCATAGGTGTCCGGGTAAAAAGAATTACGTAAAAATTAAGTATAGGATTTTATTTATAATAATATCCTTCTTCATTTTATGATATTTATCTTCCTTTAGGTCATATTAATTTCATTCTAAAATGTTTCCTGATCCAATGCAATCTTTAATTAATGCCATAGAAGCTCTGTTAGTATGCTTAAATCAGCTGTTTTCACGCTCAGAGTGAGGGGGATAAAAATCTGTCGTTTCAACAAAATCTTTTAAAAAATACATATTTTCCCTTCGCATAAATTGACACATGTAAAGAAATCCCTATTGGTATACAATACAAGCGAAAAGTATTTCGTTTTCGTGCTATGAATTGACGTCGGAGCTTTTAGGACATCCCCTGTTAAGTCTTTATGTCGAAAGGTATGAAACTTCCCTTGGTGTAAGAAGACAAATACTATCTCTGAGCTATTATTTCAGAATCCAATCATCCATTTTATAATTTTAAGTTTCGCCCTTATTTAAATAGACTGCAAGGGGCTAGAAAGTCGTCCATACCAGTGTTTTTTACAATAAAATGTAGTCATGAGTTCAAAACTTCCTTTCAGAAAACCTGCTAAATCAACATGCGACTCCACAACTAATAAACGGCTTTCCACCTTGGGAAAATATTAATATTCAATTTTTAAATCCATTCAACACTTTTAATAAATCTGAGACAACAGAAGATATTTATCAGCAAATTTTCCTTGAACACAGACAGCAATTCGAAGACTTTATTCCAATTTATACCGATGGCTCAAAATCATCTAATCATGTCTCTTTCGCTGTTATCTTCCCAGATATATTCATTTCTTTTACTCTCCATTCCTTTTGTTCAATTTTCACGGCTGTAACAACTGCTGTTTTATATGCATTAGAAGGAATTTCTCAGAGAATGGAAAAAAAGTTTTTCATTTATACTGACTCTAAGTGTTTTACAAACACTAAAATCGTTTTACCTCCATCCTCATAATCATCCCTTGGTTTTCAAAGTTTTAGAAAATTTTAGCAAACTGACTTCTTGGGAATTTACTATTTTACTCAGTTGGATACCCTCTCATGTTGGTATTTCGGGCAACGAGAAGGCAGACAATGCTGCTAAATTGGCAAATATTCCAGCGATCACATCTATTCCTGTAGGCGACTTAAGTAAGCACACTAAAGGACTTCTTTATTCCAAATGACAATCTCAGTGGGACCTTGAAACTAACAATAAACTACATGCCATAAAACCTCATGTGCAACCATGGTCTTCATTACCAAATCGAAAAGCAGATACAGTGGTAACTCGTTTACTATTGGGCATAACAGATACACACATCTTCACTTGTTTCTGGGTGAACCACCACCCCTGTGCTCTCAATGTGACTGACAAATGTAATAATAACATATATATGTTATTATTACAATGCGACTGACAAATGTAATATAAACATATAATATCAGAGTTCCCACGTTTCAATGCTCAGCGTATGATATTTTTTCTAAAAGTGAGCCCCCATCACCTTTGTTACTTGGCAAGGCCCCACATGCTCAGATTTTAGCATTTTTAAAGTCTATCAAATTTTATGCACTCGTCTGGAGAAATTCCAGAGCCGGCAACTACCATCCGTAGTTGGGCTCCGTGATGGGCGGTGCCGCTGGACCTGAATCACTTTCAATGTCGTATAGGCTCTTTTTCTAACGTCAATGTAGCATCATCCAATCCTCGTTTCATGATTATTAGTAGAAAAAACACATTTCATAGATTTTCTCCTTTTCTTTTAAACAAATTAAAACAGTCGACAATTGTTGAAGTACAAAACATAAAAAAATTACGATCTGGTGATCTTTTGCTGGGAACTTCCGAGAAACAAGCTCTTTTTTATTAGCAAACTCGCCAAATTAGGAGATTTCCCTGTTCAAAGAGCCTTAATAAAACTTTAAACTTCTCACGTGGTATCATTTCTGAGCCGGATCTTATCGAATTATCTGATCGAGATCTTGTGACAGAATTTTCAGACCAGCATGTATGCGCCGCGAGTCGTATAAACATTCGACGTGATAGTAAACTTATACCAACAAAACACATTGTATTAATATTTCAAACTCCAGTCCTACCTAAATCCATTTTACCTCCACATATATAAACTTTTATAAATTTTACCTTTTTTAAAATTTAAGAATTGAATCTCTTCAACCATATGTTTGGCACAGCATGGCCAGAAATGGCTCTTGTGGCACAAAACCGTAACTAACTAACTCTACCTAAATCCATCAAAGCAAGATACCAAATTTGTAGAGTTCGGCTATACATACCTAACCCTCTTAGGTGTTTTAAATGCTATAGATACGGACATTCCCAGCAAGCATGTCGTAGCAAAATGACTATGTGTGGGAAATGTGCTGAACCTGGACATGATATAAATAATTGCAATTCAAACAGCATGAAATGCGTCAACTGCTCTGAATCTCATACTTCTTTTTCCATGTCTTGCCCCAAATGGATCCTGGAGAAGGAAGTGATATCCACGAAAATAAGAAAAAACATTTCCTTCGCAGAAGCGAGAAAATTAGTAAATGATAGATCTCCAAAAGTGGTGCATCTTACTCAGGTATAATTAAAGCAACACTAATATGTAGTAGTGCACAAAACGATTCTAGTATTACTCAATTACCACACATTAGTACAGTTTCTAATCAAGAAATTACAAAATTGCCAAAAGTCTCTTCTGTTTCTTCGCTTTCATCCAGTCACATTGTAACTGATAAAATCACCAAACGCAATGACAGTAATAAAACGAAAATCTCCACGGCATCATCCGTTAAAGCTTATCTCTTAAATACAAAGTAACAAAACAGAAAACAATATTGGATCGATCCCTTGTTGCAGAAGATTTCTTAAAAACTTCCACTTCGTCTTCTGAATTCTCCGATATGGAGTTAGACCAGTCTACCACCTCTAAACACCAATCAGGTGGGAAAAAAGAAAAAACCGCGAGATAAACCTGAATCTTGATGGACACATTTGTTTCCTGGAACTTCCGTGGTTTCCGACCCCTCAGGGGCTCACCTTCTTTAGGTGAGTACGGGTGTCCCAATCCCGAGGTACCCAGGGATCTTTACTCCCTTTCAGTTTAATCTCCCCTCCACCTTCTGCTTTTGGCTGTCTTTTTTCTTTCCCTCGAGGGTAGGCGAGGGAGCTCTCCATGAGAAGCTGTCGCCGCTCTGTTTGCTTCCTGCTTCTCATGGACAGCAAATACCCCCACGTGTTTGCCGTGCGTGGCGACCCATTAGACGGGTGGTGCACTGTGGTCCCCGGTGTGTCAATCGGCTGGTTGCTGGCCACCTGAGTGGTCAGTTTGCTAGGGATCAAGCGAAGGGGTTACTCCTTGGGCTTGGCGTTAAGGGTGGTCACTGTCCCCGGGGGTAACTCCCAGCGTATAGGTACCGATCACCACCATGGTGGATGCTGAGGCTGGAAATGACCAGAGCCTTCCCTTGTCATCAGGTGGGTTCATAGTAATGTATTCTTAATTTAAACCATATGACTGGCGCAGTATGGCCTCGAAGGGCTCTTGTGCCAACAAACCATACCTACCTACCTACCTACCTTCCTTCCCTTGTTGGGCTCCGTGGTGGGCGGTGCCGTCGGGTCAGAAACCCTATTCATATCGTATGGGGCCTAAATCCAAAACTCCCTTCAGTGGGCATCACAGAGAACTTAAAACTGCTATTAATCTTCCATACTATGATCGATTTTTTATACTTAAGCGAGTTTCTGATAAAAACGAATCTTTCAATTCTGTATCACCTTTCCTAGTGCAAAAGTCTATCACCGCAACAATTGGTGAAGTCACTGCCATACGAAAAATGCGTTTCGGTGACTTGCTGATTGAAGTTTCGACAAAAAAGCAAACACAACAAATTATGAAACTGAAAGCCTTGGCTAACATACCTGTTAGTGCTGCCTCTCACAAATCGTTGAATTTTTCCAAAAGAGTTATCACATGTGGTGAACTATTCAATGTTCCCCTTGAGGAGATCACTGAGGAATTACAACCCCAAGGAGTAACCCATGTACGCCAAATTACTATTAGGCGGGATGAACAACTCCTTCCAACAAAGCATTATATAATTACATTTCATAGAACAACAATACCAGAATTCCTCTATGCTGGATATATTAAACTACCGGTTAGGCAGTAGTACATCCCACACCCTTTGAGATGCTTTAAGTGTCAACGTTTCGGACACTCGAAATTTAATTGCCGCGGGACACTAACATGTGCCCTCTGTGCAGAAAAAGATCACGATAGCGAGCATTGTAATGCCCCCGAGAAGTGCGTAAACTGCGGTGGTTGCCACGCATCGATTTCCCGAGCATGTGAACGATGGAAAATGGAAAAGCAAATAACTTCCATAAAATTTAAGGAATCCATCTCTTATCCTGAAGCAAGACAAAAAGTATTATCTCAAACACCCAAACCTGGAGTGAGTTATGCTTCCGTTGTAAAAACACCATTCTGTGTAAACTGCAAATGTACAAATTACTAAAAATATAATACCCTAACTTCAACAGTGGTAAAACTTCCGATTCAGAGTTAGAATATACAGCATCTAGTGCACCTGAAAATAGCAAACCGGTATGATCGAAATCCAACTCCAACTCTCAAAGGTCACTGAAGCTAAAATTCTCAAAACGTGGACTCTCGCCAAAAGATTTAAGATCAAAGTTAAAAAAATCTGCAACACAAAAATCTGTCGCTTTGGGACTTGCGACGAAAGGGAACGTCCATAAGGACTTAACGTCTATTTTTGGAGCCTCTAAAAGTCCCGATTCCATTTCCCTCCATCCGTCTGACGAGGAGGATGACTTACAAATGAGTTGCGATGTTTCGCAAACTCTTGTTAACACTGGCACTAATAAATTTAATTTTTCAGGTTCTTAATGGGAACTTTTGTTTCTTGGAACTGTCGTGGTCTTTGGTCCAAATTTCTCGGCATTAAGCACATTATTAATCAGTTCCATCCTGCTTGTTTTGCCTTTCAGGAAACATTCCTGAAACATGATATTGCTGTGAAAATTCGTGGTTACAACTGTGTTCGAAAAGATTCTAGCCCTGGAAATAATCCATCTGGTGGTGTGTGCATCTTGACATCTAACATCTACCCAAGCTCTCATTTAAATTTACAAACTTCCTTACAGGCCGTGGCTGTTCAAGTGCATATACGGACTCTTGTCACAGTTTGTAGTATATATTTGCCGCCACATTCTGTTATTAGCCAATATGAACTGAATCGTTTAGTGGATCAATTACCCAAACCTTTCTTGCTTCTTGGTGATTTTAACGCTCATAGTACTTTGTGCTGTTCGGAAAGAACAAATTCTCGTGGGCGACAGATTGAACAGTTCATATATGATAACTCTCTCTGTCTGCTCAATCATGACGAGAAAACCTATTTCCCTGAACCCACACGTACATTTCACAGTCTGGATCTGGCTATCTGTTCTCCCGATCTCTTCCCGTTGCTCAGTTTTTCAGTTGGAAATGATCTTTATGACAGTGATCACTTTCCCATAAGGGTTTCCTATGCTGATAGAGGCGGAGTGACTTCTTATCCTCCGCGTTTCCTTTTCCAGAGAGCGGATTGGACTGCTTTTATGCAACTGGCAGTAATTTCTGAACATTTGATTAGAACGACTGATATTACAGAAGCAGTACAAAATGTAGTTGACTGCTTAATTTACGCAGCGAACAATACCATTCCCAAAAGCTCCCCACGTTTGAGGAAATACTCGAAACCGTGGTGGAATGCAGCTTGCCGCGACAGTCACCGAGAACAGAAAAAGCGGTGGAATATTTTCCGCAGATAGCCAACAACTAAAAATTTAATAGCTTTTATAAGTGCCAAAGCTAATGCTCGGCGTATCCGTAGGCAAAGTCAGAGAGAGTCCTGGATTAGATATATATCTTCCATCACAGCCTTTACTTCTTCGAAACTACCCTGGAAGAAGGTAAAAGCGGCTAATGGAATTTACAAAGAATTTTCTATTCCTGTTCTGGAGACAGAAAATGGAACTGTATCTTCTGCATTAGGTGTTGTCAATGCTCTCGGTTATGCATTTGCACAGATTTCTGCGGCTGATTCGTATAAGCCTTCATTTATAGAAATTAAGAATCGTGTGGAACAGAAACCGTTGTGTTTTTCTACTCAAAAATCCCTTTCTTACAATTCAGAATTTAAAATGCATGAATTACTAACAGCTTTATCGAGGACTCATGATACCAGTCCAGGTCCTGAGGGAATCACATATAACCTGCTTCGCCATTTGTCTACTACTTCCCTTTCTAATCTATTATTTCTATTTAATCGCATCTGGTCTGAACAGAAGTTTCCAACACAATGGCATGAAGCCATTGTGATTCCAATCCTCAAACCCGGCAAGGACTCTGCTAGGCCTCTGCACTATAGACCTATTGCACTCACAAGTTGTCTATGTAAGACACTTGAGCGCATGGTTAATGCCCGTCTAATTTTTGAACTGGAAAATAAAGAATGCATCCCGCTGAGACAAAGTGGTTTTCGCCGTGGTCGCTCGACTTTTGATAATATTGTCGGCCTTGAAACTCAAAATCGCAATGCTTTTGTCCGTCGAAATCATCTGGTTTCTATCTTCTTCGACAGAGAAAAGGCCTATGACCGTGCTTGGCGATTTGGTATTCTCTCTACACTTGAAAAGTTTGGATTTAAAGGGAATTTGCCCATGTTTTTAAAACAATTTTTATCGTTGCGCACGTATTGTGTTCGGGTTGGTAATTTATATTCCGACCCTTTTATTCAATCTGAGGGTGTTCCACAAGGAAGTATCCTCAGTGTTACACTTTTTATCACTCATTTTAGTCAAATTCTTAATATTTTACCCTCATTTGTTCAAGCTTCATTATATGTTGATGATCTTCAGATCTCCTTCCAAGGAAGCAATATGCGCTTAATAGAACGACAACTACAGGTTGCCGTTAACAAACTATTAGGTTGGTGTGATGAAAACGGGCATACGATCTCTCCTGATAAAAGTCAGTGCATTCACTTCTGCAGAAAACGAGCCATACATTTGGATCCTGCAATCCATATAAGAAATACAATAATACCTGCGATTAACGAAATAAAATTTCTTGGAATAATATTTGACCATAAGCTTACTTTTCTTCCGCATATACTGCGTCTTCGGAAAAAGTGCGAAGGATCATTAAACATTCTTAAGGTACTTTCAAGAACCACCTGGGGAGCAGATCGCACTTCCTTGCTTCGTATTTACCAGGCAGTGACTCTATCCCGTATTGATTACGGATGTATGGTGTATGGCTCTGCCCGTTTTGCCGTCTTGCGAAGACTGGATACTATACACCATACTGCCCTAAGAATATGCTCAGGAGCATTTAGAACCTCACCAATTAAAAGTTTATATGTTTCCTGTCACCAGAAACCACTAGATCTACGGCGGAAAAAAATATCTGCCCAGTATTACTTTCAAGCATTGTCTGTCTCGAAGCACCCCTTATAGTCTATGGTAATTCCGGCGAGTCTTCGGAGACTTTATACTGCCCGACCCTCTCATATTCTTCCCTTTTGTGAAAGAGTCAAATTACTGCTTAATACTTGTGCCCTGAAAGAGGTGAAGATTCAGACCACTGACGTAATTTCTTTTCCTCCCTGGGATATTCCACACTTTTCCTTTCTAAATCCCCTCTCAGATTTTCAGAAGACGACCGTTGATCCTGTAATATTCCAGAACATTTTTGGTTCTCATCGCTCACATTATTCAGATTACTTGCAAATTTTCACCGATGGCTCAAAGTCCGATGGACATGTTGGTTGCAGTATTGTCTTTGATAACAATACAATCAGTTACCGCCTTGATACGCTATTTTCTTTCTTGTCCTCTGAGTTAGTGGCGATCTTCTATGCTCTTCAAAAAATTTCCGTCTCCCCTGATAGGAAATTTTGTATATATACTGATAGTATAAGCTCTCTTGTGGCTCTTTCAAATTTTCATAACGGAATTCATCCGGTTGCCCTAAAAATTTTAGATCTTTTATGGATCTTAAAAGACAGGAACTATGACATATTATTCTGCTGGGTTCCGAGTCATGTCGGAATTGGTGGAAATGAGATGGCAGATGCCGCTGCAAAAGGAGCAACTTCCTTCCTCGGACGAGATATACCACGGAATGATGCAAAAAATATTTTTGATCGACACTTGTTTTCAATGTGGCAAGAGTCATGGGATCATCGAGTCAGTAATAAACTATATTTTATAAAACCCAAAATTTCATTGTGGCCTTGTCTCCCAGTGCGTGAGTTTGACGACAAATTGACTAGACTCCGAATTGGTCACACCCGCCCAACTCATACGTATCTTTTACTTGGAGAAAGAACTCCTATTTGCTCAAGTAGCTCAGTAACTTTAACTGTTGCTCATATTTTAATCGAATGCCCAGACTATAATTTTCATCGTAAGCGCTATTTTAATTGCTCATCTTTAGATATACGAATGCTGTTAGGCGAACATCCTCATCAAAATGTTTTTAAATTCTTAAAAGCTGTTGGATTTTATCATTTTATCTAAAATATTTGAATTAAAATATATTTGTAACATTTACTCCTTGCTTTTTAATTGTAACATACACACAATTATATTAAACATATGTTAATATAATTTCATATTCAATCATAATTTTATTTACAAGAGCATTTTTTAATATATACCATGAGGTTGGCGCTGTATGGCCAGAATTGGCTTTTGGGCCAAAAAAAAAATCTACAAATCCATCCATCCTCAGTATTCCCAAAACATCGGGGAAAATACCAAAGCTATGCAAACCGTTGTGGAATGACAAGTGTACAAACTGTAAAAGAGCTCTAGACAAAGCATGGAATACCTTCAGGAGATACCCTACCACCCAAAATCTCATTAAATTTAAAAAAGCAAAATCTGAATTTCGTGGAACCCGACGCATTAGTCAGGAGCAATCCTTTCATTCGTATGTCAGTTCCATTCAAGGACAAATACCTTCTAAAATCATGTAGGATAAAATAAAGATTTTTGGCTGTTACTCAAATTCAGATAAAATATCCTTTTTAAAACTGAATGGACGAGTAATTTCTAATGCAAAAGAAATTGCTAATCTAATTGGACAAACTCTTTTTAACATATCGAGTGAAGAAATTTATCCAGAAGATTTTACTGCTTTTAAATAACAGGCAGAGAAGCAAACATTAGATTTTTTATCTTCCGATGGAGAGAAATATAATAATATTTTTAAATTTTATGAA
This sequence comes from Argiope trifasciata, assembly GCA_026543055.1. Lineage (NCBI taxonomy): Eukaryota > Metazoa > Arthropoda > Arachnida > Araneae > Araneidae > Argiope > Argiope trifasciata. The sequence goes on from JAPMOQ010031023.1 coordinate 926,802, forward strand.
TTGAAAAATGCATTAAAAAAATACCACTCTACATCACCGGGACCTGATAGAATACATTATGATATGTTGAAACATCTAAGTGATTCGTCATTGCAGATACTTTTAACTTTATTTAACAGAATTTGGATAAAGGCTTTTTCCAACCTGCTGGTAAAAAGCAATAATAATTCCTATTCTCAAACCTAGGAAAGATCAACAAGATCCCGCTAACTACAGACCGATAGCTCTTACCAGTTGCCTCAGTAAACTAATGGAACGTATGGTTTGTCACAGATTGATATATGTATTAGAAGAGAAAAAATGGATTTCCCCTTTCCAAAGCGGCTTTCGCAAAAAGAGAAGTACACTGGATAATTTACTAAAACTGGAGACTGCTATCAGAGAGACTTTTGTACGCAAAAAAAAAATCTTGTACCCATTTTCTTTGATATGGATAAAGCTTACGATCGAACCTGGCGTTATGGCATTTCGAAAGATTTATTTAACATGAATTTAAGAGGGAATCTACCAATTTTTGTACAACACTTTTTGCGTACAAGGACTTTTCAAATTCGTGTTGAAGATGTTTCATCAGATCCTTTCATTCAGCATGAAGACGTTTCTCAAGGTAGTGTACTAAGTGTCTTATTGTTTATCATAAAAATAAATGGGATTGTTTCGCATGTAGCACCTTTTGTACATACTTCACTTTATGTCGATGACATCCAAATACATTGTGCTAGTGAAAGTTTGGATTTCATTCAAAAACAATTACAAACATCCATAAACAGTATGTCACACTAGGCTTCGAAAAATGGATTTGTTTTTTCTCATCAGAAAACAGTTAGCGTTCACTTCTGCAAGCGCGTGGGCTTCATACAGATCCAGAGCTTCGACTTAATGGATCGGTTATTCCCACCGTTAGTGAGAAAAAGTTTTTGGGTGTCATAATAGATAATAAGCTAACATTTTGTTCACATATTCAAAATTTGAAAAGAAAATGCCTTCAAAAGCTAAGTATTATAAAAGTCCTATCAAATACCTCTTGGGGAACCGATAGAATTTCTTTGCTTAAGATCCACAGATCGCTGATACGCTCGAAGCTTGATTATGGAGCACCAATTTATGGTTCAGCTGCCAAATCTACCTTGAAATCATTGGATGTAGTGCATAACCAAGGACTTCGTATAGCTACAGGAGCTTTTAGAACATCACCAATTCAGAGTTTACAAGTTATAAGTGGTGAACCCTCCTTGGAACTTAGGCGGAAACGACTTTGTTTATCTTACTTTTATAAAATTAAAAGTGTTGAATTCCATCCACTGTGCAACAGAGTTCTCTATCCTATATACGGCTCGTTGTTCTGTAGGAAATTGTCTTTTACTCCAACTTTTGGATTCCGTGTTGGAGAGATTTTGCGATCATTCAAAATTGAAGACTTCCCGGTTGCTGTAAATATTAACGGTCCACCTCCCTGGCAGGAATTCTTTTAATTTTGTCGATGATTTTATACGCTTTCTGAAAACATCAACATCAGACGTGATGTTTCAGAAATTTTTTATGAACACAGACAACAGTATCATTCCTTTCAACCTGTTTATACAGATGGTTCGAGATATGGTAATCATGTCGGTTCAGCAGCAGTTTTTCGTAATGTAATCATATCAGAAAGACTTCATCCTTTCTGTTCTGTCTTTACATCCGAACTTTATGCAATATATCTAAGCCTTCAAAAGATTGCAACGTTAACCCCCTCTAAATTTATTATATATACTGACTCTAAAAGTAGTATTCCAGCTTTTAAAAATGTGTCATCGGAAAGCCATCCCTTAGTACTAAATATTTTTCCGATATATAGTTCGCTAAAAATAATTTCACAATTAAGTTCTGTTGGATTCCTGGCCATGTTGGAATTTTGGGAAACGAAAAAGCTGACAAGGCAGCAAAACACTCAACTCTTCTAAAAGAAAATTTTGTTCCCTTATCCGATGCATTAAAAGTAATAAAAATAATTCAAAATAAATTCTGGCAATCTACGTGGGAAAATTTGTAAACGAATAAACTGTTTCAGATACAGCCATCTGTCAAAGGTTTCAAAAATAAAATTGTGACTAGAAAGAAAGATGTTATTATTACGAGACTTCGAATAGGCCACACTTATTTGACCCAAAAACATCTTTTGCACTCTGATCACACTTATTTCACCCAAAAACATCTTTTGCACTCTGATCATGCACCACTTTGTAATAAATGCAATTCTGTTTTAACAGTCAGGCATATTCTGTGTGAATGCCGAGATTTTAGTACACAAAGACAAGTTCATTTTGGAACGACTGTTCTTAACTTAAATGGCATTTTAGGAGATAACCCTGATTCAAATATCTTTGCTTTTTTAAAAGATATTCAAATTTTTCATCAGATTTAATTGTTTTTTCCTTTAAATGCCTTAAATTTTTAATACGAAAGCCATGTTTAACAAATGTTTGGCGCAGTGTGATCAGATCTGGTCCTTGCGTCATAAAAACAAACTAAACTTAATATTTCTCAAAATAGTATTTTCACATAATTTTGTTGTATTTATAGTATTTTGTATTGTAACCATAGTAACCACTCTAAAAACCATAGTTTTAAATATTAAAAAGTATTTTAAAAAATCTAATTTTTCCAAAAATGTCCTTGGTAAGTAGTCTGATACCTTAAGCTAAATTGAAAGTAGAATACATTTTATAGCAGTGTTTTAAAGAGAATAATTAAGTTCCATTACTCCAAGTATCTTTGATCACTTTTTAACAAGAACGGTTTAAAACCGTATTTGAAAAAAGATAAATTGACGCTATAAATTCTTGATTAATAGCTGAAACAATCAAATTTCTCATCTCATTGAATACCTATTCAGTTCGTATAGCTATATTTCTGTATAGCTTTTTAGTAAAATTTAAATTTACTCCTTGATGATCAGTAATTTTCATTAATCACAAAACTTTCTCATAGATGGCAGCACGATGAATGAAGTTTCACTTTTAAAGTACATTGTCAAGGTTTCATTTTTCTATTTGCGTACTATTTTCTGACAAAATAAATTATATCAAATGCAATACAAAGCTTTCATGTTACTGCTCAGTTGAATTTTTTTCATTTATTTTCACTCCTATGGAAGCATCAGTAATATTATTTCGATATTATAAAGATAAACAATTTGTCAGTCTCGAGATATGAACTTATTCAGTCATTAAAATATATTAGAAATAAATTTCAGCTATAATTATGTAAACGCCATAAAAATGGTGTATTCATTAGTAAGTACAAAGCATTTCCGTTGAAGTATTACGTGAAAATACAACAAAGTGGATTTTGTGATTTGCAGAATCCATAATATTTTACTTTTTCCACAAAAGAGTATGGTGTAGTCAAGGATTGCATAAATAATATATGTTAATCTTTACTATACACCTATTGTTAAGTTTTCTGCGAGAGAAACACCATCCAAATATTTTTAACTTTTTAAAAGACATCGGCCTATTAACGAACATTTAACTATTTTATGGACGTTTGGAGTTTTATCATTTAAATCTTTTATATTTCAACTGTTTTATATTATAACTTGTTCAGTAAATGAATTTTAAGAAAATTTTTATCGCATGTATGGCGCAGTATAGCCAAGAATGGCTCTTGTGCCAAAAAATTCAAAACAACCAACCAACCAACAACCAACCTTTTGTTAAGAAGCATGAAAATGGATTATAAAAGATAGAAGGCATGTCCCCTTTTTACTTCCCTTGACATTTTGTTTACAAATCGCATTATCATATTAACCATTTAAAAAGTTTTCCTCATTTACTCCTCAAGAGAAAAAAAAAGTAAAATAAGTGAAGAGTCTGAAACCACCTTTTTTCGATATCAAATCTGAAGTGCATTAAAAAAAAATATAAATTTTGTCCTTGGTCCTTACTTTGGGTGACTTAACAAAAGTTTAAAATAAAGTTCTGCAAGTGTTTATATGATAGGTGATAAAATGAACATTCTTAATTTTTTTTATAAATAACCTTTTAATTTAATTTCCAAAACAAGGTTATGAAATTTTACTTTTACTCTAATAGTATCAGAAAGTTAAACAAAAGCCAGAAAAGCTGAATAAGTTTCAAAAAACTTTATATTGTTTATTTCAAGCCCCAAAAATTGAATAAACATAGTTGAAACATCATGTATTAAAAGTTTGAAAATAATTTAAATCTAAATTCAAAACAATAATCCGTTTGATAGTTTTCAGTTCTTTTTTCAAATTTCTGTTAAATTTATATAAAAGATCGTTATTGTTAAAAAAATAATTCATGGATTGATGTTATTTAAATATATTATCAGCTCTTTACATAACATGATCAATAAAAGAGTAATTTTTTTAATTGAGTTTTTAGCCAATTATGATAGCAATTAAAAATATGATTAAACAGAAAAGTTTTACTTATTTTCGTTAATATGTTAGTGTGCATATTCTATCAAATGGCTATGAAAGATAGAAGATTGTCATCATTTTTTTCACTCATCAAATGTAACTCTCCTAGAACTGCTGAGAAAGAATTATCATCCAAAGATCTTTAAGTTTTTACTTACTATACAGCTTTTGCCATATATTTAACTTAAACCATATAAAACTTGTTTATTTCATAATTCAAAGATGTAATTTTTGTCTTCGTCTGTTTTAGCTTTTTTACGTTAAATTTTACATGAAAACATAGTTTTATACGAAGTTTCAAACATTAAAAATGTTTTACCTTTTACCATAAAAATGGCTCAGTATGGCCAAGAATGGAACTTGTGCCAAAATAACCAACCAACGACCGATAGAAGAAATGCTTCAGGAAACCAAATTGTATTCGAAATATCCCAATTAATATACTGTTTACAGCAAAATATAAAACTAACAGTTTCGAAAAAATTGATTGGTTTTTACTACTTTAGTGCCAGACATATGAATAAAGATTTGTTGTAGTTCCATCTACTTCTTGATCAAATACTTTATCAAAATAATGCATCCTCTAGAGGCCCGCAGAATGAAAGCAGTTTGATTATGCCTGATTGATAATCGAAATGTATTTTCTAAAGCCTTCCAATGCGAAGTCGGCTGTCTTGACATGTCATTTTTTTAATCAAGATAATCTGAAAATAGATTAGTTCGAGGAAATTTCGCACCTTTGTAACATAGATTGTTCTGAATAAAATCAATATTTACTCTGAATAATAGCAATTTTAAAAAAATTATTATAAATAATCGTTATAAAATAATTATTTTCCACGTAATGTGAATAGCAGGTTTTGGAAATTCTGTTTTACTTAACATGCTTTCATTGTAAATTAACATAATCGATTTCTTTATATTTAAAGCATTAGATGTGAAAATTTGCGACAAACTTTTTTGTCATAATTTTTAGTTTTACATTAATATCTTTATTGGAGATTATTGAATTACTTAAATGAAAATATTTCAGTCGTTTTATTTTTAGATCAAATTTTGGATTACTTAAAATGGTATCTGCATGATAAACTACTATATAGTCCAAAATTTAATTCGGTGTGTTTAAAAATTAAACTTGACAATTACTTCATTTTAAGCAGCGAATATTGCATTACTGTAAGCAGTAATATTATAGCTTTATTATGTTAATCATAATTATTTCATGTATACATAATGTTATTTTGATTTATAAATTAATTTTCTAACATGCACGATTTTTTTCTTTTCTTGAAGAATATATTCAAAGAATTAAAGTAATATATTTCACCATTTCAATTCAAAATGTTATTCATTCCTTATAATTTAATTAAACTGTTATTTTAAATAATCCTGAATTAATATTTTATTAATTTGTATCTATTCTTGGTTTGATATATTTTGAAATGATAATTTTGTTAAATTAACAATAAAGCGATTTCAAATTATTTTATCATTATTATAATTCTTTTCTATTATCTTCTTTTCTATTTTTTTAATATTTCAAATAACATGTTTCATTGGTTTAAAAAAAAAACATTCTACAATATTTGTGACAATGTTTCTTGATTTTGAAGAACAAGACTTCGTGCGTCAAATATTACCAAAATACTTCTATAGAATAATAGTTAAACCCAGAAAGAAAAGTTTCAAAATCGATAAACAGTTTTCATTAAGCTTTTTAATTCGGTTTAAAAGCAAACTCTACAATAATAATAGCGATGTTCCTTTACTGTTGAAAACAAGACTGCACGGGCCAAACTATAGCCGAAACACATTTATACAATTCTATCAAAACATTCAGAGAAAAATTTAAAAGAAGAATAATATTTTATTTTAGGAGCAGCTCTTAATTTATTTTATTGATAAAGAAATATTTTTTTTTTTTTTTTTTTTGCAAAAAATCGTTTGCTTCAGTTAACCTTATAATTTTTATTAAAAAATGTATCAGACGATAAAACGATTTTGTTTCTTATAATATTTTATAAAATTTTATGTTTTATAATATCTTATAGAAAATTAATATTTTATATAATTATATGTGTTTTAATAATATATGGAAAAACAATATTAATATTAAAAATATGAGGAAAGAAAGCATTTTTATGCCGAATTATTCTGGATATATGAACTAGTAAAAAATAATAATGATCTATGTTTTTATAATTATACTAATAAAAATAGATAAATGGTCATTTCTGTAATAAAGCATTTTCATATATTCTATAAATGCCATCATTAAAAATGTCTACGAACATACTTTTATAAATGGACGTCAAATCTCAGCAACTAGAACATGCCGGTCATTAATAAAAGAAACTTCTTTTCCGAGCTCATCAGTGAATATAAATCCAATGCCATGTTACCCTAGAAAGTATTCTTTTGTCCCTGAGCAGAAATCAATACATCGTCTATTCGGTTAAGTCTAGTGGCAGTAATTTCCGTGACCTTGATCTTGAAATCAACGAAGCGATGTTGCCAAAGCGCCATTACATAATTGAAGTAAATTACACACTACTGGCATTCCATTCTGTAACTTTTTTCTTGTTCTTTTGTTTCCTGCTTTATATAGTTTGGCGTGTGGCCGTGACCATTTTTGGCTTCAGCAAATCGTTTGTAACGGAAGTCACCATTTCGGAAAAATAACATTAATCTGGAAGTTGGGATTGGGATGTGAGTGGAGGTTTTTGAAAATAGTGGTAATTTATTTTAAGTAATTGTTTTAGTTTGATTTGATATGATTTTGTTTATTGATAAAAGTATGTAAAAGGAGTTATAAATATTTTTTATCAAATTGCAATTTTGGACTTTTGGTTAATTTTTCTTTGTCGTAGGATAAAACATGGAATTATAATAATACCAGCGGGTGACCGAGCTCCGCTCGGAGAAAACAGGTATCAAAGCTAACTCGAAGATTTAAATTTTCAATTCTGATTTATCAAAACAATACATGCCATAAGAAAATTTGTGAAACCATTGGTAAAAAGATAACCGGTTAAAGTGCACCATTGTAAACTATTCTAAACAAAGTTAGAGTTTGGAAAGTGAGCTATTCTATACAAAGGTAAAGTAAAGGTAAAGATTGAAGAGTGTTGAAGTTCAATATTTTTGACAAATTTATTTAGAAAAACCAAACATATATACATACATAAGAAACATATTATAAACCTATAACAGCATAAACATAAAACTTTATTAGTTCGCCCTATTGGCTATAAATGGCAGCACGTTACCGCTTGAAAATTTAAGTAGCCGTTATGGCGAACTAATAAAGTTTGAAAATATCCTATCTGTAATTCCGAACTGCTCGACCGTAGCGCTTCAAAACCGGCGCCAATCGATTCCTCGTGGCCAAAAACTCCAGACCCCCAAGTTTACCGGAGTTTATTAATTCTGGGGCGATTTTCGACTTGGCAACCATTCCTCGTGTTATAGTATTAGATTTGGAAATTTCTACATAGGAATTTTAGAGAAGATTTATGCTTGATACATCCTTGAGTTAAAAGAAAGCAATTTTGGAATTATATCTATATTTGAGCGCAGTGAAACTCAAAAATCAAGGAGCTAGAAGAGCGTCAATTGGTACCAAAATTGTTGATCGTTATTAGCTTTTGAACGAACCCTGTTATTAAAAAAAAAATGCTTTTCTTCCAATATGTACACTGATGGAAAAAAATCCGAACACTAGGAAGGAGCTGTGCTAGATAAACGAAATTTGGTAGGCGTGTTTATACATCTGAAAGATGACGTCGATTCAAATTTCGAGCTACGCTTGTAAGTGTGGTGCTAGTAGCGACACTATGAACATGCAAATGAGGTTTGCTTTAAATAAGAGCTGTGAGGTTCGTGATCGTTATTTACAGTTGAGATTAGACGTAGTGGGTTAATGTTAGTCAAGGATGCCTCTGAGAAGACGAAGAAGCCATTATCAACAGCTCACTGCTTTTGAACGAGGTCGTGTTGTAGGGCTACGAGAAGGTGGGTTTACTTTCCGTGATATTGCTGAAAGACTTGGCAAAAATGTATCCACTGAGCATGAGTATTGGCGGCAGTGGTCAAGGGAAGGTACTGCCTTAAGAAGACCAGGTTTCGGGCGGCCACGTGGTACTACTGAGAGGGAAGACCGTCGTATTCAGCGTATGGCTGTGGCTAATCGTACTGCGTCTGCAGCTGAAATTTGAGCTGCAGTTGGCACCACAGTGACACAACGAGCTGTTACAAATCGGTTGCTTCAAGGACAGCTCTGAGCCAGACGTCATGTACAGTGCATTCCACTGACTCCAAACCACTGCCGTTTGCGACGAGAGTGGTGTCAAGCTAGAGCTCATTGGAGGACGGAGTTGAGATCTGTCGTGTTTTCTGATGAAAGCCGGCTCTGCCTTGGTCGCAGTGATAGCCGTTTGTTGGTTAGAAGGAGGCCAGGTGAACGCCTGCTAGTGACCTGTCTGCGGCCTAGACACACAGGGCCTACTCCTGGAGTTATGGTTTGGGGAGAAATTTCGTATGACAGCAGGAGCACTCTCGTGGTTATCCCACGCACCCTGACTGCAAATTTGTACGTCAGTCTAGTGATACAACCTGTTGTGCTGCCATTCATGAACAGCATTCAAGGGGGTGTTTTCGAACAGGATAACGTTTGCCCTCATACCGCTGTTGTAACCCAACATTCTGTACAGAGTGTCGACATATTGCCTTGGCCTGCTAGATCACCAGATCTTTCACCAATCGAGCACGTATGGGACATCATTGGACGACAACTCCAGCGTCATCCACAACCAGCATTAACCGTCCCTGCATTGACCGCCCAAGTGCAAAAGGCATGGAACTCCATCCCACAAACTGATATCCGACACCTGTAAGACACAATGCATGCACGTTTGCATGCTTGCATTCAAAATTCTGGCGGTTACACCGGTTACTAATGTACCAACATTTCACATTTGAAATGGCTCTTCTCTCCAATGGTTCTACCTGTGATCTTGAAACTTTAATCAATTAAATATGTTACGTAGACAAATGTATTCCTAAAATTTCATTACTGTACAATAATTTTTTCTTGGTGTTGGGATTTTTTTCCATCAGTGTATATTGTAAATTGAAAACACAGCTACCAGATGTTAAAAATCGGTGTGTTCTTTTATCACTGAAATTGTTGATGCTTATCAAATGTTACTCTCCATTCATCGTCAATGGGACTATCTCTCGATCAACTATTTTGAAGAAAGCAAACCCCACTAGTTCAAAAGCGTAATAAGCCAGATACATAAATTTCAGTATCTGACTTTATAGTTAAATACAGTTTGGGATAAACTCCAACTAAAAAGAAATTGCATCGCTATTTTTTTCTTTGGGGGGAATGAAATAGTTCAACATTGGTGAAGATATATATGAAATTTGTATATGCCCTGGGCATATAAATGGTAGCATTCCCAGGTAGCACAGTCTATTGTACAATATTGATCTACATTATATGATACTCATAATAATCAATATTATACAATATTGCAAATATTGATGAATACCATAAAATATTGTACAATATTTGAGTCTACTAGGGTTGTATCAAATTTTGGAGGAAAATGGTCAACGAGAAAATGGTCAAATATATCAAAATACATATTCTTCTTTATCCGGAATAAGGATAAAGCTATACAAAATTATCAGTATTTTATCCCTCCATAATCCGATTTACATTTTTGAGAGCGCATTGGACAAAAAATCATTTTTTAGTTAATATGAATGACTTTGGGATGACTTTGATATGAGGAAATATTTTTATTGAGCCTCCCAAGAATTTACATATACGTGCGTTAGATGTCAAGCAAACACGCCTCCGTATAGGACATACACGCTGTACTCACATACATTTGCTATTTGGCGAAAGGGCGCCTATGTGCCAGACCTGTCGCGTTGATCTGGGTATTAAGCACAGTTTGGTTGAATGCCCTATGTATCATTCCTATCGTGTCAACATTTTCAATAAATCATCCGTAAGTCTAACTGACTTGGTGGCTGAAAAATACCATCCAAATATTTTTACATTTTTAAAAGCGATTAACCTTTTTACTTGTATCTAGCTGCTTTTCAACTTTTTAATCTCTTTTAGAGCTTATTTTTGGAATTGTTTTATCTATACTTATAATAAAGCTCAATGTGTGTGTGTGTGTGCGTGTGTGTGTGTTGGCGCTCTACAGGCCAGACCGTTGGACCTACAGCTACCAAATTTGGTACATGTATACCTTGGAGGTCGGGAATGTGCACCTCGGAGCCCTTTTTTCGAATTTTTAATTAGAATTTGAATTAATTAAAATTTAAGCGAAATTTCGACGTTTTTCCGCTATAACTTCCGAAAATATTATCGGATAAACATGATTTTAACATCAATTTAAAGATAAAAAAATTAGCTTTCTAATAGTATCAGTATTTTAACATTTAACTTAAGCTTCTATTTGTAATGAATTTTTAAAGAAGCATTTCAACTATATTTTTCAACAATATATTTCAGACAAAACAATAAAATTTAATCTGCAGGAGCACGTTACGAGTGGAAGGGGAAAAATTATCTTTTATCAATAGGTTGCCATCAGATAGATAAAAACTCAAATTAAAAAAATAAATAATTATTGCAAATTAAACATTTAAAAATGCAATTTTCAGCACGTGTCTGCATGAAATGAAATAAATATGAAATATGTTTTTTCTTTTTAAAAAAAGAAAATGCGAAGAATTTTTTGTGACTTTTACAATATTATTAATTAAATAAATCAGCTTTGTTTAATAATAGAAATACATCTATAAAAAAGTCTAAATGAAGTAAATAGCTGCATAGTATGTAGCACGAGTCTATAAATGCTTTAAAAACTGAAGAATATTTGGCTTTTAATTAAAAAGAGATGAACTTGTGATATCAGTGTTTTAATGTATAACTCAAGCTTCTATTTTTAACGAATTTTTAAAGAAATATTTTAACCATGTTTTTTTGAGCACGTGACTGGATAAAATAAAATAAAACAATGCCGGAAGTTCAAATAAAAAAAAACTATCATCGCAAATCAAATCTAAAGAAATACAACTTTCAGCATATGACTGGATAAAATAACATAAATATAAAATGAGATATCTTCTAAAAAAATAAATGCAAGGCAATGGATTCTATGATCGTTTGCAATAGATATATAATTAATTCCATAAATTATCTTTATTTACAGTAAATCTGGTTGAATTTAGACAGGATATGCATTGAAATCCCGACTTAATGGCATATTTCTATAATCGTTTGTAATATCTGTATCATTGATTCAATAATTTTCCCCCTTTTTCGCTTTCTTTAAAAAACATATTTAACATTTTGGCAACATCACCGAAAAAAACATTTTTAATATTTTGGAAGCATAATCGATAAATTGTTAGAGCATTAAACTCAAAAAGTTTTTTCGGATAAAGTTACCGACTCTTTAACTACTAATAACTGAATCTTTTAACTTTAACTATTTTTTAAATTTTGGCTAATGAATATGTGATTTAATTGAAAATTTTAGAACGCATTACTCATGGCGAACCAGCTGGTCGCCAAAGGCGGCTAGTTAACTCATAAATTTAATTGTTTCAAAAATTGGTCTTCTATAATTGAGAAATTTTAAAATTTTATTGATTGATTTTCACACCTCGTGCTTTTACATTCGTGTTTTTACATCAACTGCAGTGACTTCAAAATTCATTTACATTACAACTTCAAGTTTTATATAATACCATATGCTTGGCGCAGTATGGCCAAGTTTGGCTTTTGTGCCATTAAACCACAACTACCAACCAACCAACCCAAGAATTTACATGTAATAAATATTCTTTTGCTCTAAGTACATATTTTATACATCTTTTACTTTTCCGAATATGAAGTATAGTAATGGTCAAAAAATTCGAACAAGATTTTGGTGAATCTCAACGTCTTAGAACTCCCTCAGTTCGAAAAACCCATTTTTGGAAAATGTCCGTCCTTATGCCTAACTAAAATAAAGATAACTAAAAAAGGACTTAAGCTAGACAAATAAAACTTGATATACAGGTTAGAAACCAAATGTGTATGGTTCTATAAAATTTTAAATAAAATTAGTTCAGAAGAAGTCTATCTGTCCGTCCTTTCCTATACAGGGTGTCCCAAAAAGATTGAAACGCGCTTTAATTCTTTAACCGTTAGAGATAAGTAGGTGATGTAATTTGAAAAAATGTTCAAAATAAGATAGGAAAGAAGATTACATTAAGAAAAAAAATCCACCTATGAATTTTTAAAAGTTACACTTTTTAAATTTTTATACAACCCCTCTATGCAAATTTGGTCAATTAGAAAGTTTTTCCTTTCCATCCCAGAAGACCATTAAAAAAAACTGTATAACTTTATCTTTAAAATTGAATGAGTTATGTGTAATTGAAAATTGAACGCTGTTTTTAGTGACCATATACCAAAATGGAAATGTAAATTTGCAACAAATTATAAACACATAAATTTTTTATATTATTTATAAAACACATTTTTGCGTATTTCTGGTAGATTCAAGATACAGTTTTAATCTAATCAGGGGCAAGTAATTTTATGCTATGTATTCTAAATTTACATTAGAAATTTTATAAGTTTTCGCTGAAAATCAATAAAAGCCATTTGACAGATTTTTATAGCAAAATTTATAAAAAAGAAAAATACTGTTAAATTAGTCTGTTAGAATTTTAATTGTTTTCAAATTCATCACATTTTTGTCATGAAATTCTAACATTCTAACACAGCACATTCTAACAAATTAACTGCCAGACGATTTTTGCCTTGCATTTAACTGGAATTTAACCGCTTCTAATACGTGTATATTAAAGTTTTTTTATTTTATTTTTAAGTTACATAAAGAAATGCAGACGGTTATTTTTCAATTTACTTATTTAGTTCCAAAATTATTTCTTTCCTGTACAACTTAACCAAGATTTCCTCGTGCATATCAAAATAAAGTTTAGAAATCATTCAGCGATATTGAGTTTCATTTTGTCGAAGTAAAAATACTGTAACTAATTTTGCATTATGGTACTTTTAACAAATGACGAACTATTTGAACTAGCAATGGTTTATTCTATTTGCAATAGAAATAATGCAGAAACTGCTCGGTAATTTGGACGACGATATCCTTATTTGCCTGAAATATCACGTTCATTTTTTTATCGGATGATGAGAAGATTGAGAACTACCGGTTCATTTAATCCAAGGCCTGGCCCTGGTAAAAATATCTTATTCAATGAAGACCAAGAATTTGATATTATTGCATATTTTTCTTCCAACCCAAGATCAAGCATTCGAAAAGCAAGTGCAATTACAGGATTACCTAGGACGTCAATCCATAGAATACTTGAAAAACACAATCGGCTTCCATTTTGTATTCATGGACTTCAAGCACTCCATCCCTCTGATTTTAACCGAAGTGTAGCATTCTCCAATTGGTTATTAATCCAACAGGACACAGATTCAAACTTTGTCAAGAACATTATTTGGACTGATGAATGTTTGTTTACGGAAAATGGACACATAAATGCACACAACGATCATTATTGGAATGATACAAAACCATTTTTTGTGAAAGAAATACATAACCAGAGAAAGTCTTTTGTGTCCATATGGTGAGGAACGGAAAACTGATTGGTCCAGTGTTTTATGAAGGAACACTTACAGCTGTAAAATATTTGCAACTTATTTTAAATGGCATAGTAACAGATACTTTGGAGACGACACCATTGTCATTATTAAAAAAAAATGTATTTTCAACAAGACGGAGCGCCTGCACATAAGTCTATAAATGTAACAAACTGTCTCAACGAAAACTTTAATAAACAGTGGATTGGTCTGAATGGACCCACAGAATGCCCCCCCCCCAGATCTCCTGATCTAACTCCACTCGATTTTTATTTTTGGGGTTGGCTTCGAACACTAATTTATAATACTCGCCCCCTTGATGTAACTGACCTTAAACAAAAGATAATTAATGCATGCAATAATATTACAGGAGGAGAACTCCAAAATATTTACAGAAGCATTATTAGAAGAGCCCAATTATGTATTGGTGTTGATGGAAAACATTTTGAGAATGCTTTATGATTCTTGTGTTTTTAAATGTATGTTTGTTTTATTTATTATTATTTTTTTATGTTACACTTCTTACAATCTTATGTTGCTAAAACTGTTTAACTCCATCAATAAGGACTTTATTTAAATGCCATTTTGGATTTCTTTTACGCTTATTATCTTTTTTGATTAAAGAATTTCTATTATCAATTTGGATATGGTCCCTATTTTCACCGACGAAAAGATCTTTCAAATGGTATGGAAAAGTGACATAAGTCAAATTTTTTTCTGTCTTATTATTCAAAAAGTTTTAAAGATACAGTTATGCAGTTATTTTTAATGGTCTTCTGGGATGGAAAGGAAAAACTTTCTAATTGACCAAATTTGCATAGAGGGGATGTATAAAAATTTACAAAGTGTAACTTTTAAAAATTCATAGGTGGATTTTTTTTCTTAATGTAATCTTCTCTCCTATCTTATTTTGAACATTTTTTCAAATTACATCACCTACTTATCTCTAACGGTTAAAGAATTAAAGCGCGTTTCAATCTTTTTGGGACACCCTGTATAATCTAGCACTATAACTGCGAAATGAAAAGTGTTAGCTGAAAGAAAAATCGGTATATTTAACATTATAAGTGCAGATGCCTGTTACATTTTGAGTAAAATCCAAAAAGGGTTTCACCGTGTTTCGGTTTGTAATATCAGAAACGTGTACATGTCGCAATGACTTAAATATGGAGGGTAATTTTGTGATTTTTAAGTGTAGCTTTATGACAAATTTTAATCAGTTACTAGGGAAAAACGAATCTAAAATTAAGATTCAGCTTTTGAATACTTTTGACAGCAGGTTTGGGATTTATCACCAAATAACTTTCCAAGGATAACATGACATATTCAGAAAAAATGCTACATTCTTGACGAAGGTTAATATTTCGTACTAAGTACGAATACAATATACTATATTTCGTAAGTATATTGTACGCCAATACTATGTAAGGCGAACTGTGGAGAATATGAGAGAAAGTTTTTTGGAACCATTTGGGCTGGGTTTAAATAAATATTCGGTGAAAAGTATGTTTGGCATTTTGTTTTAACACCAAATTGTCATATTTCTATCAAATATTGAGTAAAACTCCTTCAAATGTAGTTCGTCTATTCGGGTCTTCAAATATAAGTTAATGTGATAATCACAAAAAGAAGAGAACTAGCTATATAAAATCCGATACACCGATTTAACAACTATAGTGTAGACACTTGTCAAGTTTTGTGTCTAATCTCACTATGGCAGCATGGCGAGAAATGGCTCTTGTGCCACAAAACCCTAACTCACTAACCAATCTCGCTATGGGAGCATTGTCTGTCAATCTTTGCTTTCATAAATAAGTAAAAACTATTATTCTAAAATTCAGCGACTTAAATATATTAAATCTGGTACAAGAATGTGTAACAACTACTGAAATTTTGTATCAAAATTTTTGTTTCAATCGATCGTGTTAAAAAAACACAAGAAAAACTCAAATTTTATTCAAAAAACGAGTCTAAAGCACAAATTCGATTTCCGGATTCTATTAAGCTCATGCCAGAGATTAATCACCGAATATGACATGGTGGATATCGTAAAAATTTAAATTCAAGCGAAAAATTAATATTTTGTCTCTATTGTACCCTAATGCCATATAAGGCATTCTCTGTCAGGACAAGTTTATTGAAAATTTTGTGGAAATCACTCTCGCCGGAATCAAAATTTTTATTCATGTATTTAAATTAAACACTATTATTATTGATTACAAACTGGTTTATTATTGATGAATGAATTTCTAATAGTTCTGTAATTTATTGGAAAATATTTTTTAACAATTACTGAGACCGCCTTTAAATAGGTCAATTTTTACAGAGAAAAGAACTTACAAAAAATTGATACATACATTGAAATAAGAAAAGATGATCTATCTGTCTGTCTGTCATATATATATATATATATATATATATATGCTTTTTAATTACTTAACTTAAAAACCTTTAAATTATGCCCATAAAATTCCTATGATTTAAAAGATAACTATAATAAATATAAAACTACAATCAATAATTGTGCTGGAGAGAAAAGCTAAAAATTAATAACAGTAATTACTATTATTAAAATCTGAATATTTATAAGAGAAAATTAGTTTTTAGCGAAATAAGTTGTCACGGTAAAAAATTTAACTATAACTAAAAATATTATTGATTTGAAAAATAATACTTTCTTCAAATTCAAATTTGTAGTCATATATAGATAATATTCATAACTTGAATTCATAAAAATTTCATAAAGCTTTCAAATGATTGGTAGTTTAATTCAAATTTGGTAGTTTAGTGCGACGTCTGCAAGTTTATTTGATTCTTTGAAACTTTCATTTTAAATATTCTTAAAAACCCAGTCTTGGAATTTAAGATATTTTACAATCGAAGTTATAATAATTTTGGAAAACACGGTACTTGTTGAAAGTCAAAAGTTACATATTGCCAAAACAGAAGAATCGTCAAAATCTAATATTAAAATTTCAAAAAACTATTTACTAAAAGCCAGTCTTTTTTTGTTCCAACTCATAAGTGAAGGAAAACTTTTTTTCATATTTTAGTATATGTATATATGAAAAGAAGGACACAGTTTTTCCATTTCTTATGCATGCTTTTGAAATCCCTCATCAACATTCCCCCCATCCCCCCTTTTCGCATTTTCTTGACAACGCGCTTTTAAGGAAGTGCTTTAGTAACTCCTTCACACCTCTGCTGGTCTCATTTTTTTCTTGAAACAAAACTTGGTGAAGGGGGTCCTATCGGTTACCATAGCAACTAGATATTTATATCTCTGAGTACATTACCATCTCAACTCGTTAGATGGCGCTGATGTCAGTGGGTGGAGAAAGTCAAGGCCGATCGATCTGTAGAAGGATGGTCTCCGAAGGGACAGAGAGTGGGTGTAAGGGATTAATTTGATACGCCGGGATAGTTTTTGAAACCTTTTGTCCTTTTTTCTCTTGTTTTATTGACTTTTCATTAAATTACGTGAGATGCTTTTATTCCAAAGTGACAGCTTCTTAAAAACGATGCGGATTACTTCTTCCGAGTGTGTTCCTTGCTCTTTTTTTCTTTTTTTTTTCCTTCCTCCCATCTTTATTTAAGTGCCGAAAATAGAGTTATTCAACACCTTGTCTCGAAAAAGGCAATCACATTTTGATCCTAGCTTATTACTTTTATTAAGTTTTATGATATGAATTTTTATGCTGCTTTTTTGATATTTAAAGGATAGAAATTACAAGCCATCAATAATATAATTAGAAAATGTTTTATTTCTCATTCGGTGGTATTATAAAGGGATATCAAAAATTTTTTGATGGATATTGAAGTATATTGAAATATTATTTGTGATTCTTAAGGATAGAAAACTTTACAAATTGCTGTATGAAGTTTTTTTTTTCTTCTTTCTCTTTTCATATTCAGGACAGCATTCATTATAAAATTTTTATTTACTGCTCGCTCTCGAGTATCCGGCCTAATATACAGATATCAAAAAGCCGGATGACAAAAAAAGTGGATTGTCCGATTATTTGATAATTTATTTCTTTGCCTATTAATACCAGAAGACAAAGTGTTTTAACAAAACTCATTGTTATAATACACATTTTCTCATTTCTCATTGAATGCTAAGTATTCCATTTATCTTAAAAACATGTAGAATGTAAACGCTACTACGAATAAAGAATCAGTTGTCAGTAACGTGTCGAGGTAAAATAGAAGCCTTTAATGGTAGTTTTTATATGTTTATAATTTAGTTAATATTTGTTTATATACTCCAAGGCACGTTTCAAGAATTTATTACAAAAAAAGTAAATTACAGTATATAAATTGCTCACGTTTAAACACAAAATCTGTGTTGCCTGACTTAAATACAGGAAAAATAAACAAAAAAATTACGTAATTCCATAGCCTGATTCTTATTCTTCTAAGATTGGCCCAAGCGGATTTTAATTTTTACTAATAAATTATTACACAGATATGAAATGGTAACCTTACGATAAGTCAAAACTTACAGTTTTTTGGGCTTTGAAAAAGTCTTTAACTACTTTTACATTTTACCTAGTAGTAGAATCTCTTCGAATGATTTGGCAATGTTGAAAATGCAACACCTTGACTTCCTCTTGTAATTTCGATTAAAAAACATAGGCCACATAGTAAGAAAGCCGGATTATCTCTAACTGGATACTCAAGAATATATTGAATTTTAATTTCATTTGCAGCGAAATGTAGCCGTTTTCATTTCCATCCAAAAAGTTTTTGTTGAAAAAATTCATTCTAAATGGGCTAAAACCTTAGCTCTTTTAAAGTTTCACTCATATCATATCCCACAGAATTTAATAATATATAAAATAAAAATATGATTTTGATAAATGGTAGAAGAATTTAAAATGGTTTTGTCTATTATTGATTGTAAATGCCAAATATTTTTGAATTTTCTATAATTTGAAGAGCCAATGAATTATTGACTTCAACTGACGTATACGTCCACTTCAAAGAAAATTGTTATTTCAGAGAGGTGGCTGGTGAACTGGCAATTAAGGAATATGAAAGGGAAATGTTCCTTTTCGGGGAATATTCAGGACCGAATTATCAAATAATAAATACTCAATGAATACATTTATCAAGATGTCCCTTAACTCTAGGATTTTTAAAGCATATAGATTTATATATATTTCTTCATCCTTTTTTGAAATTGTTTAAGAGAAATTTAAATTTTAAAAGTCGGACAGTAGAATTTATTCCAATAGATGCGAGTGTTTTCCAAATAATGAATTACTATTTCAAACGCATTTTTTACTAATTACTTTGGGCGAATTTTAAATTGTGGTATTCTAAAAATATGTGTTTCTTTATAGTTTAGAAACTGTCTAATCTTATAATTACATATTTAAATAACTTTTAAAACGTTTTGTCGTTTATTAAAACTATTTAAATTTACTTTCTGATTTTATATTAAAATTTTTGTAAAATTATTTTATAGGGGAGATATAGAATATGTTTTCAAAAATGCCTCGAAATTAAATGTTCGTTATTTTAATTCATAAAACCTAACAAA